>CM064509.1:43914119-44069119 GCA_032716605.1 Paralithodes platypus | reverse complement strand
TTATAAACCATATAAATCAAAATCATATATTTATTTTTTCGGTCACTGCTTGAGAACTATTGAAGATAAACAATTTCTGTTTTCAGATTTGGAAAGAGGAGAAAAAATACTATTATTTGAGCAAAAAAAAATATATGGTCATCACTCACAATTTAGAGCTAGGACGGTGTGAAGACAATTGCATGGGAAATAATTGTATTCCGGACTCATTTACACTTTCATATTTCGATTTATTTACATTTTTTTTTATTTTATCATGTACTATAAATATTCCTCTTTCCAATGATATATGATACATCACAATAAACAGCATTCTGGTGGATGGAAATCGCGAAAAATGTAAGGCTTCGACAACACTTATGAGCCAAATTCAAGACCCAAAATACTTGTCAAGCGCCTCCTTGGACTTATTGGAACATAATATGTCGGAGGGAGTTAAAAAGACTAACCATGTTAGTCCACCTTTACGAATCATGGACTGAATTGGTTCAGTTTTACTCCCAGTGTTTACAAACTTAATTCTATTTTTACATTATTGAATAGAGCCTATGATGTGTGTTCAACTTATTTTGCTCTACATAAAGAAATATGCAAACTCAGGGAATATTTTTGTGCAATAATTATACCGTAAATCTCTTCAATCATAGTGTCAAGACATTTCTGTATAATAAACTTTGTAAAGTAGATATACCCAAATATGAAGCTCCGAAGCTAATTAAGTATGTCTATCTATCTATCTATCTATATGCTCAGGCCCAATCCCCATTTTGGGGGTAGCCGACTCAAGACAGAGCAAGAACAGGGAAAACACAAAAACAACATAAAACAAAAAATAAACACAAATAAAAAACACAAACTTTCACACATCCAGGTCACCCAGGAGAAGACCCAGAGACCAGTAAGTATGTAAAAATGCCTTTCTATGGCGACATTAGCTATAAATACAAAAATAATATGTTAAAGATTTTGAGTAACAGTTTTCCAGCAATAAACTTCAGAATAGTGTTTACGAATTATTACAAATTTAGTAATTTTTTTCAACACAAGGATCTATTACCTAACCAGTTATGCTCAAACATTATATATAAATTGTTAGGACCGCCACTACGAAATAAACAAGGGCACTTAATAATGGACTAGATGATAGGCTATATCTGCAACAACGGTACGGTAATTCCAAACCCTCGAACTATTACGCCGGTGAACAAAACACTTAAACCCTCCAGAGTTAATCTACTGGATAACGGGGTATCAATTAACTGGGTTTTAGTGCACTTCCACAAAGGCTTTCCGGTGACGGCAGAGCCAACTCACAACAGGAGTACTTACGTTACTAACATGCTCTCAAGTAATAACAATGCTTAAATAAACTATCATAAGATTTAATAAAGGAGTATATGCTTACGTTAACTTTAGTGCGAGTCTGTACTCAACACTAAACTCTTCAATGCTCTATGAAAACACTGGAAGTCTAGTCCTACAGCAATCAGATAAAGAATCTTCTGAAAACGTCTGATGCTCTAAGATGCTCATCAATATAGAACAGAAATAATGCAGGGGCAGGACACCAGAGCGTGTATCTTAAATACACCAATAAGTAGGATACATATATATGAAACAAGGGAGTGCAACAACTCTGTGACAGCACTAATAATAGCCACTCAAAACAGTACTTCTTTAGCCAATGTAACAGCCAAACTGGGTTGTGCACTATGCATCAACCTAGGCTAAAATAAGGCGTGAATAATTCCTAAAGCATACACAATTAAAGTTAATAAACACAATGCTCTCTTTCTCACTAATAAAATCTAGCAGTGACATAAAAGGTACAAGGAACCTAGGCAGAGTGCAAGCATGCTCATAGCCTACTGTCTCCCCTTGAACAGATTTCCCTTATGTTACGTTAAGTGACTAGGAGGCTCTCTTGGTAAGTCCAGATCTCAAGTATCTGGTCTTACCCTGGCGCTCCACAAAGGTAAAAAAAATGAGGTAGCGAGCATACGAGCAAGAGTAGGCAAAAGCCCTTCGCTAGTATGCTGCTACACTCGCAAAGGAAAAATATGCACAAGGGTTACAGGCTAGCTAGTTCCATCGAAGTCGTACAGGCTCTGACTTGCCACATACATAACTCAGACAACGACTAAAGATACCATCCACTGTCTAGCATTAAATAGTAGGAAAGAACAACTCAATAATTAGAAGCACACCAATACTATGATACCATGTGACTATTACTCTAATAATCCCTAAAGCTAGTGCAAAACATATATGGAGAACTGGTGCTGGTAATACGACTGGCCGACTATGGAAGTCGTATGCAGAACCAGAAGGGATAAGTAATTGAATAAAGATGAGAAGTATTGTAAAAGAAGAAGTTCATACTGCACTTATATACTATCAAAAAGAAAGAGTTTTTATGTGAGGTTTTTATATTTTTAATAGTGTTTTTGGCGGCGTTGCACTACATGGGCAAGCCTAATCTTTTCTCCACTCAACCCTACACACTTGTGGTGATCTACCCTGGGTCCTCCACCCTGGACAAACAGTCAGCTATCACATTGTCACAACCGGCAATATGGCGAATGTCCAGATTATACTCCTGCAAAATTAAAGACCATCTGGTTAGCCTCATATTCCGGTTGTGGAACTGATTCAAAAACTTCAAAGGGTGGTGGTCAGTGTAAATCACCACGACTGGGCCAAAAGCGGGAACATACACCTCAAAGTGCCTGAGCGCCAGCACAATGGCCAGAAGCTCCTCCTCTACTACTGAATAGTTCTTTTTTGCTGAGTTGAACTTTTTAGAAAAGAAGCTTACTGGGTGTTCCACACCTTCTGTGTCTGTCTGCAACAAGACGGCACCAGCCCCTACGCCGCTAGCATCTGTCACTAGCTGAAAAGGTCTTGAGAAGTCGGGGGCACCTGAGTATGGGGTGAGTGCACAACAGATGCTTCACCAGTGAGAAGGCCTTCTCACACTCAGGTGCCCACCCAAACTTTTTCGTCTTTGCAAGTAGGTCCGTCAGAGGAGCCAACACCGAGGAGTATCCGCGGATGAATCTGCGGTAATACCCAATTATGCCTAAGAACCTCATGATCTGTCTTTTGGTGGTCGGCCTGGGGAACTGGTTAATAGCCTGTATCTTGGTAAGGGGGGGGGCACACCTGGCCTAACCCTACCACAAACCCCAGATACTGCACAGTTGCCCGAACAAAATCACATTTGCCCAGATTGACCACCAAATGAGCCTCACTCAGCTTCCTGAATAGTGCCCCGATGTGCTCGCAATGGCTTTCAAAGTCATCATCGTAGATTATCACATCATCTAGATAAACGGTGCAGTTAGGGATCTCCGCCACTAACTCATTCATCAGGCATTGGAAAATTGCAGGTGCATTCTTCAGCCCATACGGCATAACGTTGCAACGGTAAGTGTTCCCATCCACCACAAACCCGCACACCTGCTTCGCCCGCTCAGACAACGGCACCTGCCAGTAACCCTTGACAATATCCACCTAGGTGAGGTAATGTGCACACCCGATCTTGTCAACACTGTCATCTAGGCATCGGTAGGCATTGGTGGGGGTTAAACCGTTCAACCGCCTGAAGTCAATGCAAAACCTGACCTTGCCTTCTGGCTTAGGCTGCAGAGTGACGGGAGATGTCCACCTAACCGCCCCTTTTTCTATCAGCCCCCTCTCCAACATGTAGCCTAACTCCGCTCGGAGAGCCGGAAGTTTAATGGGAGGTACACAATAGGGCACTGATTTAAAGGGGGGGTGGTCTCCAACGTCCACATCATGCACCACATGAGTTGTGAGGCCTGGGTGCTCGGCAAACACAGTGGTGTGTAAACTAAACAGGTACTGGATCGCTGCACGCTGTTGCTCAGGCAGGTGCTCAAGCGCTTCCACAGCCACCTGGTTCGTGTTCCCCGCCCACTGATCCGCCGAGACATGACAATCCCAACTCTCCTCCACCTGTGCCTCACTGCCCCTCTCTCCTTCTCCACCTTGGCCGCTGCAGACCAACACAGGGACAGTAGGCTGCTCAGGTGGGTGCCTCACAAACTCTTTTAACAGGTTCACATGACAGAGCTGATTTTTCTTCCGCCTATCCGGAGCAGCCACAAGGTAATCTAGCTCAGACAACTTCCGCACGACCTTGTAAGGACCGACAAACTTGGCCGACAGGGGATGACCTACTAAGGGCAATAAGACCAAAATCTCCTGTCCTACCACAAACTCCCGGAACTTTGCTTTGATGTCATACCGATCCTTCATCAAGGCCAGATTTTCTACCAAATTTCTCCCTGTCAACTCCAAGCTTTTCAGCATCCTGTCTCTACTCTCGAGGACATACTTAATTAGAGAACATGGCGGCACAGTCCCTTCCCAGATCTCTCTCACCATGCTCAGAGGACCTCTAACATGATGCCCGAAAACTAATTCGTTGGGGCTAAACCCAAGGCTCTCCCCAGGTACCTCTCGTGCCGCAAACAAAACGTACGGTAGCCCCAGGTCCCAATCCTTGCCGTTCTCCAAACAGTAGCACCGCAACATGGTTTTCAAAGTGGAATGCCATCTTTCCAACACCCCTTGACTCTCTGGGTGATAAGCTGAAGAGACAACCGTATTGATCCTATGCTGCTTCATGGTCTGTTTAAAGAGTGTGGACGTGAAATTCGACCCTTGGTCCGACTGAATTTCCTGCGGGTACCCGTATCTCGAGCAATACAACAGCAAGTTTCGCACAACAGTTTTAGACTTGCCATTTCTCATAGGGTATGCATCAGGGTAGCGAGTGGAGACGTCCATGAGGGTTAGCAAAAACCTGTTACCTACACTAGTGGGAGGCAGAGGGCCTACCATGTCGATGATAACCTTGCTGAAGGGCGGACCAATAGAAGGCACTGGGTGCAACGGAGCCTTAGGTATGCTCTGATTCGGCTTTCCCACCCTCTGGCAGGTACCACACATCGCCACCCAGGCCGAAACTTGGGCTTTAATACCTGGCCACCAGAACAACCTAGATAACGAGGCCAACGTTTTACTCACACCCAAGTGACCTGCCAACGGAACATCGTGCGCCAACCGCAACAGGCTATCACGACACTTCTCAGGGACCACCAACTGGTCAACCACTCTTGCCCCACCATCCCAACTACGTCTGGGATTCAAAAACGGCGGTACAGGATTCCCCCAACATGAAAAAAATCTCCCGGCTTTGCATCCCCGTCCTCGTCGAGTTCAATAGCCCCGTTCCCACAACTCTCAAGCCCAGGATCTTCTACTTGCAACCGACATATATCTGAGGGTGCCAACCTATCTAAATGCTCCTGAAGCAACTTGTGGCCACCCCCAATACTGGGCTGCTCAAGCCTTGCCTGCTTCGCCTGGGAACGTTTCTGTCGCGGAGTGCTAACACGCCCTACCATGTCACTAGGGGGGACAGGTTCTGGGGCCACTCCGGACCTCATAATGGGTGCAAGTACCGAGTCACCAAGGAGTGTCGCTGGATCCAAACTCTCAACACGACCAGCCTTGACTTTCTCCTTCCGACCCTTCCTCCGCTGGTCTAAAACTTGGGTACTAGGCTGTGACACCTGAGCGGACTGAGACCTGGTGACAGCACACGCCATCTGCGGCATCTGGCACCTCTCGAGCCACTCTTGCCATTCCCTACTCGTGTCGGCCGCCCTCTCGGCAACGACTAAGGGTGGAACCTCGGAAGTGGGCAACGCAAAGTCGTTGCCGAGAAGGAGGTCGACCCCCTCAACTGGCAATTTCTCCACCACACCCACATCCAACTCCCGTGTCACACCGTCCACCTCAAGCTCCACTCTGACCAGCGGGTAAGACTGTGTAGCATTGATGCCTTGAACCACCACAACCCGAGCCGCGTTAATAGGCTTGCCAGTGAAATTCTTAACAAGTGTCTGGGAAGCGCCCGTATCACGCAGCAACTCAAGCGTATGCTCCACACCAGCCCACCTTACAGTGCCATGCCCCCTATGACCACAAAAAACATCTCGGATGGGTGACGAGCCCTCCTGCTGCTTCTGCACCGGCGATGACTTCGCAACCGACTGTTTACCCCGGGCAAACGCGGAAGACCTCAAAGACACGCCGATGTTGCTCATGTGACGTTAACCACTCCGTTAGAACCGCATGGCTTGTCCTACAGTGACTCGCTAGGATCGCCAGGGCAGTGGATGGGGCTACAGTTTATGTATTAGAGTGTGCTTTATTTCATATGAAAGGTCGTGTCATGGGCAGTCCAGAAAGGCTCTTTGTTTTCACCCATGTCAAGGCTTTATATATTTAATTGTAAAGTATATGTTTTATCATTAACTAGTAATGATGGGATCTGGGAGAGAGAGAGAGAGTAGAACAGAGTGAGAGGGGGGCGCGCAGTGGTTTTGCCCTGCTCGATAATGTCACGGCTGGCTGCCTCTTGGGGGTTGGTTGAGAGAGGTCCTTACCATGCTGCTAGCTCCCTTGCTAGTGGCTAGAGGACTTGTAACCGCTTTTTTCCCACGCAGCTCGAGCTAGTGCGAGTATATATACAGTTCCTCGCCACTCTCTCTCTCAGATCTGGTTTCTAGAAGGCATCCCTCTTTTTCCCTTGGATATCTGTCTCCCTCTCCGCACCTGAGAACCTTTTCCTCTGCCTATCTCTCTCATTTTCCATATCTTTCACCACCTTTTATTAACATTATATCCCCTCTGGTTAACTCTGCAAAATCAGCTTTATGCTGGCCAGTTGTATTGTGCGCTAAGGTCTGATATAACCTATGTATGTTTAGTTGTTAAGATAAGTTGATCACGAATCATTGGTTGGCTTTCATATTGCCGCTTCCTATAATTATTAGTGTTCTGCTGGATTAGATAATGCTAGACTAGGGGTCTGATATTATAAGGTATTGTTTCCTATGAGTGCTGGCTTTAGGAAAAAGCTGCACGACATACCTGAGAACTGGAGTTGATTGAGTAAATTCTAGTCTGTGTGCCATTGAGAGTAGAGCATGCACGAATGAGGGCTTTTTGCCTATACCATTCTGCACTGTTCTAAGCTCGTTGTTTGTCTTTGAGGTACGCCAGGAGAACGCTTAATACTTCGGTATTAAGGTTTCTCAAGAGAGCTACCCTTCCCTATAACGTAATATTTGAAGCACAGACTTGAGATTTGCACTAGGCTATGCGGCATGCCATGCGCACCAGTATCTCGTATCATTGACTCTAGCTAGACTTTATCAGTCACAGTAGACATTAAGTATATTAACCTAATTACTCTTTTTATGCATACCCATTTATGATTACACAAGCATTTCGCAGCCTAGTTTGATGTATGGAGACACAAACGACTTAGGCTCTTTTTGTTGATAGGAATACTGCATTGTCGTGGCGATTATTATTGTTGTAGTGTTTAGGATATTCTTGGCTCTGACAGCATTATATATTCTGCCTTTTTGTGTGCATAGCCTGCACGAGCATTGTTCCGCTGCCTGCCTTTTTGGGTTCCATTTCCGATACGAGCATCTTTATAGCATCTAACATTTAAAGAAGATTCCTTGTTGGTGTTGAAGGACTTTAGTGCACTTTCTTTCATGCAGGAGTGCCTGACATTTATTGATTAAAGTAACGTAAGCTGTAACTTCTCTTACCACCTTACTTTGCATACCATAACCAAGCACCTTCGGTTATAGGTATTAATAGGCTGTTTTCACATAACATTAAGCCTAGAGTAGACGCACATTTATTGAGAGTTTGATAGCCTATTATTGCATATAGAACTCTGTAGAGTATTTGTGTTCTTTGTTCACTGGGAATATACATCAGAGGTTGGAGCTAGCGCTTTCCGTTGTAACATTTATGCCATTACTAGTCCAATGAATAAGAGCCCTGATATATTTGAACCTCAGTCGTAACAAATGGCGACCTTACCTAGGATTTGGTGAACCTATATTTATTAGCAGGGAACATTTGTTGTTTTGGGGAATATTTTGCGGGGATCAGCAAGAATAATTTTTTTTTGCAACATGGTATAGCCCTTGAGTATTTCCGAGAATTTGTGTGTGTATATCGAGGTATAAGAGTTTGGGGTGCTTCTTTTCTGAATATTGAGGTGAAAATTTGTTGTGAGCATCATGTCTTATACCGGATCAGAGGAGAATGGAGACACAGTACGTAATGTCGAAACTGAGGAACAGCAGCATGATGAAATGGTTAATCAGGTGAACTGTGAGGAGGATGCTAGGATATTTTTGCAATGGCCTGTTACTGCCGAGCGGTTGGAGGGTGTGAATCGGTACGGTCTTCAATGCCTGGCCACAGCTATCGGTCATGCAGTTACTAGCAGCATGACCAGGGATAACTTGATAATGTGTGTACTGGGCAGGGTGACTGGTGAGCGAGATGGGTTGAGTGCTCAGAGCCCTTCGGCCATGCTTCCCCTACACTCGACTCCCAGCCATCCCAGTAGTTTGCCGACCCAGGGTACGCTTCCGCAGTTGGGTGGTGACTGGCAGGGTGGGTTGCCCCTGGGGGGACCACCAGTAATTTCAAACATTGTAGCACCTTCACCTCCTCAAGGGTTATCTCCAGAATTATTGCTTCAGCTCGAATTTGCTAGGATCGAAGAGAGAAAGGCTATTAGGGTATCTGAGCTTCAGCTTCAGCAGCAAATAGAATTAGCCAAGATAGAAGAGAGAAAAACTATCAGTCAACAGCACATAGAGCTAGCAAAAATCCAAGCTGATTTAGAGTCGACTAGGTACTGTGCCGACATGGACGTAGAGAAGTCGCGAGTAGAGACGACGGGACAGCGACTTGGGGCTGGTAACCGTGCTCATGATCAATCTCTCTCGCACTTATTGAAACTGGTTCCGGTGTTTGATGAGAGTTGGGTAACAGAATTTTTCGCACGCTTTGAGAAGAAGTGCCAGGAACACCAGTGGCCAGAGAAGAAATGGGCAGCACTTGTATCTTCTAGATTAATAGGCAAGGGTCTTAAAGCCTACGATGCGTTACCTTTGGAGTCATGTATTGTGTATGAGGATCTCAAGGAGGCTGTCCTGAGGGCTTACGAACTGCAACCAGAAACGGACCGTTTGAAGTTCCGGGGTGTAACTAAGGGAAGAGATAGCACCTTTTTGGAACACGCCCGGGACTTGTCCGATGCTATGTGGAACTGGCTCCGATCTGAGAAGGTAACAACGTTTGATGGAGTTAAGCAGTTGATGATGTTGGAGCAGTTCTTTAAGAGCACGGGCGGTGATCTAACTTTGAACTTAAAGGAGAAAAACCCAAGAACTCTAGTCGAAGCAGCAGAAATGGCTGATCGACGGCTGTCGTTGATTCGGGGTTGCGGGTCCTCACAGAAGTACGATGTAAGTGCTAGGGACCGTTATCCTCCCCCTCCCCGTAACAATATCACATTTAAACAGAAGAGCCATGAAACTAAACCTGAATCCAAACCTTACACCACACCGTATGTGAAAAGTCAGGGGCCTTTTACATCACAGTATAAGCCGAAACCGAAATTTATGTGTTTTAGTTGCCACCAGGAGGGTCATAAGGCAAATGAGTGCCCTAGTCGACCTCCTCCGGCAGCCGTGTCTTTTGCTCACGGCATTGGAGTGTTCAAGAGGACATCAGAGTTTGTTAGAGGCATTTCTTCCGAGGTAAATTCACTGCCAGTGCAGAAGGATCCGGAAGGCTTATTCCCTGTCCGTGATGCCTTTAGTGACCACAGGGGACTCGGTTGTGTGGAGTGGGGGGGTAGAAGGCATGAGGTGAGAATTTTGCGTGACACTGGGGCATCGCAAACATTGTTGAGAAATTTCACTGGTAAACCTGTCAATACGGCGCGGGTGGTTGTGGTTCAGGGAGTTAATGCGACAAGGTCATACCCGCTTGTAAGAATGAAGGTGGAAGTTGATGGTGTGACTCGTGACCTGGATGTAGGAATTGTGGAGAAGTTACCTGTTGGGGGCGTCGACCTCCTTCTTGGCAACGACTTAGCGGGGCCTACTTCTGAGGCTCCACCCTTAGTCGTTGTCGAGAAGCCGGCCGACGTGAGTAGGGAGGAGCAGGAGTGGGTTGAGAAGTGTCCGGGGCAGCCTATGGCGTGTGTTGTCACCGGAGATCCTGCATCCAGGGAGTCACATTCTGGTCAACAATCTTTAGATCAGCGGAGGAAGGGTACCGAGAAGGGGTTGGAAGTTGATGCGGTTGAGAGTTTAGTATCAACGGACCTTCTCGGGGACTCATTATTAGGACCACATTTCGAGTCTGGAGAAGACCCAGTAACTGTTCCTGAAGGGGCAGAGGATGGGCTTAAAAAGACGAAAGAGTTGAAGGAGGACAGTGATGCACAGTCGGGAGATGTAGCAACAAGATACCCTGACGCGTACCCTATGAGAAATGGGTCGGCGAAGACAGTGGTCCAAAGCTTGCTAGTGTACTTCTCCCGGTATGGTTACCCGCAGGGGATTCAGTCAGTCCAGGGACCCAACTTCACTTCTAGCCTCTTTGTTCAAGCAATGCCGCAGCATGGGATTGTTGGGGTTGTGTCATCTGCGTATCATCCGGAGAGCCAGGGTGTGTTAGAGCGATGGCACTCAGCCTTGAAATCTGTGCTTCGTTGTTGTTGCTTTGAGAGTGGGAAGGATTGGGATCTTGGCCTGCCATGTGTTTTGTGTGCTGTGCGGGAGGTACCTGGGGAGAGTTTGGGATTCAGCCCTAATGAGCTCGTCTTTGGACACCGTGTCAGAGGGCCTCTCCATATGGTTGAAGAAGTATGGGAGGGTGCAGAAAAACCTTGTTCTATGCTCAAGTGTGTCCTCAACAGTCGAGAACGGATGTTGCGCAGTCTGGAGTTGGCTGGCCGTAACTTGACTAGCTCTCAGGCCCTCAGGAAGGACAGGTACTGCCCGTTGTAGGTCACCCCTTATGAGAGAAGTACGCTGGTCCATATAGGGTGGTTGAGGAGCTATCAGACCTGGATTACTTGGTAGCCACTCCAGACAGACGGAAGCGCAATCAGTTATGTCATGTTAATCCCATGAAGGAGTATGGGAGGCACCCCCCTGAGCCTCTCACTGTGCCTGTGATGACGTTTAGCAGTCAAGGTGGAGAAGGAGAACGGGACAGTCAAGCTCAGGTGGAGGATAACTGGAAGGATAAGAAGTTCAAATGGGCGCCTGAGTGTGAGAAGGTGTTTAGAGAAGTAAAACACCTGTTGTGCACTCACCCGATCCTCAGGGCCCCTGACTTTAGCTTACCTTTCCAACTAGCAACGGAGGCTAGTGGTGTGGGGGCTGGTGCCGTCCTTGTGGAAAAGGACGATGATGGGCTGGAGCATCCTGTTAGTTTCTGCTCGGAGAAGTACAATTCGGCCCAGGGGAGCTGCTCTGTTGTCGAGGAGGAGCTGCTGGCGGTTGTGCTTGCGCTGGGGCATTTCGAGGTCTATGTTCCAGCCTATGGTCCGGTCGTTGTAGTTTACCCAGATCATCACCCTCTCAAGTTCTTGGACCAGTTTCACAATCGGAATATGAGGCTCACCAGGTGGTCACTAAGGTTATTCGTATATAACCTGGACATACGCCATATTGCCGGTTGTGACAACGTGGTTGCAACCCAATTTCTCCATCTATCTACCCATCCGGAACTCCCAGAGGACTATCCCTTATCTTTCAACAATACAAAAATCAATGCTTCACATTCTCTCAAAATTCTTGGTGTCTCTTTTTCTTCTGCTCTCACTTGGAAGGACCATATTACCAGTCTTGCTAAGGCAGCCTTCCAGAAGCTGGGTGTGCTCAATCGCCTCAAGTTTTGTTTTACCCCTGCACAGCTTCTTGCTCTGTACAAGGGCACAGTCCATCCTTGTATTGAGTATTTTTCACATGTGTTGGTTGGATCCTCTCACACCTCACTCCTAGACAAAATAGAAAGGAAGGCCTTTTGTATCATTAACTCCCGTCCACTCACCAACTCTCTGCAATCTCTCTCTCTTCACAACAATGTTGCATCTCTCTCGCTATTCTATCACTATTATAATAATCAGTGTACCTCAGAGCTCTCCCAGTGTATACTACCTCCTCTACGTTGGGTACGTAGTACCTGCCTTGCAACAAAATCCCACCCCTACTCAGTGCAACTCCCTAACCCAAGAGTGAAACGCTATTCTCAGACTTTCTTCTATTCAACTGCTGAGCTATGGAACTCTCCCAGAATCAGTCTTTCCCTCTACCTATGACTTAAATTGTTTCAAACTCCGTGTGTCCAAGCATTTTAGCTCGAACGTCCCTTGATTTTGGCCCTGTCACTCTTTCAACTCTGGGGGAGGCACTCGCTGCAGGCAGTTATGCCTTTTATCTCCCTCATTCACATAGAACAAAAAACTATATATAACGGTATATATATACTGTATATAATTATATATACCGGTATATATATATATTTGGCTTAATTCTAGATCCGGTTTCACAGCACACTCATCAATTTATATGGCTTCTATAAATTTGTCATATACCATACTTCATTCCTATATCGGTCAGTAGCGGCGCAAATGGAATTATAATTACTGTGAAAAAGTTAATATTTACCTCCTGTTATCCTCAGCGAAAGCTGAAGATTGCAGAGTAAATACCATAGACTTAATCGACATTTTTTTTTTGGGACCACCGTCAATCTTTTATTATTTTAACCCGTACAGCCCCAGCGACGCGTCTGACGCGTCGGCGATGTATGTAACGCACAGCCCCAGAGACGCGTCTGACGCGTCACCCTAATTGCGCCGACCGTAACCTCAGGTGTAGCCACTCAAGAGGGCTCAGATTTGTATGGGAACTGTGTACGTATCCCACGCAACCGTGCCGATGGTTGAAAACTCTCAAAGTCCATGTGCGTGCGCGTGAGCGCGCAATAACCTGTTTTTTTGGGGTAATTGCCTTCAATTTTTTACTCATGTAAAATACGTTTTCGGGGGCTCTGTAGGACCATTCTTTAAGCTTTTTGAGTGATTTTCCGTGGTTTTTCCTTCATTCCTAACCCATTCGCTATTGTTTCTGGAATAAAACCATTTTTTGAAAACCGGCCGGGTTCTGGTGAACAAACATTACAAAACTAGCCGGGGCTCCACGGGTTAATACCAAACCAGCGGGGGTGGCAGCCCCCACCCAATATACTAGGTTAGGTTAGGTAAGGTTGTTAGGTTATGCTAATATTACCCCTTATTTTCGTCTTTTACCCTGCAATTTTACTGATCTTCATAGCCATCCCCACTAGTGGGGGCCGTGTTTTTAGATTGTTGGATAATGGGTAAATACTCATTTCCGCCAGTCCTTAGTATAAAACAACACTGTATATTAAAACAAACTGAGAATAACAAAAACACACAACGCTAAATTCGCTGTGAAACCGGATCTAGAATTTTACCATATATTTATATATATATACGACATCAGTAGGGGGCCGAGGGCACCGCATTTTCCATAGCAAGAGGAAGAATAGAGATAGAGCTGCGCCATACGGCATGTTTATTAATAGAGATAGAGCTGCGCCATACGCCATGTTTATTAATAGAGATAGAGCTGCGCCATACGCCATGTTTATTAATAGAGATAGAGCTGCGCCATACGCCATGTTTATTAATAGAGATAGAGCTGCGCCATACGCCATGTTTATTAATAGAGATAGAGCTGCGCCATACGCCATGTTTATTAATAGAGATAGAGCTGCGCCATACGCCATGTTTATTAATAGAGATAGAGCTGCGCCATACGCCATGTTTATTAATAGAGATAGAGCTGCGCCATACGCCATGTTTATTAATAGAGATAGAGCTGCGCCATACGCCATGTTTATTAATAGAGATAGAGCTGCGCCATACGCCATGTTTATTAATAGAGATAGAGCTGCGCCATACGCCATGTTTATTAATAGAGATAGAGCTGCGCAATACGCCATGTTTATTAATAGAGATAGAGCTGCACCATACGCCATGTTTATTAACCCTCTCCGACATATGACGCAATTTTGAGCCTATTAGGGATACTTTAAAGCCTTTATTACCATCAGGGTTTTTTACAAACCTTTATTTTAGTTACTTCAACCTCTGCAGTTGTCTTTGAGTTAGCTGTGGGCAGAAAACTAATTTTGGAGAGGTAATTATAAGAGTGAGAGAACTCTATTTCTTATTGCTAATCTGGCAACCTCTGCGTCATATATGTCTGAAGGGGTTAATAGAGATAGAGCTGCGCCATACGCCATGTTTATTAATAGAGATAGAGCTGCGCCATACGCCATGTTTATTAATCGAATTTTCGGCATCAACAAGGTGCCATCATCAGGTTATACAGACTGATCCTAAAAATATCTATCTATCTATTCTATCTATCTATATGCTCAGGCTCAATCCCCATTTTGGGGGTAGCCGACTCAAGACAGAGCAAGAACAGGGAAAACACAAAAACAACATAAAACAAAAAATAAACACAGATAAAAAACACAAACTCTCACACATCCAGGTCACCCAGGAGAAGACCCAGAGACCAGGGTTACCAAGGTCGCTCCAGCACTCCCCCGGCCCCTGACCACCAGGAGAGGTTCCGATCTCGGCAGGCAGACATGCAGCGGAGCCAAAGCGACAAGCCCTCCCACCACACTTCCAGGCACACCCTTCATATTAATCGTCTCCCCGGGCCAGGCGCCTGATGGACTATTATCTAGTCCAACTTGCGCCCGACCCCTTACTCCAAATGACCACGTGTTCACTCAACTATTCACAAACATTCTCCATTCACTCCTGTCCACCACCACTTCCCCTGCCTGATCTATAGTCATTCCTCTATCATCCAAAGCCTTTCTTACACAGTCTCTCCATCTCAATGGGGGTCTTCCTGCCCTTCTATCTCCCCTTGTACCTGACTCACATATTCTCTTTGTAAGCCTTTCATCTCCCATTCGTTCAACATGACCATACCAGCTCAGCACCCTTCTGTCCACTCTGGCTGACAAATGTTCCTGCTGCCCCACTCTCCTACGTATCTCTTCATTTCTCAATCTGTCTCTACGAGTAACTCCACACATACTCTTCAAGCAGCTCATCTCCATCACATCCAGCCCTCTTTTCTCCTTTTTCTTCAGAGCCCATGTCTCCATACATCACTGTTGGCACAACAATTCC
Organism: Paralithodes platypus; assembly: GCA_032716605.1. NCBI lineage: Eukaryota > Metazoa > Arthropoda > Malacostraca > Decapoda > Lithodidae > Paralithodes > Paralithodes platypus. The sequence goes on along the minus strand of CM064509.1, from coordinate 44,053,923 downwards.
TTGATACAGTGCACTTTTTACTTTCACTCCGAGATTTCTCGTCTTCCACATACTTCCCATTGCTCCGAAAACCTTCCTTCCTTCACACACTCTCTGTTTTACCTCCACTTCCATACCTCCACTCCTGCTTATTGTTCCTCCTAGATATTTAAAACACTCTACTTGTTCCAATATTTCCCCATCCAGCCTCACATCTAGATTCACCCTATGCTCTCCCCTATTACACACCATTACTTTACTTTTATTGACGTTCACCTTCAGTTTCCTCCTTCCACAAACCACACCAAACTCTTTGACTACCCGCTGCAATATACAAAATACGTATTATACAATTGGAAAGAAAATGGATCTAATGTAATACATTCTATCACTTAATAAGCTAAGAAATACCTAGTGAAATAGCTCCCAAATACATACAAAACAACATTAATCATAACCCACTGGCCTAAAACTCCATCTTGTAAACAATGGACATAAAACAAAACTAAAATTCTTTGATAATTGATAAGCACACAATGAACAAATTACAAAAAACACCCATGTACAGTACTTCAAAAACGTAAGCACATCGAAAGAGATCCACACCCCATGATAGCTAAGGGACAACTAAACTAACCCAACTCACCAAACACAACATACAACCATACATACAAGCTTCGGACACTAATTGCAGAGAATGATATAAAATAAAACATTATGAATTGTGTGAAACGTTAAGTTCAGGATTGATCTTTTTATTAGTAATTTTTCACCAATAAGTGCTTCATAGTGGCTCCGAAACTTGGCAACTATTTGAAAATCCTCAGGAGTGTAGGGATGGTTTTGTTCTCTAGCATGATTACGAATGGCCAAAACAAATAAAAAATAAAATTGTTGCAAAAATTGACCTGATCGATGACTTTTACCAATGTGCTCAAATATTCGCACTTTAAAGGCACGTCCAGAACATCCTATAGTATACCTGGTCTGACAACCAGGACAATTAAATTTATATACGATGTTCGAGCACAATTGGTCAGGCACTCGATCTTTAAATGAGAAGAAATTTCCTATAGTAAACTCATTCGTGAATATAATTCTAAAATTAACAGCAGGGAAGCTGGTACTCAACAATTTTGATATGTATTTTCTGTACTGATAACTTACTTTACCGTAAAAGGGCATTTTAATGTATTTTATCAATTTAGGAACATTGATTTAGTCTGATCAGGAGCACATAGTTTACTGTAAAGAAACCTCTTCAACACCTTGTCAAATAAATCCCTGACATAATTATTGTTAACAAAATAATCTCTAAGTTTGCTTATTTCTTCATGTAAAAGATGATACGTGGAACATATATCATAAGCTCTATTTAACAGGGTTTTAATGGAATTTAGCTTGTATATATCTGGAGTGAAACTTAACCAATTGAGCTATTGATTTGTGAAGCTTGGCTTTCTATACACAGCCGTTGTGAGTCCCTGTTCCGTTTTATGAACACTTACATCTAAAAATGCCAATGAAATATTTTCTTCTAATTCACAAGTAAAATTTATATTCTTGTGTCGACTGTTCATATACTGTAAAAATTTGGCATTAGCATCATCATTATCGAAGATAAAAAACAGATCATCAACGTATCTACGGTAATACAAAGGTTTGCAATCTAAGGTACAGTTATTAAGCCAGTTCACCTCTTTAGTGCATAGGAAAGCTTCAGAAAACAAGGAAGCTAAGCAAGATCCCATGCTTAAACCATCTACCTGATTATACAAAGTACCACCAAACAAAAAACAAGATTCAGATGTGGCAAACTTAAGTAATTTCTTAATTGTACTCTTAGTTATATCATTGAAATTTTGGGGTTAGTATTTTTCTAATATTATGTCAATAGTTTCTGCTAATGGGACGTTGGTAAATAGCGATTCAACATCATAACTAGCCATGACTAAATTTGAGGGGAAATTCATAGACGTTATTTCATTAACAAAGAATTTGGAATTAGGTAGTGAATATTGATTCGTAGTCAGTGGTTTAACTAAGGATATTAAAAATGTAGACACATTGTATGCTGCAGTTTTAATGCAGGATACGATGGGTCTCGGCGGGTAATTATCTTTGTGGACTTTAGGCAACCCATAAACGATGCCAGGATTAGTGCCAGAAGCATAATATAACCAATTATACACGTCATCTCCAATCTTTTCTTTGATGGTTCTGAGTATTATATATAATGTATCCTCCAACTTTATGACGTTATAAAAAATACTACCATTAATATTCTTGAATTTCGTTCTGTTATTGAGTATTCTGGACATTTTATGTAAGTAATCCCTCTTATCTAGCAAAACTACTCCCCTACCCTTATCTGGTTTAACTATTACAATTGTGTCATCCTTTCCAAGAGCTTTAAGTAAATCTAAATCACTGTGCTGAAGAATATTAATGGTAGTAACTGTGTATTCTGTGACATTGGTGGAGATTGATTGATCTAAGAATTTTATATATTAAAGTCAGCTGTGTTCCCGCTGAGTGTTGTAGTTCTGAACTTTCCTATAGTGGAAATAGTGAACTGTATAAAGCGACTTAAAAATTATAACGTTGCATATTTTTTTTTGTGAGTAGTTTGTACAATTTGATACTATAAGTAGGGCTATTATAGGAGTAATTTACTTCATTTGAGTATTCAGTGCACACCTATATGTCTGCACTTAATCAATAAATATGGTCATAATGCCGAGGGGAAACAATACACTTTTAAATAATATATTTCGTTATTTACACTTCAGTAAGAGTCCCGATACTCTGGTAAACATTTTTGAGAAGGTGTGTGTTTATGTATGGTTTTAATTATACACTGGACCAACCTCACTTTTGTCATTGCAGTTAAACATACATTACTTTATACAGACAACGCTCGCCTCTCTCTCTCCTTATAAGCATAGCTAATCAACGTGTTCTGTAATTTTAGTGGTAAAGGTATCGGAAATTGGAGTATTAAAGACTGAGTAAGGACCAAGATAAAGCGTATAACACAGTCAAGTAATACGGTCGCAAACACACACCTTCATAAAAAAAAGTTGCCTAGAGTGTTGTAGTATGTACCAAAAGCGTAATTAGAAATAAATGTGCACGCACAGTAAATTGTATATGCCGAATTACTCTATGAATATATAAAAGGATGTCGGATACATAGAGTGTCTGCAAAGGGATCTAGATACCTTACACGAATGGTCAGTAAAATGGCAGATGAAGTTTAACATTGACAAATGCAAGGTATTAAAGATAGGGAAGATGCATACACATTTTAAATATAAACTAGCTAATATGGAATTAGAAAACTCAGACTGTGAGAAAGATCTAGGTGTGTTTGTTAGCAATGATTTGAAGCCTAGAAAACAATGTATAAGCGTTCGTAACATGGCAAACAGGATTCTCGGGTTCATATCTAGGAGTGTGAGTAACAGAACTGCTGATGTTATCTTAAAACTTTACTTGTCATTAGTGAGACCCCATATGGATTATGCTGTTCAATTTTGGTGTCCTTATTACAGAATGGACATAGATTCATTGGAGAGAGTACAACGTAGAATGACAAAAATGATCCATAATATTAGAAATCTTCCGTATGAAGAAAGGTTTAAGAAATTAGGCTTACATTCGTTAGAGAGACGCAGAGTTTGAGGTGACATGATAGAGGTATTCAAGTGGGTTAGTGGAATTAATAAAGGAGACATGAAAAATGTACTAAAGCTCAGTGATAGCGAAATAACTTGTACATATGGTTTCAAATTAGATAAATTTTGTTTCAGAAAAGATATAGGCAAATATTGGTTTGGTAACAGAGTTGTAGATGGGTGGAATAGGCTACCAAGTGATATAGTGGGATCAAGAACGATAGGGAGCTTTAAGATAAAATTAGATAGGCATATGGACGAGATGGGTTGGGTGTGAGGGGGATCTACCAGGTGTGGGCCAATCGGCGCTCAGCAGACCCCCGTAATCTTGTGTTAATCTCTGACCGTTTTGGTGGGGTCAGTACTCAAGGTATTAGTGAGATGGGTCTATAATTGGGCCTTGTATTTAGGGTTGGGTGTGACAGGGATCTGCCTTGTGTGGGCCGATCGTCTTTTTGAAGACTCCCATTTTCTTATGTTCTTATGTTCTTATGTAACCACGTGGCATAGTTCAAATCGAATAATTGACCATAATGCAACAATAAACGGGGCCCCCTAAGATACAAAATCCATAATAGTTTTGATCAAATAATATCATTATATCCAATTTACATATATGATACTGAAAAACAGTGACATTTTGAGTAAAATCAGTAAATTCAGTTCACCATTATTTTTGGTTAACATTATTATTAACAGTTTTTGGTTGTTTTTGTAAATCATTGTTTATATAATTATAAGAATATCAAACAAGCAAAAGTCTACAAATTAAATTACCAGTGAAAAAGGGAAGTTAAATTTCCAAATGTTTCTCTGTATATTCTTTATGCTGGCTTATGTGTGGCGTCGTAGTTTTACAAGAGTTTACAAATTCTAGGTGTTGGTTAGAATTCGAGTATCTAACGGGTTTATTACAGCCAGCATCCAACCATAAGTAGATGAAGAAGAAAAAGACCAAGAAGAATAAAGAGAAGTCTCCCTCGCTACTACGCCCACGAAAAAGAACATGAATAATCGGTACCGTGACTTCTGGGAATCGCATTCTCTTCCTTCTTGCACTTCAAGATAATTTGTAAGTCCCATCTGATCTACCAAATAAAACAATCTACAATAAACACTGTATCATGAATGTAATTAGACATAATTTCATATTTCTTTTCACCAACCCACCATTTAATTTACAAATAAACCTAACTAGTGAAATCAATGAATACAAGTGGTACTCCAAGGACTCGAACCTAGGATACCCACACCGAAATTCTGCACACTAAGCATTACGCTATCAAGACAGGATTTTACGATACTCTTACAGCTCCGTTAAACTGTAGTGGATTCATGATATTATCCGTCTTGCTTTGCAAGTTTTAACACAGCACTTCTGATTCTATAGCTAGCTATATACTTGCTTATTTTGTATATAAATGTTAGTTAGGAATAATATGAATATTTCCCGTGCGTTCTGATTGTACCAAGGCTCTTATTTTATTCCTAGTCGTCATTATATGAATATTGCCAATTATAGTCAATTACAAAAATTACACTTCAGAGATATCCTGCTCACTTATATATCTTATATATCTTCAACCTTTGAACATCTTTGATTATAATTCATTCATTCTATATGATGTGACCACTCAGCCCTCAGCAGCTATTTATCTTAATGAATTAATTGTAACATCAAGCTTCAGCCTGTAGGGAGGGCAGAGGAGGGGGTTTTGACAGATAGTGGCTCGCGGGCCACTTACCACAGTATGTGTTGCATACAATACAGGCTAACACTTATCACAGGCTCGTATTTATTGCAGTCACTACGGTATTATGGGTTAATATATGCAAAAAGAAATAAGCATTGGACAATGGCTCTTATTTTGTACATGAATAGATGTGTGTGTATAGACAGTATATACATATAGATGTGTGTGTATAGACAGTATATACATATAGATGTGTGTGTATAGACAATATATACATATAGGGTGTATAGACAGTATATACATATAGGGTGTATAGACAGTATATACATATAGATGTGTGTGTATAGACAGTATATACATATAGATGTGTGTGTATAGACAGTATATACATATAGATGTGTGTGTATAGACAGTATATACATATAGATGTGTGTGTATAGACAGTATATACATATAGATGTGTGTGTATAGACAGTATATACATATAGATGTGTGTGTATAGACAGTATATACATATAGATGTGTGTGTATAGACAGTATATACATATAGATGTGTGTGTATAGACAGTATATACATATAGATGTGTGTGTATAGACAGTATATACATATAGATGTGTGTGTATAGACAGTATTTACATATATAGATGTGTGTGTATAGACAGTATATACATATAGATGTGTGTGTATAGACAGTATATACATAAATAGACAGTATATACATATAGGGTTTACTCACGCTTGTTTTACTGCTATCTACAATAAGGAGGAAACATTCAAACAGTAACATTGCCTTCAAACTCAAGAATCTTATGCTTTTTATGTTTCTGCCCGGATTCAAGCAAAATGTTTTCTTTGACTAACCAAAAGCTCTTTCATCAATAACAAATATTCTAAACTTTCCAACTCTAGCTCTTCCCAAGCTGTCTGGCATGTAGCCCAAAACTCCCTCTCCACCTCCCCTCTCACTTAATTATGCCTAATATCAAAATCTCTTTTAAGTATGTACTTTCTGCCCTCTCTTGGCTAAATACTAAGGAGTACGGACCGAATGGTGTTCTTCCTGTCGTTCTCAAAAACTGCTCTTCCGTGCTGGCTCCCTGCCTAGGCAAATTGTTTTGTCTCCTTTAACGTCTTTCTTTCTTACTGGAAATTTGCTCTCATTCAATCTGTCCCAAAGAAGGGTGACCACTCTCAACCCTTCAAATATCATCCAATTGCTTTCATTTCTTGCATCTCTAAAGTGTTTTTAAACTATTCTTGGTGTAACAGCGCATTTTGAGCAACTATACACTCTAGGGTAATTCATATAATCACTTATATAACTCACACCCTTATAACAGTTATTCACTTACTTAAGTATACTACTGTACATTTCTAGTTGGGAATGATCTTCCCTATAGATAGATCATATCCCCCACCTTGGTATATTTACTGCAAGCTCAGCATGGGTTTTCACGCTCCCTTAAGGAATTGCAGCAACACCAAGATAATTGCTAGCAACTAAGTACGTGTCACTCCACACTGAGAAAGCCGGCGCGCTCCTTGGTCACTCAGTAGCAGTACAGACAGCCCTGATGGAAGGTCGAACCCTTGATCGGCTGTGATAATTATTACCGTGACATCTACAGTGACAAGTGCGATACAGTGCGATATTAGTGTGTGTATACCGTTTATCTTTATCACTATTCATAATCTTTTATTCTTTTACAGGAAGGAATACAGATTTACAGGAATATAGCTCAATCTAGTTGCTTTTCAAACTTAATGCAAATTGTAGGTGTTTCCCAGTCGGACAGATATAATACCTACAAAGACAATCCATAAATAAAACCAGCCACGTTTTCATAATTATATTTTGCTGATAATAAAATATAAAAATCCCAATAACTTTACTTCAAACCAATAAACCTTATCAATTCCTATTCTACATGTTTCCAGTTAGAACATGAACAACAGACATAATCAAGGAATAATAAGGTAAGCAAGTAACAACTTTAAGCATAAAGCAACCGCTACATAAATTCAAAATGTCTTAAACATTTATGTTCCCATAATCTACTTTCAGATCGCCAGTATGGTTTCCTTTAAAGGCCGATCTACTGCTGATCTCCTTGCTTGTCTTAGTAACTCATTGTCATCCTTCCTTCGGATATCGGTGATGTAGAGGGGTGGTCCTGACTACTATGCAGGCTACACAGTGCACTTATCGTAATTGTGGGATTAGTAAACACTGGTAAAACTTGAAGTAGGTTCTATTATAGGAGAGTTGGGATATACCGATAGAAACGCCTGTATATGGGAAAGGCGCCTCGCTATCAATTTGTAAACAAAACCCCTAGCGGGAATATAGCACAACACTCACAATTTCCATATGGGCTTACATGATACAATTCTTATAAGTGAGTGCCTGTAAATGTTATGGTACATACTCATTATAAAGAGGTGTTACATATAGATACTGATGCACAAATAGATACTCGTGCACTTATTTATCATATACATACAGGTGAGACTTTTTCTATTGCACTAGACATAAAACACCTTCGATAGAAATTGACACAAATCTCTAATTTAGAAACTACCCTTCTTCGGTTTCTATCCCTCTATCTGTCCCTTGTCTCTTCTTTCTGACCATTTCATAGCAGCAATTCCTTAACTTCATCAACATACCAATTCTGGTGTTCCTCAGGGTTCTGTCCTGTCTCCAGTTCTCTTTCTAATTTTCATTAAATGATCTCGTCAACTGTACCTCTAGTCTTATCCACTCATATGCTGATAACTCTACCTTACTGAGATACCAGCCCAGAATATCGATGAAGAAGGATGAACTACACCGCATTTTGTGGGGTCCAGTGTTACCGAGGGAGAAGTGTTGAGAGAGTACAATAGTATATATAAGTTTATTTATTAAGCATGGGTATAGTGAACATGAATATTTACACTAGTTGTCAGAGAACAATACATAGGAAGGCTCAAAATACAATCACAAACATAATACAAGACATCAGAAAGGACATTATAATAAGCACGTACACTGTGAGACACAATGATGATAAATGAAATCCTAATCAGGCTCAAATATGTGTGGGAATAACTAGCGTAAGTTTAGTATAATGTGTAGGTAGGGCAGATCTCTTCATGTATAGGTAAGGAAGCGGTTTGGCGACTTAGTGGCCGGACAAACGTGTAACAATATACCTATAGGTGAATAATTACGTTACTGGTAGCGTGTGAGGGTTAATAATTTACTAGGCAATTTAAATCAATTAGATTTACGTTAAAGGGTATCTGAAAGCCAGATCTTCGATGGGAAAAGCGTCTCAATATCGCAGTAATATCTATCCAGCTATGTGCTGGTTTTAAATACTAGGATGTCCATGAACACTCCAGGTCGATAATTGTTCAGGGTGAACTGTACAGGTCTACTAGGGTCAGTAAGAACAGCAGTAGGGTATCTGGCCGGGATTAGCCGTTGCAGGTATTGCAGGTCGGTTAACACTGCTACAGGGCAAGGGAGCAGCTAATAAGGTCAGTGAGCACTCAAATTACAGGATGAGAGGTAAGATAACTTCCTTTACCTGGTCTGAGTACCTATATGATTTTTAGGTGCTCTCTGTCCCGTAGTAGGTACAAGGAAAAATGACACGCTTATTAGTACGCTCGATAGGATATATATATATATATATATATATATATATATATATATATATATATATATCATTATTTCTACAAACGTCCTTAACACGTTAAGGACGTATGTAGAAATAATGATTGTAGTATTTATTGTTAATTCTGCTAGGCTACTACTATTACGGGGGATAATTCGACAGTCATCTAGAAGTTCGTATATTTTATTTAACAGACTTCCTAACTACTCTAATAATAGGTTCTTGGCTCGGGCTGAGATGAGTTCAAGACGCAGATTGAATATTAAGTCGATTCATGCTAGGTTGCAATTGGACCCCTAAAGTTCCCGTTACTCCCTAACTGAATCCCCGCTATTCAGGTATTGACTCAAGTCGGCTTCGATCATACGACCCGTTATTAGTGATTAATCCTAAATAATTACATCGAAACCCTGCTGTGTCTTTTATTGAGACCAGGGCCTAATGAAACATTTGCTCTTTGCCTAACTAAAACAAAAATTATATTCTTTCCTCTACTCTTGAGATTTGTCCACGTTTACTTTGCCTTCTGTATCCTTTCTCAATACCAAGGCTATAACACATATAATCTATTTCCTCAATACATTATATCTATTTACTCCTTTGACACAACCGTCGTTACTACACAAGTACCTCAACAATGACATAAAATCGTACAAATTACCGACTGAGATTACAAGTTCTCTCTCACATATAATATGGGTTCCGTCACCCAGTTACTTCAACAATATAAGTTTACAATCTTTTCCTCAATGACACTAGTGGGTTCCGTCACCCAGTTACTTCACAATCTAGGTTTACAATCTTTATCTCAATGACACTATTGGGTTCCGTCACCCAGTTACTTCACAATATAGGTTTACAATCTTTATCTCAATGACACCTTCCGAATTTACCCTCAAGTAACCCTATTACAAACACGTTATGTTACCTTCTACCTTAATCAATAATCGTTCTAACAAAAGATGAACCGTGCCTCAAACGCATACACGGAATAGCTCTTTTAAACTTAATAATCACGTAATTAACATTGGACTAGTGTCCTTCTTCACAGTTTCCTTTTTCACAGCTTAATGAATGAGTCAGATGGACTAGTGTCCTTCCCAAGCTATAGCTAATCTATCAGGCAACTAAACAACTGTTTCCCTCTTTAACTTATTGGTTGCCTCATTTATTAACAGAAGTATTCTTTCCCTCCCCTCTTTACTTTTACTCTTTTAATATTTAATCTCTCCTATCAGATCCTATATAATAACTCTTTTGGCATGGCGCCGTTGCTAACAAAAATAACTAATTAATAACACATCATCATCTTTATCTTCTTTATGGATTCAGGTGAGTCTACATTATTTTTCCTTTAGTCTTGTCCTAGAAGGACACATCAATTTTTATAGGAACCACCAGGTTAGTCAACAACATCTTTCTTTCTTCCTTTATCGTATATGGGCCCAATATGGATCCTTAAACAAATATATTCTGGTATGCTGGATCAGGTGTGTGTGTGTCTGGAACTGTGCTTTACCACCTCAGAGCTGGCCAGTAGCTCTTCTGGAAGTCCTCGCTTCCGTCCACCTTCTGTCGTCCCTCTTGAAACGCTTGATTGTATGTGTGCAGACTAGCAACGTGACGACAGGCGGCAGGATACTGATGGTGCATCCTCCGAGTGGGCGAAAGTGAGAAGAGGTCTGGGGTGGTCTGTGTTGTGACTTTAGGTGAGGGCAGGGTAACTGGAAAGGTGGGTTCCTGGTTCTCCTTTATTCCCGGGCGAGAGAGAGCAAGTAGGTTGCAGTGTGGTAACCCGGTGAGTTCCGAGGGGTGAGTGACCCCAGTGGCCTGTGCGCGGCAGCCTTTATAGTCAGACCCCCCCCCCCCGCTCTCCCGCGCTCTGATTGGCTGGCGGGCACGCGTGGTGGCACGCTCGGTCGGAATTCTTGCTTCTTTCACCTCCTCTTTCCTTTCTTCAAAATAAGTCCCAGGAAGCTGATTATAAACCTCTTTTGGCGGCTTACGGGAGTACAGGTACACCGAGGTATTAGTTAGTGGATAATCATAAGGAACTCCTCGGGAAGAGAAAGAGAGTAACTTTTGAGGTGGAGTAATCTGAAGTCCAGCTTCGCACTCCGATAATGGAGGCCGCTGATTGGCTGGTGGGCAAGGTGTGGGATGTTGCAGCCGTGAGCTGTCAAACTCAGCTGGCTGTGCAAGCAAGTGAAAGGGAGCGCAGTGATTGGCGGAGGGCTTATCTACTTTATCACCCCCTACTGATTTTAGGCGAGCTCCTCATCGCCGCAATACCGTTCCTCTAAAATTTATGCCCTCAGGCTGCCACTCCACCAGTCCACTATGCTCACAGAGACATTTATGTAACTGGAGTACAGGATTCTGATTTCCCACGATAATTTTGGCTATTAAAACCTCCCCGGGCTGGCTGAGAAACTGTTTGAGAGCTCGAGTGGTATTAATTCTTTGCCCCTGCCCGTCGACTATTGCTACCAGTCGACGGAGTCGGTACTGAGGGTCAGAGGGGAGAGGCATGGTGCCTTGCAACTGACAGGCACGTGCCCCGGGGGTCCTATTTATAGCCTCGTCCAAGTACCTGATTGGTGGGCGGCTAATCCTACCACTGCGAGTGACAGTTTCGGTGGGGCCCATGAACTTATTCGCTTTACCGAGAGTCTTATCCGGAACGTTAAGCAAAGGAGTTCCTTTGGATTCTTTCACTCTAGCTGTGGGAGAACCGTTTATCTGGTTGCCGTCAAAAGATACGCCTCGCGGTTCTACCTCGTCTCGAGGACACTCTTCCTCACTACTTAAAGTCCTATTTAAATCTCTCGGGGAAACTGAAACTTCGCTGTCTGGGACCGTAGACTTTTCCTCCTCGGTAAGCTCATAGAAATCATCTTCCTCACTAGATACGATCTCTTCGCTTCCTATGTCTCCTTCTGGCTCAACCTCAGGAAGACCCTCTCGTTTTTTTAGACTAAGCAACCACCAGAGTGGAGAATCTTCTAGGTAGTCCCGAGTCAGAGTAGGACCTCTAACATTGGTCCGAGCTGAGGAAGTATCAGGGTCGTCGACCCTGGATTCCTTTTCCTCTTCGCTCCCTTCCTCGCTACTCCACTCGCTCATCTCTGGGGGAAAATTACCCTCATATCGTTTGGTATAACGAATATGAATTACTGACAGATATCTCCATGATGTAAATATAACACTTGATAGGGCCCGTTTGTCTCAACAACCCTGAAAGGATCTTCGTATTTCTCCTCCAGTTTACCAGCTCGGGTGGGGTCATGTCTCTTGACCAAAATATACTCCCCCCCCCCCCCCCCCGGTAATAAGGATTATTTAGAGAAACTTTCTTAGGCTGTTGCTGAGCAATATGATCATGCACTTTCTGTCGTCGCTCCCTTTGTTCCTTCCAATATTTTCTGGGTTGGGAATACTGCGTGTAGGAACGGGGGTAGGGCAATAATCGTTCTTGAGGCAATTTCGGTATGTTGCCAAAGATAATCTCATAGGGAGAATACCCCGTATATAGTTCTACAGACCGTGGTATTTATTCTCCAGACAATTTCAGGCAAAAGTTCCGGCCAACCCCGGACGATTTTCTCCCCTTGTGAGCTCAGACTAGCCCGGATGCAGTTGGCTAACACCACCCTATGATTCCTTTCACAGACAGCATTTCCCTGAGGGTAATACGGGGAGGTGTGCTGTATCTGGTACCCCAAGGTTTCTCCCAGGCGTTGCCAGATCTCATTATTAAATTCCTTTCCTCTGTTACTCAGAATACCTCCAGGGGTGCCATACACAAAAATTATCTTTTCCAGGATAACCTTGGCCACCGTTTCAGCTTTCTTGTCCGGGATAGCGCAAGCAACCGTGTATTTAGAGAAAATGTCGACACAGGTCAAGATGTACCTTTTGTTTGTCTGTCTGGGCAGAGGTCCCATAATATCCACTGATAATTTGGCCCAGGGTGTACCAGCGGTAATATGTCTGGGTAACTGTCTAGGTCCCCTTCCATCTTTGCCCCTCTGGCATCCCAAACAATTTTGAACGACTTCTTTAACAATCTGGTCGGCCCTCTTGGTCCAGTACCTTTCATTGAATTGTTGGAGAACCCTAGACTGTCCCAAATGAGCCTCCCTTCCCTTTTGTCCGTGGAGGATTTGGATCATGTGTTTTGCCTTTGAATAATCAAGTACGATCCGATCTTGAGAATCCCTCCAGGCTCCCTCCGAAAACTTTACTTTATTACTAGGTCTAGGGTCATGTTTTTCCCTGTGAGGTTCAGTGGGTTGAACGGGTGCTACCAGTAGTCAAGACAAGCCATCGGCATTAGTGTGTAATTTACCGGGTCTATGTCTAACTTCAAAAGAGTACTCTTCCAAAATCCCCTTCCACCTGACAAATAGTCCGTCTTCCGTTTTCATTTTTCGGAGCCATTGTATTACGGTGGTCCATAATAACTTCAAAGTGGACCCGGCTAGGTACGGACGGAAATATTGTACAGCCCACACTAGAGCCAGACATTCCTTTTTCGTAACGCTATAATTATTTTCGCCCTTATTCAGTGTCCGGCTAGCACAGGTGTTACGACTGGGGTTCAAATATATCAGGGCTCTTATTCATTGGACTAGTAATGGCATAAATGCTACAACGGAAAGCGCTAGCTCCAACCTCTGATGTATATTCCCAGTGAACAAAGAACACAAATACTCTACAGAGTTCTATATGCAATAATAGGCTATCAAACTCTCAATAAATGTGCGTCTACTTTAGGCTTAATGTTATGTGAAAACAGCCTATTACTACCTATAACCGAAGGTGCTTGGTTATGGTATGCAAAGTAAGGTGGTAAGAGAAGTTACAGCTTACGTTACTTTAATCAATAAATGTCAGGCACTCCTGCATGAAAGAAAGTGCACTAAAGTCCTTCAACACTAACAAGGAATCTTCTTTAAATGTTAGATGCTATAAAGATGCTCGTATCGGAAATGGAACCCAAAAAGGCAGGCAGCGGAACAATGCTCGTGCAGGCTATGCACACAAAAAGGCAGAATATATAATGCCGTCGGAGCCAAGAATATCCTAAACACTACAACAATAATAATAATCGCCACGACAATGCAGTATTCCTATCAACAAAAAGAGCCTAAGTCGTTTGTGTCTCAATACATCAAACTAGGCTGCGAAATGCTTGTGTAATCATAAACGGGTATACATAAGAAGAGTAATTGGTTTAATATACTTAATGTCTACTGTGACTGATAAAGTCTAGCTAGAGTCAATGATACGAGATACTGGTGCGCATGGCATGCCGCATAGCCTAGTGCAAATCTCAAGTCTGTGCGTCAAATATTACGTAATAGGGAAGGGTAGCTCTATTGAGAAACCTTAATACCGAAGTATTAAGCGTTCTCCTGGCGTACCTCAAAGACAAACAACGAGCTTAGAACAGTGCAGAATGGTATAGGCAAAAAGCCCTCATTCGTGCATGCTCTACTCTCAATGGCACACAGACTAGAATTTACTCAATCAACTCCAGTTCTTAGGTATGTCGTGCCGCTTTTAACTAAAGCCAGCACTCATAGGAAACAATACCTTATAATATCCGACCTCTAGTCTAGCATTATCTAATCCAGCAGAACACTAATAATCAAAGGAAGCGGTACTAAATAATATGAATGCCAACCAATGCTTCGTGATCAACTTATCTTAACACTAACATACATGGGTTATATCAGACCTTAACGCACAATACAACTGGCCAGCATGAAGCTGATTTTGCAGAGTTAACCAGAGGGAGTATAATATTAATAAAAAGGTGGTGAAAGATATGAAAAAAGAGAGAGGTAGGCAGAGGAAAAGATTCTCAGGTGCGGAGCGGGAGACAGGTAGCAAGGGAAAAAGATGGATGCGTTCTAGAAACCAGATCTGAGGGAGAGAGTGGCGAGGAACTGTATATATACTCGCACTAGCTCGAGGCGCGTGGGAAAAAAGCGGTTACAAGTCCTCTAGCCACTAGCAAGGGAGCTAGCTGCATGGTAAGGACCTCTCTCAGCCAACCCCCACGAGGCAGCCAGCCGTGACGTCATCGAGCGGGACAAAAACACTGCGCGCTCCCTCTCACTCTGTTCTACTCTCTCTCTCTCCCAGATCCCATCATTACTAGTTAATGATAAAACATATACTTTACAATTAAATATATAAAGCCTTGACATGGGTGAAAACAAAGAGCTTTTCTGGACTGCCCATGACACAAGCTTTCATATGAAATAAAGCACACTCTAATACATAAACTGTAGCCCCATCCACTGCCCTGGCGATCCTAGCGAGTCACTGTAGGACAAGCCATGCGGTTCTAACGGAGTGGTTAACGTCACACCCCCCCAAGATTTTTTCTCAGAGGCCCCAAGGCTCACAAAAATCTGATGGTTAGAACCCATGCTATATCTGCACTTCCCATCACCCAGCGGCAGTAAAATCTCTGGCACAGTTCTTCAACAAAACATTTTTCAAAATTATAACCCTCCCCAACACCATAGGTTAAATTATATGTAGTTATGCTCCTCAAGAGCGAGCTTCTCTAGCCCAGCATTCTGAGAGGAGTGCAACTCAGAATTACTGCTATAACATACTACAAAAAAATCAACTATCAAAGAAAGAGTTTTTATTTGATTTTTATGTTTATAATTTGTTTATTTCGGCTGCACTATAGGGGCAAGCCTAGTTTTTTCTTCTATACCAAACGCTCAACTCCTGCTTTACGACCCAATACGCTGGACTATAACCGCGAGCCAACAAGCACCAAGCGCAAAATACTATTCAAACTAAAGCAGGAGGCTACCCGTGTGTCAATCTACCCAGGATCATCTACCCTCGAAAGACAATCTGCAATCACGTTGTCACAACCGGCAATATGGCGTATGTCCAGGTTATATTCCTGTAACATTAGCGACCACCTGGTCAGCCTCATATTCCGATTGTGAAACTGGTTCAAAAACTTCAGAGGGTGATGATCTGTGTAAATTACAACGACTGGACCATAGGCTGGAACATAGACCTCGAAATGCCTCAGTGCAAGTACAATTGCCAGCAGCTCTTTCTCGACAACAGAGTAGTTCTTTTGGGCTGAATTGAACTTCTTCGAGTAGAAACTAACAGGATGTTCCAGCCCATCATCGTCCTTTTGCATAAGGACGGCACCAGCCCCCACACCACTAGCATCCGTTGCTAGTTGGAAAGGTAGGCTAAAGTCAGGGGCCCTGAGGATCGGGTGAGTGCACAACAGGTGTTTTACTACGCTAAACGCCTTCTCACACTCAGGCGCCCATTTGAATTTCTTATCCTTCGCTAAAAGATCTGTCAGAGGTGCTAGCATGGTAGAGTACCCCTTAATGAAGTGTCTGTAGTATCCGATCATACCTAAGAACCTCATGATCTGCTTCTTGGTGGCCGGCCGGGGAAAGTGATCAATCGCAGCTATCTTGTTCTGTGGGGGGCACACCTGTCCCAACCCCACCATGAACCCAAGATACTGCACGGACGCCCGCACGAAATCACACTTTGCCAGGTTGACCACCTAGCCAGCCTCACTAAGCCTCTTGAACAGGAGTTCTACGTGCTCACAATGACTCGTAAAGCTGTTGTCATAGATAATAACATCGTCGAGGTATACTGTGCAATTTGGAATGTCTGCCGTTATATCATTCATCAAACTCTGAAAGGTAGCGGGTGCGTTCTTTAGACCATAAGGCATAACGTTACAGCGGTAGGTAGCACCATCCACCACAAAACCACATACCTCTTTCGCTCGTTCGGACAAGGGCACCTGCCAGTATCCCTTAACCAAGTCCACCTTGGTTAGGTACTTTGCATTGCCTATCTTGTCCACACAGTCGTCGACCCGAGGAAGAGGGTATGGGTTGGTGGGCGTTAAACCGTTTAACCGTCTGTAGTCTACACAGAATCGCACCTTACCATCTGGTTTTGGTTGCAGCGTGACGGGAGATGTCCAATTCACCACCCCCTTCTCAATCAGCCCCCTTGTTAACATATACTCCAACTCCGCCCGGAGGGCCGGCAGTTTAATAGGGGGCACCCTATAGGGAACTGACTTGAAAGGGGGGTGGTCTCCTACGTCCACGTCGTGCACCTCTAGGGTAGTGAGGCCTGGGTGCTCCGCGAAAACAGAGGGGTATGAGCCGAACAGGCGCTCCACAGCCACCCGCTGATGCTCAGGTAAGTGTTGCAACGCTTCCTGAGCCGCCTGGTTCGTGTTGCCAGCCCACTGGTTCGCAGAGACATGATGATCCCAGTTATCCTCCACCTGAGCTTGACTGTCCCGTTCTCCTTCTCCACCTTGACTGCTAAACGTCATCACAGGCACAGTGAGAGGCTCAGGGGGGTGCCTCACATACTCCTTCATAAGATTAACGTGACATAACTGATTGCGCTTATGTCTGTCTGGAGTGGCTACCAAGTAATCCAGGTCCGATAGTTTCTCAACCACCCTATAAGGACTAGTGTACTTCGCGGATAAGGGGTGACCTACAAGGGGCAGTAGAATCAACACCTCCTGTCCCACGTGAAACTCCCTGAGTTTAACCTTGAGGTCGTACCTGTCCTTCATGAGGGCCTGAAAGCTAGTCAAATTACGGCCAGCCAACTCCAGACTGCGCAACATCCGTTCCCGACTGTCGAGGACATACTTGAGCATAGAACAAGGTTTTTCTGCACCCTCCCATATTTCTTTAACCATATGGAGAGGCCCTCTGACATGGTGTCCAAAGACAAGCTCATTAGGGCTGAATCCCAAACTTTCCCCAGGTACCTCCCGTGCAGCAAACAAAACATATGGCAGGCCAAGATCCCAATCTTTCCCATTCTCAAAGCAATAACAACGAAGCATAGATTTTAAGGTTGAGTGCCATCGCTCTAACACACCCTGGCTCTCCGGATGATACGCAGATGACACAACCGTAACAATCCCATGCTGCTGCATAGTTTGAACAAAGAGGATAGAAGTGAAGTTGGATCCTTGGTCTGACTGAATCTCCTGCGGGTAACCATACCGGGAAAAATACACTAGCAAGTTTCGGACCACCGTCTTCGCTGACCCATTTCTCATAGGGTAAGCGTCAGGGTACCTTGTTGCTACATCCATGATGGTCATGAGAAACTTGATTCCGGCACTTGTAGGGGGAAGGGGGCCAACCATATCCACTATAACCTTACTAAAGGGAGGCCCACTGACAGGAATGGGGTGTAACGGCGCCTTAGGAATGCTCTGATTCGGTTTGCCAACCTTCTGACACACATCACACATAGCCACCCATGACACAACTTGTGCTCTCAGACCAGGCCACCAAAATAATTTCCCCAAGGCTGCAACCGTCTTACGGACACCCAGATGTCCCGCCAGTGGTACATCATGGGCCAACCTAAGTAGGCTTTCCCTGCAAACCCTCGGCACGACCAGCTGGTCTACCTCTCCTGACCCCCCATCCCAATTATTCTGCGGATCTTGGAATCGCCGGTATAATATGCCATCTATGAAAAAAAAATCTCCCGACTGTGCATCACTGTCCTCCTCCAACTCGACAGCACCGGTACCACATTCAAGAACCTCCGGGTCTTCCAATTGCAACTTACGAATGTCCGAAGGAGCAAGCCTATCCAAGTGTTTGCGAAACAACTCATGCCCCCCTCCTACATTAAATTTGGCCTCCCGTTGCTCTCTCTCTGCGTACCGTTGCTGTCTCATCGTCTTTTTAAGCCCATCCACTGCCTTCTCAGGAACAGTTAATGGGTCTTCTCTAGACTCGAAAATTGGTCCTAATAATGAGTCCCCGAGAATGTCCGCTGATACTGAACTCTCAACCACATCAACTTCCAACCCCTTCTCGGTACCCTTCCTCCGCTGATCTAAAGACTGTTGACCAGAATGTGACTCCCTGGATGCAAGGGAACGGGTGACAACACACGCCATAGCTTGCCCCCGACACTTCTCAACCCACTCCTGCTCCTCCCTACTCACGTCGGCCGGCTTCTCGGCAACGAATAAGGGTAGAGCCTCAGAAGTAGGCCCCGCAAAGTCGTTGCCGAGAAGGAGGTCGACGCCCCCAACAGGTAACTTCTCCACAATTCCTACATCCAGGTCACGAGTCACACCATCAACTTCCATCTTCATTCTTACAAGCGGGTATGACCTTGTTGCATTAACTCCCTGAACCACAACCACCCGCGCCGTAGTTACAGGTTTACCAGTGAAATTCCTCAACAATGTTTGCGATGCCCCAGTGTCACGCAAAATTCTCACCTCATGTCTTCTACCCCCCCACTCCACACAACCGAGTCCCCTGTGGTCACTAAAGGCATCACGGACAGGGAATAAGCCTTCCGGATCCTTCTGCACTGGCAGTGTATTTACCTCGGAAGAATTGCCTCTAACAAACTCCGATGTCCTCTTGAACACTCCAATGCCGTGAGCAAAAGACACGGATGTCGGAGGAGGTCGACTAGGGCACTCATTTGCTTTATGACCCTCCTTGTGGCACTTAAAACACATAAATTTCGGTTTCGGCTTATACTGTGATGTAACAGGCCCCTGACTTTTCCTATACGGCGTGGTGTTAGGTTTGAATTCAGTTTTAGTTTCATTGCTCTTTTGTTTAAATGTGTCGTTGCTATGGGGAGGGGGAGGATAACGGTCCCTAGCACTTGCATCGTACTTCTGTGAGGACCCGCAACCCCGAATCAACGACAGCCGTAGATCAGCCATTTCTGCTGCTTCTACTAGAGTTCTTGGGTTTTTCTCCTTTAAGTTCAAAGTTAGATCACCGCCCGTGCTCTTAAAGAACTGCTCCAACATCATTAACTGCTTAATTTCATCAAATGTTGTGACCTTCTCAGATCGGAGCCAGTTCCCCATAGCATCGGACAAGTCCCGGGCGTGTTCCAAAAAGGTGCTATCTCTTCCCTTAGTTACACCCCGGAACTTCAAACGGTACGTTTCTGGTTTCAGTTCGTAAGCCCTCAGGACAGCCTCCTTGAGATCCTCGTACACAATACATAACTCCAAAGGTAACGCATCGTAGGCTTTAAGACCCTTGCCTATTAATCTAGAGGATACAAGTGCTGCCCATTTATTCTCTGGCCACTGGTGTTCCTGGCACTTCTTCTCAAAGTGTGTAAAAAATTCTGTTACACCACTCTCATCAAACACCGGAACCAGTTTCAATAAGTGCGAGCGAGACTGCTCATGAACACGGTTACCAGCCCCAAGTCGCTGTCCCGTTGTCTCTACTCGCGACTTCTCTACATCCATGTCGGCACAGTACCTAGTCGACTCTAAATCAGCTTGGATTTTTGCTAGCTCTATGTGCTGGTGACTTTTTCTCTCTTCTATCTTGGCTCTCTCTTCTATCTTGGCTAATTCTAATTGCTTCTGAAGCTCACATGCCCTTTGTTGCTGCTGAATCTGACATTTTCTCTCTTCTATCTTAGCTGATTATATTTGCTGCTGATGCTGAAGCTTAGCTAATTCGAGCTTAAACAATAATTCTGGAGATAACCCTTGAGGTGGTGAAGGTGCTACAATGTTTGAAATTACCGGTGGTCCCCCCAGGGGCAACCCACCCTGCCAGTCACCACCCAACTGTGGAAGCGTACCCGGGGTCGGCAAACTACTGGGATGGCTGGGAGTCGAGTGTAGGGGAAGCATGGCCGAAGGGCTCTGAGCACTCAACCCATCTCGCTCACCAGTCACCCTCCCCAGTACACACGTTATCAAGTTATCCTTGGTCATGCTGCTAGTAACCGCATGACCGATAGCTGTGGCCAGGCATTGAAGACCGTACCGATCCATACCCTCCAACCGCTCGGCAGTAACAGGCCATTGCAAAAATATCCTAGCATCCTCCTCACAGTTCACCCGATTAACCCTTTCATCATACTGCTATTCCTCAGTCTCGACATTACGTACTGTGTCTCCATTCTCCTCTGATCCGGTATAAGACATGATGCTCACAAAAATTTCTCACCACAATATTCAGAAAAGAAGCACCCCAAACTCTTATACCTCGATATACACACAAAAATTATCGGAAATACTCAAGGGCTATACTATGTTGCAAACAAAAATTATTCTTGCTGATCCCCGCAAAATATTCCCCAAAACAACAAATGTTCCCAGCTAATAAATGTAGGTTCACCAAATCCTAGGTAAGGTCGCCATTTGTTACGACTGTGGTTCAAATATATCAGGGCTCTTATTCATTGGACTAGTAATGACATAAATGCTACAACGGAAAGCGCTAGCTCCAACCTCTGATGTATATTCCCAGTGAACAAAGAACACAAATACTCTACAGAGTTCTATATGCAATAATAGGCTATCAAACTCTCAATAAATGTGCGTCTACTCTAGGCTTAATGTTATGTGAAAACAGCCTATTACTACCTATAACCGAAGGTGCTTGGTTATGGTATGCAAAGTAAGGTGGTAAGAGAAGTTACAGCTTACGTTACTTTAATCAATAAATGTCAGGCACTCCTGCATGAAAGAAAGTGCACTAAAGTCCTTCAACACAAACAAGGAATCTTCTTTAAATGTTAGATGCTCTAAAGATGCTCGTATCGGAAATGGAACCCAAAAAGGCAGGCAGCGGAACAATGCTCGTGCAGGCTATGCACACAAAAAGGCAGAATATATAATGCCGTCGGAGCCAAGAATATCCTAAACACTACAACAATAATAATCATCGCCACGACAATGCAGTATTCCTATCAACAAAAGGAGCCTAAGTCGTTTGTGTCTCAATACATCAAACTAGGCTGCGAAATGCTTGTGTAATCATAAACGGGTATACATAAAAAGAGTAATTGGTTTAATATACTTAATGTCTACTGTGACTGATAAAGTCTAGCTAGAGTCAATGATACGAGATACTGGTGCGCATGGCATGCCGCATAGCCTAGTGCAAATCTCAAGTTTGTGCGTCAAATATTACGTTATAGGGAAGGGTAGCTCTCTTGAGAAACCTTAATACCGAAGTATTAAGCGTTCTCCTGGCGTACCTCAAAGACAAACATCGAGCTTAGAACAGTGCAGAATGGTATAGGCAAAAAGCCCTCATTCGTGCATGCTCTACTCTCAATGGCACACAGACTAGAATTTACTCAATCAACTCCAGTTCTCAGGTATGTCGTGCCGCTTTTAACTAAAGCCAGCACTCACAGGAAACAATACCTTACAATATCCGACCCCTAGTCTAGCATTATCTAATCCAGCAGAACACTAATAATCAAAGGAAGCGGTACTAAATAATATGAATGCCAACCAATGCTTCGTGATCAACTTATCTTAACACTAACATACATGGGTTATATCAGACCTTAACGCACAATACAACTGGCCAGCATTAAGCTGATTTTGCAGAGTTAACCAGAGGGGGTATAATATTAATAAAAAGGTGGTGAAAGATATGAAAAAAGAGAGAGGTAGGCAGAGGAAAAGATTCTCAGGTGCGGAACGGGAGACAGGTAGCAAGGAAAAAAGATGGATGCGTTCTGAAAACCAGATCTGAGGGAGAGAGTGGCGAGGAACTGTATATATACTCGCACTAGCTCGAGGCGCGTGGGAAAGAAGCGGTTACAAGTCCTCTAGCCACTAGCAAGGGAGCTAGCAGCATGGTAAGGACCTCTCTCAGCCAACCCCCACGAGGCAGCCAGCCGTGACGTCATCAAGCGGGACAAAAACACTGCGCGCTCCCTCTCACTCTGTTCTACTCTCTCTCTCTCTCCCAGATCCCATCATTACTAGTTAACACCTTACGAGCGGCCTATGCGGTTTATTTATGTGTACCGCACAGCGGAGTGTTTTTAGCCAAAATAGGGCTGTTTACGTGATCATTTTCATGCCTAAATAAGACCCAGAACGTAAAACAAGTACCTATCCCTGAAAGGGCATAAACAGAGCTTTCGAATGACACCATAACGATCCTTGTATGATGGATAGTTTTCTTGCAATAACCGTGCAACGCGAGTGCAAAAAGCAGGTAATTCGGTACTTTCAGTACATAATTGAGTATGTAGCGAGTGAGAGAGGGAGGAGGGAGCTGAGATTTGTGTCAGTAGGTTCGCCGCGGTGGTCTGGAGCAGTCATACGCTCGCTAGTCTCCTGCCACCACTTGTCTCTCTCTCTCAGCCACATTACGTGCTGAAATTGCCACTCGAGTTATGTCGAGCGCCGCCACATAGTCCAGCTTTTTTTAACTCGACTTATGTTGCTCGCCGCTAATTAAGGGTTAATGATAAAACATATACTTTACAATTAAATATATAAAGCCTTAACATGGGTGAAAACAAAGAGCCTTTCTGGACTGCCCATGACACAAGCTTTCATATGAAATAAAGCACACTCTAATACATAAACTGTAGCCCCATCCACTGCCCTGGCGATCCTAGCGAGTCACTGTAAGACAAGCCATGCGGTTCTAACGGAGTGGTTAACGTCACACAGGCCACTATGCTTTCCTTTCCGTCCACTTTCTGGGCCGAAATCCGAATGACAAACTATGGGGTTAGAAGTTAATTTCTGCTTCAAGTGATCAAACGCTACCTGACAACTCTCATCCCAGTCAAACCCCCTCCCTTTTTCTAATCTCTGAGTCATGGGGCGAGCAATCTTA
Source organism: Paralithodes platypus (assembly GCA_032716605.1). Classification (NCBI taxonomy): domain Eukaryota; kingdom Metazoa; phylum Arthropoda; class Malacostraca; order Decapoda; family Lithodidae; genus Paralithodes; species Paralithodes platypus. The sequence goes on along the minus strand of CM064509.1, from coordinate 44,030,208 downwards.
GAGAAGTTGGGTATGAACCTTCGATAGTAGGAGGACATTCCTAGAAACGCTCGAATCTCTTTGACACAGGATAGAGGTGAGATTTCAGTAATAGATCTCACTTTATGTGGGTCCGGTTGAATACCTTTTCCGGAAACTACAGGCCCTAGATATGCCACCTCACGGGCCCCTAGTTGGCATTTTGAAGGTTTCAGCTTAAGTCCTGCTCCCCTTATTCTTTCTAACACTTCTTGGAGTTGGTGAATATGTTCTTCCCAACTAGCAGAAAAAATTATAATATCATCTAAGTACGCCAAACAAGTTTTCCAGGTTAATCCTCTCAATACTTCGTCCATGACTCTAGTGAAACTGGCGGGGCCATTGCAAACTCCAAACGGCAAGACAGTAAACTGGTAGAGTTTGCCTTCGCTCGTGGCAAATGCGGTTTTCTCTTGATCCTTGGACCTATCTGGTACCTGCCAGTATCCACTCTGGAGATCTAGGGTAGAGAACCAGGTCGACCCATTGAGGGATTCTAACGAGTCGTCAATACGAGGTAGGGGCTGCGCATCTTTGATAGTGACATCGTTTAATTTTCGATAGTCTACACAGAACCGAGTAGACCCATCTTTTTTTTTTACTAGGACTACTGGAGATGACCACGGACTGTATGATTCCACTACTATCCCCTGTTTAATCATGTCTTCAACTTGTTCCTTTTCTTTATGTCTCATAATAGGGTTTTGTCGTCGGTAGGGTTGCCTAATAGGAGGCCCTTGCATGTGTATCTCATGGGTGTGTCGGGTTCGAGCCGATCTGTGGTCCCCTTCGTTTTGAGCAAACACATCTCGGTACGTCCAGAGCAATTCATGTAAAGTACTGGCTTGACTTGATGTTAATTTTTTCGGGATCTCAGGTAAGTTCACGGGTCCCTCAGTTCCAACAGTAGTTGGTTGAGCGGGGGTGACTTGTCCTAACAGTTGCCCTTTTTTATAACTAATCGTGTCCTCACCGAAATGAGCTAAGACTAGTTTCCTCTGGTCAGCAGTAATGAAGGTAGGAGATATTCTCACCCCATTCTGTGCGTCAGGTTCAAAAATCCCGGCAGTCATGCCTGGTTTGGGGGGAATCTCTATCATTTTCCAAGGTCTAGGAGGGATAGATAGTTTTCCTGTGGTAGCTACTATTTGAGGTTGAAGAGTAGTCGTTGTGTCTTTTGGCCCACACTGAATAGTTACTCCCAACTGGCTCATGAGATCTATCCCCAGATACCCATCGACTCCACTACTGGCTTTTCCCGATAAAACAAAAAAATCGGTGGTGAAGGTAATTCCCTTCCACTGCACTACCGCCGTGTTAGTTTTTCCTAGGATTGTCAGTGGTTGACCCCCGGCTCCTGACAACTGAATACTGGTTTGATTTAATGGGCCCATTTCTCGCTGATTTTTTTTTTTACAAAATTCTCTAGGAGACCACTTCGGTTAGCCACCGTATCAATTGTTACGTATCTTGATCCTCAAGTGGTTAACTTGATGAATCTAGATAGCACAGAGATATATATTAAGGTATCAGTCAGCTGAAGGCAAAACAAAAGTAATATCTAATAAAATAATTTCCTGTTGTTGCTTCCTTTCCTTTTGGATCTTAGGACTTAGTATCCTTTATGGACTGATACTCTTTAATTATGAAAAATACTGAAACTAATTAAAGTCATGTAGTATTTATAAAGAATATTATTTAACCGAAGCTTAGTAGGCTATGGTTATGAACCGAAGAAGTTATATCTAAAGAAGGACTATTAATTCTATAAAAGTCTTGGAAGATAAATATTAAAGTAAGAATATTTCTGTCTCTTACCCTTTTTGAAATGAATAGATAGTTTTCTTATATGTCCTTGTATTTATATTTAATGTAATTATTCTTGGTTCTTGTCTTACGTTAATAGTATTATATTATTATTATCATCAGGATTAATATCAAAGTCACATAAAAAGTTAGATATATATTTAATAATTAGTCAAATGTATTTCTTAACCACGTAACATTGAAGTTTGATTATGAGTAAATAAAGTTACAGGATCGTTTCATAGATTCGATTCAGGTCTCACTCAAATAATATGAAAAGCAAAAATAATATTTTGAAGCTAAAAGAATTTTCTTCAGCTTAGGAAATCACTATAAGTAATATTATCACAGCCATGTTAGTCTAAGGCGATATTACTAATAAGAGACAATAGCATCACCGTACTAAGCACCGTTAAGCAATGTAAGCTTAATTAAAAGAAAATGAAAGAACTCGTAAGTATTATCATAAAACAATAGTATTACTTTCATCATAACCCAATTACTTAAAGAGTTGCTTTAGTCCACAAGTTAGTCAACTAAAATAGTTAAGTACATAATAATAGCGTTAACGTTAATTCCCAATCAAATAGTTAAGTACATAAATAGTAGCGTTAACGTTAATTCGCAATCAAATAGTTAAACACATAATAGTAGCGTTCACGTTAATTCCCAATCACATATCTCACTAACCAACATAACGTAAGTGTTTACACGGAACACACTTAACACACATATATAATCTGACTGACAGTCACAATCCCATTATAATACTTCACCCCGTCTTCCTCCAGCTGCAAGTTCACCTTCCCCAACTCCAAATGAGACTGATTTGAATGCCCACAACTCGGGTCTTATATACCAAACAATGATGGTGTAGGAACGAATCAGGAGGCGGGGGTTGGTGCCTGCTCCAATCATAGCTCCTCGAGTCGCATAACAGGTGCCTGGTCCACTCACAGCTCCTGGCGTCGATCATACGTCATAGCATCGGTCATCGAGGTAGTTTGCAGGGTCCCCTATGACGCACGCAGGTGTGAAGGCTTGTTTGCAGGTATGTGGGCGAGCTGGTTTAACCACTCGCTCGTTCGCTCGCTAGTCTGCTTCACCGTTTGGGTAGTTTGGCTCCTTCAACTCTAATTCTAACTCTTAAATTAACATACAAGGCTCCGTATGTCAGACCTCCCCCCTAGAAAAGAGTTTAAGGAGTATAGTACATAATATTAAACATAATACATAAATAGATTCACCACCAGATTGGCAACAGCAAGATTATAATGAGGATATAATAAGGATATCACCCAAAGTAGGCAACGTCTCCAGGTACCACATCAGAACATAGCCGGAACGTAGCTGGAGCGTTTATTCGAACTGCAAGGCATTATCTCACAGCTGAAGGCTTGAAAGCGCACTACAAAAGCATGAAATTTACCTCGCTACAAGGGAGAGCTAATTGCCAAAATCCTCTTATTAAGTTAAACTTACTGCTGTATGAGGCCAACCTGGTAAATGCAATCTTTGATCCGTGGCAGTGGGTAGGTATCGTTCTTTGTGACAGCATTGACTTGCCTATAGACCCTACAAAACCTATGGCTCCCGTCTGGCTTTGGCACAAGTATGACCGGACTACTCCACTGGCTTAAGGCCCTTGTGATCAGCTGGTTTGAGAAAATTAAGTCAAGCTCGACCTGCAGTATACTCCTGCGTTGTGGCGAGACACGGTAGGGGGATAGTTTAATGGGAGTTGCATCCCCTACGTCGATGTCGTGCACGGCCAAAGAAGTGAGCCCTGGAGTATCACGGAACACACTGGGAGACTGAGATAAAACAGAGATTAGTTGGTTCGCTTGATCAGAGGGAAGATGACATAGTTTAGATGGTAATTCCCTCAAAGCCACTGAATTATACTGAAAGTTGGATAGGCTACATGACAAGTCAAAGTCTGCATGGATACCTTCAGGCTCTGGAACAGTCTGTTGCGGGTCAGTAAGAGAACTGAAGACTTCGTCCGCACCAGGCTGTTCACAGGTCCTGACATTCACTGCCACAGTGGGAGAATCTGGAGGAGAGGAATCAGGGGACCTATGGTAGGGTTTCAACATATTTATATGGAGTACTTGCGTGGGCTTTCTCCTGTCTGGGGTAGTTACTAGATAATCGGTAATGCTCACCCTCCGAATGATCTTATATGGGCCCCTGAACTTGGCAGATAATGGTTGGCCAAAAAGGGGAAGCAGGACCAAAACCTCATCACCGGGCTTAAACTCCCTCTCACAGGCTTTTCTGTCATACCATTTCTTCATGGAGCTTTTAGCCACTGTCAAGTTTTGAGCGGCAAACTCACATGGGTTTTGAAATCTGAAACATACTTGAGGAGGTTTTGGTTCCCCTCCTGGCCAACTAGGCTATCCTGCAATAGTTGCAAAGGACCTCTTACCTGGTGACCGAAAACTAGCTCATTAGGGGAAAAACCCAGGGATTCAGTTGGAACCTCACGAGTAGCAAATAAAAGAAAAGGTACCCCCTTATCCCACTCAACTCCGGTCTCTGTACAATACTTACGTAACATTCCCTTTAATGTCTGATGATATCGTTCGAGAACCCCTTGACTCTCTGGGTGGTAGGTGCTAGACTTAACATGCTCGATACCCAACTCCTTCAGGGACTGCTGGAAAATGTTAGAGGTAAAATTAGTTCCTTGATCACTTTGCACCTCATGGGGGAAACCCATTCTGATGAAGAATTTGAGCAGTTCCTTGATGACAGTTGGAGCAGAGGTAGTCCTTAAGCCTCTGGGTAGCGAGTTGCCATGTCCATGATAGTTAATAAATAAATGTTACCTTGGGAAGTCTTAGGCAATGGGCCTACAATGTCCACTACCACCCGAGTAAAAGGATTCTCGAAAACGGGCAAGGGCACCAGAGGATGTACAGGCACCTTCTGATTGGGTTTTCCTGTCATCTGGCAAGTGTGACACACTCTACAACACTCCACTACATCTGCACGCATTCCTGGCCAGTAAAAGTGGGCTCTGATTCTGTCTAGAGTTTTTCTCACACCTAGGTGTCCTGCCAATGGTATACAATGTGCCATTTCCATGATATCTCTACGACAAGGTTTGGAGACTACTACTTGATGGATGTCCCAAGCCCCGTCATCGATTGGTCTGTGTGGCGGTCTCCATCTTCGCCACAATACTCCTCCTTTGAGGTAGAAACATTCACCACCCTCCTTCTCACATTCCTCTTCACTCACGGACCTGGCAGCTAACTCCTTGCATTCACTATCATCTCTCTGTAGCTCTACCAGGCCACTAGGACAATTTGGAGGGGTTTCATGGTCATCGTTAGGGTCAAGATGAGCCATAAAGGTGTCAGATAAATCCACCTCAGTCACATCATCAGGCACAGTTGGAGCGTCATTCACACTCTCATCATCCCTTTCATCAACTCTTACATTCGGTACATTTCTGTCTGAGGGAACTGCTACTTGAGACATTGAACGTGTGACAGCACACACAGGGAAAACTGTTGGCATCTCCTTTTCGAGCTCACCGGTTAGTGGCTCGTTAACAGGGGAAAGTGACAAAATGGGGTCTGGTCGGACCTTCTCACCTGCTACATCATTCCCCAAAAGGAGTGTTACCCCAGGCACAGGGATATCTTGGGACCTACACAAAGCTATGGTGGCCTCACCCTGTAGTAACTCACATTCAATTTCGCCTTTTACCAAGTATGCATAAAACTGGCCTCCAGCACCTCTCATTACAACTGGTTCGCCAGGTGGGCACTCAGTGTAAGGATTCACCATGAGGGTGCTAGTAGAACCTGTGTCTCTCAGAATTTTTACCTCATGCATACAACCATTTAATCTCACGTTGCCAGATGAAATAAAGGGACGGTAACTGTCCTGCACTGATGGTGAAATTATTATTGGCTTAACCCTAGTGGGTTGCACCACACATGCTACTACACCCCTGTCTAGATGATTTACGTTAGCTGCTAGGTACTCCTTCTGTCGAGAGTCCTGCATTAAAGGAACTTTTGGTGCTAGGTACTCCTTCTGTCGGGAGTCCTGCATTACAGGCACATATGGAGTTTGAGATACGGCGGCAACTGTCTGCCCCGATCTCTCGGTTCTCTCCTTGGCCCAGCACTGATAAGCTAGGTGGCCTCTCTTGCCACAAAAAGTACATACTTTAGGGGATACGGGAACGTTCCCTCTTTGAGCATTACTATTAGTTTGGGGCCCACCTCTGTTACCATTGCCCTGAGTCGCATTTTTAGTTGGGGGAACAATTCTATTTTGGCTAGCTGGAGAAGACGTTATAGGCTTGTGACTGGGTCTGTTAGATTTGTGATTGGGATACTTAAAATTAGAACTAGAATTATCGTAGGGCTTCTTTCCACGAAATTTGTTGTTGAGCACGTATGTGTCAGCCATGTCAGCAGCGTCGGCGAGACAATCTACCTTTTTCCCCTTTAACACCTTACGAGCGGCCTATGCGGTTTATTTATATGTACCGCCCAGCGGGGTGTTTTTAGCCAAAATAGGGCTGTTTACGTGATCATTTTCATGCCTAAATAAGACCCAGAACGTAAAACAAGTACCTATCCCTGAAAGGGCATAAACAGAGCTTTCGAATGACACCATAACGATCCTTTTATGATTGCTAGTTTTCTTGCAATAACCGTGCAACGCGAGTGCAAAAAGCATGTAATTAGCCACTTTCCCGATACAATTCCATATATAGCGAGGGAGGAGGGAGCTGGGATTCGTGTCAGTATGTTCGCCGCGGTGGTCTGGAGCAGTCATACGTTCGCTACTCTCCTGCCACCACTTGTCTCTCTCTCTCAGCAACATTACGTGCTGAAATTGCCACTCAACCTATGTCGAGCGCCGCCACATAGTCCAGCTTTATTAAATACGACTTATGTGGTGAGCCGCTAATTAAGGGTTAAATGATAGGATACAGAAGAATCAATTTTCCAGAGGAAATTTTCTAACAGGACCAACTCCTTCAGATCGTTGTAGCTTGTGACTTTCTTACTCTTGACCCAATGATTGAAAGTTTTAGTCATGGTCCTGGCAAATACCTTATGGGTTTCTTCTACTTTCTTCTGGTTTTTACGGAAAGATTGCCTGTAAGCCTCAGGCTGCAATTGATAGGTTTTTAAGATAGCTTCTTTGAGATTGTCATAATCCTGCCTAACCTCTGCTACTTCTGACAAATACGTGGCTCGAGCCTGCCCTGTCAAAACAGTTTGTAACATAAAAGGCCATTGATCTCTTGTCCACTTCATACCTCCAGCAACTTCCTCAAACAAAACAAAGAAATCCTGCACATTATCCTCAGTGAAAGGTGGAATGACACTAGTCATAGTTAATCCCAGAGGGGGAGCAATTAAGGGAGCATTTTATTGACATTTAGTTGAGCCGTACGATATTGATATTCATATTGTTCGGTCGTTGCTCTGGCTTTTATGCTGGCTTCTTCGGTATTTATTCTGGCTAGTTCTATCTTTAGTCTGGCTTGTTCTAGTTCGAATAATTGATCAACGGTAAAACCAGGTGGCAATTGTTCATCAAGTTGGCTAGGTTTACTAGGGATCCCACCAACTGCTCCGTCTCCCTCCCCGCCTTCTACAGGGAACAGGTGGGTTTTTAGGGTCTGAGCCACCTCTACTTTAGACATGTTTGAGACAGTTAATTGGAGATGTGAGGCAAGCACTTTCAGTTCAGATTTTGACAGATGGTCAATATCAGGGGCTGTGGGTTCTGATTCTATGAAAACTCGAGCATCTTCTTCATTAATTAGTTGAGGCATGATTAATATTTGATTTTTAAGTAGTGAAACGTTAATGAAACTGAGTGAAACTGTATGAAACGAATCCTGGCAAGGTCGCCACTCTTCTGTTACGTATCTTGATCCTCAAGTGGTTAACTTGATGAATCTAGATAGCACAGAGATATATATTAAGGTATCAGTCAGCTGAAGGCAAAACAAAAGTAATATCTAATAAAATAATTTCCTGTTGTTGCTTCCTTTCCTTTTGGATCTTAGGACTTAGTATCCTTTATGGACTGATACTCTTTAATTATGAAAAATACTGAAACTAATTAAAGTCATGTAGTATTTATAAAGAATATTATTTAACCGAAGCTTAGTAGGCTATGGTTATGAACCGAAGAAGTTATATCTAAAGAAGGACTATTAATTCTATAAAAGTCTTGGAAGATAAATATTAAAGTAAGAATATTTCTGTCTCTTACCCTTTTTGAAATGAATAGATAGTTTTCTTATATGTCCTTTTATTTATATTTAATGTAATTATTCTTGGTTCTTGTCTTACGTAAATAGTATTATATTATTATTATCATCAGGATTAATATCAAAGTCACATAAAAAGTTAGATATATATTTAATAATTAGTCAAATGTATTTCTTAACCACGTAACATTGAAGTTTGATTATGAGTAAATAAAGTTACAGGATCGTTTCATAGATTCGATTCAGGTCTCACTCAAATAATATGAAAAGCAAAAATAATATTTTGAAGCTAAAAGAATTTTCTTCAGCTTAGGAAATCACTATAAGTAATATTATCACAGCCATGTTAGTCTAAGGCGATATTACTAATAAGAGACAATAGCATCACCGTACTAAGCACCATTAAGCAATGTAAGCTTAATTAAAAGAAAATGAAAGAACTCGTAAGTATTAATATAAAACAATAGTATTACTTTCATCATAACCCAATTACTTAAAGAGTTGCTTTAGTCCACAAGTTAGTCAACTAAAATAGTTAAGTACATAATAATAGCGTTAACGTTAATTCCCAATCAAATAGTTAAGTACATAAATAGTAGCGTTAACGTTAATTCGCAATCAAATAGTTAAACACATAATAGTAGCGTTCACGTTAATTCCCAATCACATATCTCACTAACCAACATAACGTAAGTGTTTACACGGAACACACTTAACACACACATATATAATCTGACTGACAGTCACAATCCCATTATAATACTTCACCCCGTCTTCCTCCAGCTGCAAGTTCACCTTCCCCAACTCCAAATGAGACTGATTTGAATGCCCACAACTCGGGTCTTATATACCAAACAATGATGGTGTAGGAACGAATCAGGAGGCGGGGGTTGGTGCCTGCTCCAATCATAGCTCCTCGAGTCGCATAACAGGTGCCTGGTCCACTCACAGCTCCTGGCGTCGATCATACGTCATAGCATCGGTCATCGAGGTAGTTTGCAGGGTCCCCTATGACGCACGCAGGTGTGAAGGCTTGTTTGCAGGTATGCGGGCGAGCTGGTTTAACCACTCGCTCGTTCGCTCGCTAGTCTGCTTCACCGTTTGGGTAGTTTGGCTCCTTCAACTCTAATTCTAACTCTTAAATTAACATACAGGGCTCCGTATGTCAGACAATCAACATGTTCGCGGCTTTCCCATTTATGACTATAGTTTCACAAGGTGTTTGTCTCTCTAAGATATTGACCTCACTATACCGCCCTTCTACGTGAGGTTTCACAGAAAATGTTCTCTCTCTTCCGGCATCATAACTTTTGTCTGGTTTTCTGTCTCCCGGTATTCTACCGGGAGCATTCCTCTCCGGTTCGGATCGGTTCCCCTGGGTAGAGGTCGATCGTTTGGGAGTGCGGGTCTGGGATCAAATCTAAGAGGTGGGGCTTGTGGACGGTTGGTACAGTTCCTAGCTAGGTGTCCGGTCTGTCTTCAAGTGAAGCATCGCATCATACCCTTTCTTTGGGTTCTCCTCTTCCCCTTTTTGTTTTTCCTCTTTTACTTCTCGAGCCTCCATAATTTTTTTAATGACCTCCATCAGTTCCTTAGTAGTGTTAACCTCATGAATGATGCAGTGTTTCCTAACTTCTACCGGGCAGGCTTGGATCATGATCTCCCTGATCTCAGCTTCCTGGCTCTCTTGGTCCATGTGGGGATATTCTAGTTTAACATTCTTAGCGATTTCTCTCCTCAGGGCTCTCACATTTTGGCCATCAAGTTTCAAACTCTTCAGATTGTCTCTGGCTTTTCTGGTGGAAGTCTCTCTGCCAAATTCTTCGATTAAGGCGCTCCTGACTTCGGTCCACGATACTAGTCCTTCCGGACGTACTCTTACATCATTCAGGGCCTTTCCTAAGTGTGCCTTTCCATAGGCGAATTTCTTTCCATTTTCCCCTACGTCAAGTAGTGTGAACTGACATTCTAACTGTTCAATCCAAAGCTCGATTTCTTCCTTCCCCTCTTCCCATAATCTGAATGGTAACACGCCCGTCATTCTATCTGTTCTGTTAGATACTTACACTCAACCTAAATTATTTGTCGAATCCCACCGCTTGCCACCAAAATGTAGTATTTATTGTTAATTCTGCTAGGCTACTACTATTAAGGGGGATAATTCGACAGTCATCTAGAAGTTCGTATATTTTATTTAACAGACTTCCTAACTACTCTAATAATAGGTTCTTGGCTCGGGCCGAGATGAGTTCAAGACGCAGATTGAATATTATGTCGATTCATGCTAGGTTGCAATTGGACCCCTAAAGTTCCCGTTACTCCCTAACTGAATCCCCGCTATTCAGGTATTGACTCAAGTCGGCTTCGATCCTACGACCCGTTATTAGTGATTAATCCTAAATAATTAAATCGAAACCCTGCTGTGTCTTTTATTGAGACCAGCGCCTAATGAAACATTTGCTCTTTGCCTAACTAAAACAAAAGTTATATTCTTTCCTCTACTCTTGAGATTTCTCCACGATTCCTGAGCCTTCTGTATCCTTTCTCAATACCAAGGCTATAACACATAAAATCTATTTCCTCAATACATAGAATCTATTTATTCCATTGACACAACCGTCGTTACTACACAAGTACCTCAACAATGACATAAAATCGTACAAATTACCGACTGAGATTACAAGTTCTCTCTCACATATTATAATATGGGTTCCGTCACCCAGTTACTTCAACAATATAAGTTTACAATCTTTTCCTCAATGACACTATTGGGTTCCGTCACCCAGTTACTTCGCAATCTAGGTTTACAATCTTTATTTCAATGACACTATTGGGTTCCGTCACCCAGTTACTTCACAATATAGGTTTACAATCTTTATCTCAATGACACCTTCCGAATTTACCCTCAAGTCACCCTATTACAAACACGCTATGTTATCTTCTACCTTAATCAATAATCGTTCTAACAAAAGATGAACCGTGCCTCAAACGCATACACGGAATAGCTCTTTTAAACTTAATAATCACGTAATTAACATTGGACTAGTGTCCTTCTTCACAGTTTCCTTTTTCACAGCTTAATGAATGAGTCAGATGGACTAGTGTCCTTCCCAAGCTATAGCTAATCTATCAGGCAACTAAACAACTGTTTCCCTCTTTAACTTATTGGTTGCCTCATTTATTAACAGAAGTATTCTTTCCCTCCCCTCTTTACTTTTACTCTTTTAATCTTTAATCTCTCCTATCAGATCCTATATAATAACTCTTTCGGCATGGCGCCGTTGCTAGCAAAAATAACTAATTAAATTAATAACACATCATCATCTTTATGGATTCAGGTGAGTCTACATTCTCTTTCCTTTAGTCTTGTCCTAGAAGGACACATCAATTTGTATAGGAACCACCAGGTTAGTCAACAACATCTCTCTTTCTTCCTTTATCGTATGCGGGCCCAATATGGGTCCTTAAACAAATATATTCTGGTATGCTGGATCAGGTGTGTGTGTGTCTGGAACTGTACTTTACCACCTCAGAGCTGGCCAGTAGCTCTTCTGGAAGTCCTCGCTTCCGTCCACCTTCTGTCGTCCCTCTTGAAGCGCTTGACTGTATGTGTGCAGACTAGCAACGTGACGACAGGCGGCAGGATACTGATGGTGCATCCTCCGAGTGGGCGAAAGTGAGGAGAGGTCAGGGGTGGTCTGTGTTGTGACTTTAGGTGAGGGCAGGGTAACTGGAAAGGTGGGTTCCTGGTTCTCCTTTATGCCCGGGCGAGAGAGAGCAAGTAGGTTGCAGTGTGGTAACCCGGTGAGTTCCGAGGGGTGAGTGACCCCAGTGGCCCGTGCGCGGCAGCCTTTATAGTCACGCCCCTCGCTCTCCCACGCTCTGATTGGCTGGCGGGCACGCGTGGTGGCACGCTCACTCGGAATTCTTGCTTCCTTCACCTCCTCTTTCCTTTCTTCAAAATAAGTCCCAGGAAGCTGATTATAAACCTCATTTGGCGGCTTACGGGAGTACAGGGCTGGCACCGAGGTATTAGTTAGTGGATAATCAGAAGGAACTCCTCGGGAAGAGAAAGAGAGTGACTTTTGAGGTGGAGTAAGAAGTCCAGCTTCGCGCTCCGATAATGGAGGCCGCTGATTGGCTGGTGGGCAAGGTGTGGCACGTTGCAGCCGTGAGCTGTCAAACTCAGCTGGCTGTGCAAGCAAGTGGAAGGGAGCGCAGTGATTGGCGGAGGGCTTATCTACTTTAATGATATAAATATAATGACGTGTTAATTGTAATTTCTTCATAATATATACCGGTATATATATATATACATATATATACTGTATATATATATATATATATATATATATTTTCTTTAATACATACGAGGTTGAAAGAAATGGCAATTTCTGCGTTGGAAATTTTATTATTCAAAGTTTCCAGGTCTCTGATGAGTTTTCGCTGGGTGGCAGGAAGTAGATGAAGGAGATGAGCAAAATTCATGGTGGTACAGGGTTACATAAATGTACATGATGATACAGGATATACGACGCGTTTCACTGGACAACCAGCATTATCAAGTAAGGAAGGAATGATATAAAAGGTAAACAGGAAGGGTATATATAGAGGGTGGAGGATCAGAGGAGGCGGAAAACAGGGGGCAAAAGTCTGCTATTGGTGGAAGCTTAAACTAGGAGAGAGAAGGGGTTAACCACTTCACGCATGCGCACTGGATGCGGGATGGTGGTCAGTAGGTGGGGTCGAAGCTGATTGGCTGCGTGTCGAGGGGCGTGGCCTAAGTTGTGTGGCGCCTGCAGAAGACGAAGCTGAAGGAGGTAGCGCGGGGGGCTGCGTCAAGGGCACCGGGGGGCGAGGAGGGGTGTTAGGTCCTGTAGGGTAGTGCCTTTTGTCAGAAGGAAGGATCTGAAGGTCCAGAGTTTGGTTGTTGATGTTGGGATGTAAGGCTTGGATATATAAAGCTTCGAGTATAGGTAATCTCCTTGGGTCACTTTCTTTATCGAGTATGGTGGTGTGTTTCTCTAACTCGTTGCGTGTGAGGTGAGGGTGGTTAGGGGTGAGATAGTGGTCTTTGATGGCTCCAGCCTGAAGGTGAAGAGTTAACCGACGTGAAAGACGAGTCTGCGTCATACCAATATAGGAATGAGGTCCACAGTCCTCATAATTACAGGTATGTTGGTAAATGACGTGATCGTCGGTCATCGGGCTCTTTATCTTGGTGGAGGCTGGTTTGTTGCGGAGAACGAGGTTGGAGGTCTTGGGGGATTTGTAATAAATTATTAATTTGATTTTGTTTTCCGGGTTGGTTGGGTGGACATGCTTGGAGATTATTTCTTTTAAGACGGCCTCGTCATTTTTGTGTTCAGAGGACATGTAATTGCGGTAGAAGATCTTAATTTCATTGGGGGGGTCAATGTTGGGAGGGCTTTGGGTGTACCATTTTTCAAGATGGTGGTTGATGGTGCTGGAGATGTCGGAGTTGGAGTATCCGTTATTTACTAAAACTTGGGATAGTCTTTCTAGTTCCTGGTGGGTGTCGGCCCAGGTAGAGCAGTGCGTGAGGGCTCTCCTAACATAGGCGGAGATGGAGGATAGAAGATAACGGCGGGGGCATTCACTATCGCCGTTGAGGCATTGTCCTGTGTTAGTAGGTTTAATGTAGACGGTGGTTTTGAACCCATGGTCGTTCAGAGCTACGAGGATGTCGAGGAAGGGGAGTTGTCCATTGTTAGATTTTTCAAAGGTGAAGTTAAGTCCGGAGGAGGTAATGAAGCGACGCTGGAGTTCCTGTAGTTCGTGGAGGTCCTTGATTTGCACGAAGATGTCATCCACGTATCTACAGTAGACGGCTGGTCGTTGGGCAGCTAGGAGCTCTTCCTCGATGGTACCCATGAAAAAGTTCGCAAAAAGAACTCCTAGGGGGCTGCCCATCGCCACACCGTCTATCTGCTTGTACATGTTGCCCCGGGGGCAACGGATACTCCAACTCCGACATCTCCAGCACCATCAACCACCATCTTGAAAAATGGTACACCCAAAGCCCTCCCAACATTGACCCCCCCAATGAAATTAAGATCTTCTACTGCAATTACATGTCCTCTGAACACAAAAATGACGAGGCCGTCTTAAAAGAAATAATCTCCAAGCATGTCCACCCAACCAACCCGGAAAACAAAATCAAATTAATAATTTATTACAAATCCCCCAAGACCTCCAACCTCGTTCTCCGCAACAAACCAGCCTCCACCAAGATAAAGAGCCCGATGACCGACGATCACGTCATTTACCAACATACCTGTAATTATGAGGACTGTGGACCTCATTCCTATATTGGTATGACGCAGACTCGTCTTTCACGTCGGTTAACTCTTCACCTTCAGGCTGGAGCCATCAAAGACCACTATCTCACCCCTAACCACCCTCACCTCACACGCAACGAGTTAGAGAAACACACCACCATACTCGATAAAGAAAGTGACCCAAGGAGATTACCTATACTCGAAGCTTTATATATCCAAGCCTTACATCCCAACATCAACAACCAAACTCTGGACCTTCAGATCCTTCCTTCTGCCAAAAGGCACTACCCTACAGGACCTAACACCCCCTCCTCGCCCCCCGGTGCCCTTGACGCAGCCCCCCGCGCTACCTCCTTCAGCTTCGTCTTCTGCAGGCGCCACACAACTTAGGCCACGCCCCTCGACACGCAGCCAATCAGCTTCGACCCCACCTACTGACCACCATCCCGCATCCAGTGCGCATGCGTGAAGTGGTTAACCCCTTCTCTCTCCTAGTTTAAGCTTCCACCAATAGCAGACTTTTGCCCCCTGTTTTCCGCCTCCTCTGATCCTCCACCCTCTATATATACCCTTCCTGTTTACCTTTTATATCATTCCTTCCTTACTTGATAATGCTGGTTGTCCAGTGAAACGCGTCGTATATCCTGTATCATCATGTACATTTATGTAACCCTGTACCACCATGAATTTTGCTCATCTCCTTCATCTACTTCCTGCCACCCAGCGAAAACTCATCAGAGACCTGGAAACTTTGAATAATAAAATTTCCAACGCAGAAATTGCCATTTCTTTCAACCTCGTATGTATTAAAGAAAATTTATTACCTGGCTTTACTAACATATATATATATATATATATACCGGTATATATATATATATATATATATATATATATATACAGTATATATATATATATATATATATATAAATTTATATATATATATATAAATTTATATATATATACAGTATATATATATATATATATAAATTTATATATATACCGGTATATATATATATACAGTATATATATATATATATATTATTATTATAGCGTGATTTGTATATCAGATTAGCTATTGGTCGAGGTGAGTTCTTTCAAGACTGGAGATTTCAGAGTTCATACAATACATGCATATAAGCCAAGTAGAGGATAATTAAATATATATATATATATATGTATATATATATAACCCTGAGATAATATTTTAAGAACAGTTTATTTATATTAAGCTCTAAGCACATACAGTATATCAAAGATTATATTGGCATATTGTAGTTAAGCTTGTCGGGCCTCGCTATATGATTACACACTCATATAATTATGTAGATACTGAAGCATTGAATACTATTTATGCGTTGATTTAATATTTGAATATGAATATGATACTAAGTTAACACTTAATGTACGAGGTTATATTCTGAGTCAACACACTGGACTTATTACTGTCACCTTGCGCACTGGTGAGAATTTGACAGAGTTAATTTTAGGGACTCTAACTCGGTATACACAGTTAGAATTTTGACAGATTCAATATGGGACTCTAACTTTTTAATGTCACTTGGCGCACTGGTGAGAATTTGGCAGAGTCAATATTGGACTCTAAGCATTACTATCACTTGGCGCACTAGTGAGAATTTGGGCAGAGTCGATTTTAGGGGCTCTAACTTATTAAACCTTGTTACTGGTATCAATGTCTCCTTCAGTTTTCATATAATAACTACAGTAATGGAAACTTGGAATTAATGAGTTTTCAATGGGGGGGGGGGGGAGCTTGTAGTCTTCTGAGTCTCTGTTAGGCCATCCAGGTGGGCCTGTCATATGAAGTAGTAAGTTACAGATGGATTAATGAACGTGGGGTCTTAAATGCGGCTCCGTAAATATATATATATATATTTGGGCACCTCATCGGATGAACGTGAGTATATATAGCGTAAAGTTTAGGGTTACTCGACTACCCTGATCTTTTCATTAATCGTTGATGAAGTTCTGTTCAGGTAGGCTACTCTTGATTTAGGATCTTAAATATAGTGCCCCAGTTATGACGATATAAAGGAGTACAAAGGAGTACAAAGGAAATCAAGCAACAACAGATCTAGTGACCCTTCTAGGTTGCTTGTCCTCCAAAACACTGAGGATCAAGTGTCCAAACAGTGGTTTAGAGTGGGTAAGGGAACATTGGAAAGGGAACTACTGCCCTGCCACTAATGTGGCAGGACTAGGAAGTTAGTATGGGACATATGGGTTAGTAACTGAGGGGAGGATAAAGTTATTCATTTACAAACGCAGTCAGTCGCGGGTTTGATGCGAGATATTTGTCTAGGCGGAATTTAAATGAATCAACGGTGCTGCAGTCTATAACGTCTCGGGGAAGCCCATTCCACAAGTTGACAACTCGATTGAAGAAGAAATTCTTAGATTCGTGCGAGTTAAAAGATTTACCAATAATTTTGCAACCGTTTCCCCGCGTGTAATTAGATTGGTCGATAGTGAAGTACTTACTACAGTTCATATTGTCGATGCCTTTGATGATTTTGAACACTTGAATTAAGTCGCCTCTTAATCTGCGCTGGGTTAAAGGAAATAGATTTAATTCTCTAAGACGCTCTTCGTATGGTTTGTTCTTTAGGCTAGGTATCATTTTGGTAACTCTACGTTGAACTCGTTCTAGCTTGTTTATATCTTTTTGGTAATAAGGGCACCAGGATTGAACACAGTATTCCAGAAGAGGGCGGACTAAGGAATTGTAAAGGGTTAGGATAACTTCTTTGGATTTATGCTCAAATGACCTGCCTATAAAGCCAATTATTTTGTTTGCCTTCTTAACAACTTCTGAACATTGTTGACTCGGTTTTAGGTTACTCGATATTGTTACTCCCAGATCAGTTTCTCTGTTTACATTCTTAAGCTGAGTGCCATTCATCGAATAGTTTGCTTTCTCATTTAGGTATCCGACATGTAGTACTTTACATTTATCCGCATTGAAACTCATTTGCCAAATTTGGGCCCAACATGACAATTTATCTAGATTGTGTTGCATATCGTCAACTTGTTCTTTTGAGAGTACGCTATTTGCAATTTTTGTATCGTCAGCAAATTTTGAGATTGTGCAGGTGAGACCCTCATCTATGTCGTTGATGTAAATTAGAAAGAGAATTGGTCCTAGTACCGATCCCTGGGGTACCCCACTACTTACATTGGTCCATTTAGATGCCTTACCGTTTATGACTACCCTTTGCTTTCTGTTGCTGAGCCAATTTTCTATCCATTTCAACACACCGTCTTGTATTCCATGCGCTTTTAGTTTTAGCAGTAAACGTTTGTGGGGAACTTTGTCAAAGGCCTTTTGAAAATCAAGGTATATAATATCTACAGCTTTACTCTCATCGTAGAGGTTGAGGATATCGTGGAAGAAGTCTAAGAGGTTTGTTAAACAGGAACGTTTTTTACGAAAGCCGTGTTGAGTATCTTTAAGTATGTTATTTTCCTCTAAGTGATTTACGAGTCTGTCTCGTATGACCGTTTCTAGCATTTTACATACAACTGAGGTTAAGCTAATTGGACGATAGTTACTGGGTAGGGATTTGCTGCCTTTTTTGAATATCGGTGTTACGTTGGCTAGCTTCCACTGATCAGGCATAGTTCCAGACTGCAAGGATTTATTGAATAGTAATGTCAGTGGTTTGGAGAGCTCATTCTTAGCTTCCTTTAGAACTCTAGGCGAGATTGTATCAGGTCCTGGCGTTTTATTTACCTTGAGTTTATCTAAACAGTTCAATACTTCTCTCTCTGTAACGGTGATATTGCTTAGAACATCTGAATTATCAATCTGAATCGGCGATGGTGTAGGGATATCACTGAGGTCTTCTGTTGTAAAAACTGATGCAAAGAAGGTATTGAGGGCATTACTCATTTGTACTTCGTCTTTGGTGTATTCTCCTTTTTCATCGACTAACGGTCCAACAGTTGAAGTAACTACTTTTTTTTTTCTGATATAACTATAGAATTCTTTCGGGTTTGTTTTACTTTGATTCGCAATATGTAACTCTAAGGTCTTTTTACTTTGCTTAATTAACTTTTTGGCTTTGCGTCGTAGCTCTACAAATTTCACCCGTTCTTCGTCATTTTGTGAGGATTTTAATCTATCATTAGCAAATTTTTTAGCAAGCAGGCAGTTTGAAATATCTTTATTCCACCATTTGGGCTTATTATTATGGCCTGGACGCCGTATTTTCGATGGTATGCAGTCTTGCACTGCTTTTAGGTAAGTGGTTTCGAATAACTTCCAAGATGTATTTATGTCGTTATTGTTAATTAAAAAGCTCCAGTCAGTTTCTTTAAACATAGCTCTAAGTTTATGGAAGTTTGCTTTCTTGAAATTAGGGACTTTTTCGATGCTACTATTTGGTTCGTTACTAGTAAACTTTAAAGTGAAAGTTATCGTACGATGGTCGCTGTTACTGAATTCATCACCAACATTCAAATTCTCTATCAATTCTTCTTTTGTTGCAAGTACAATGTCAAGAACGTTATTACCACGGGTCGGCATTCGAACAAATTGATAAAGCGAACTCTCTTGCAAGTTCGTATACAAGTCATGTCCGGAGTGTGAAGTAAGAGTATCGCCCCACTTGGTCACAGGTAAATTAAAGTCGCCAAAAATTACGGTATCTTGTGAGTTACTTACATCTGCAATTTGTTCGTAAATTTCTCGGTCAGTTTGCACTGATTGAGCTGGAGGTCTGTATATTAACGCAAGTATTATTTTTGTACCTTCATTATTCTTTATTAGCACAAAAGATGTGTCGACGTTCACAATTTGAGGTTTTGACACGAGGGTCGGGTTAAGACTTTCTTTGATATAAAATAAAACGCCACCTCCATTTTTATTTATTCGGCTGTTCTCAAACATTACATAACCGGGAAGTGAATACTCTGCTAAAAAGTCTCTATCTTGTGTATTGAGCCAAGATTCTGTTATGCCAATCACATCATAATTTTCTGTAAACACTAGTTCCTCTAAATCTGAAAATTTATTGCGTATGCTACGAGCGTTTGCATAGAAAACATTCAAAGTTTTGGATTTGGGATTCAAGGAACGGTCTTTATTCAAATTATTGGTTCTGGTCGGATCTACATTTACATTCATGGCTGTCCTCGGTCCTCGGTCATTATCCCTGACGGTTTTGAATTTGGGTCGTGTTGGTGGAGCTTTATCCAAATTCGCGGTTCTTGACGGATTAGTATTTAATTCCTTTGTAGATTGCCGTCCTCGCTGTCGTCGGTCCTCCTTCCTGGTTGTCCTGTGCTGAGTCGATTTCTTCTCCGAAAATCCTTCACCGCATCGTTGAGAAGACGCCCAAAACGCGCTGCTCCCACCTGGTTCAGATGAACTCCATCGTCCGAAAACAAATAGTCATCGTAGTAGAAATTGTCCCAGGTGTCGACGAATCCCACGTTCTCCTTCCTGCAGAGGTTTGCTAGACAACGATTTGTGCTGGTGGCTATGTTGTAAAATCGGCTCTCTACACCGAGCCGGGGGACGATTCCTGAGACGATGATCCTTGATGACTTCTCCTTAAACGACTTGATCAGCTGCTGGTACTTTAAAAGCAAATCTTCCGACCGGGTTCGCTGTACATCGTTGGATCCAACGTGGATGACGTACATTGTATTAGCTGGGGCCAGCTTTGATACTTCGTCAACTGCTGCAACTACGTCATCCACACCACCACCAGGGATACAAAAACGCTTCCTGGTCTTAGGTGCCCTGGCGCAAAACTCTGTGAGCTGACCACGTATCATCGAGTCTCCCACGAGCCGGACTTCTTCTATTTCCTCTTCGTCATCTGAGTCTGCGAGTGTCTGGAAACGGTTTTGACACTCGGTAATCGGTATGTGTTTCCTGGTCTTGGGGCAAACGTTGTTCCTCACGACACGGAAGTTGTCTTGAGGGGGAAGAGAGTCGCTATTTGTATCTTGAGTATCGGAAACATCAGCTGAAATGGCTACTGTAGGCGTTGAATTGTTGGCAGTTGACGTTGGGGCGTTGGTGGCTGCTGGAGTTGCGGTGACAATTGAAGTTTGTGGCACTCCAACGTTGAGTGTTTCAAACTCTTGGAGTGATTCCAGCTTAATGGTGAGGACGTTGATCTTGTTGTAGGCTTCATCTAATTTCACTGTAAAATTCTCTCGTTGCTGGCAGAGCCGGCAGACTTGAAGATCGATAGTAGCAAACATGGACTCACCAAACCTACCGGCGCAGTTCGCACAAGCGCGAGGCATGGTGACAGTCACTTTCTTCAGATCACTTCACTCACTTAAAAAACAATTTACTCACTTTACAACACTTCACTCTCTTTAAAAACACTTCAATCACTTCAACCGAAAACAAATATGCTGAAATACGCAGAAATAGGTTATCAGGGGTGATAGCCTAACCGAAAACTAAAATGTTGAGATACGCAGAATTAGGCTTCCAGGGGCGATAGCCTAACCAAAAGTTTTTTTTAAAAATTGAAATACGCAATAATAGGCTACCAGCGTTGAATAGCCTAACCGAATATAATAAAATTGAAATTCGCAGAAATAGGCTACCAGGTGTGATAACCTAACCTTAAACAAATATATGTATAACAGAATATGTAACTAAATATACAATTCACCAAATAGAGATTATATAAAAATAAAGTGTGACTGCACACAGGGGGTTAATATACTGTGTCAACAGATGACCCTGGTGTCACTGTAGCCTAGTAAAGCAGTAGCCTACTCTTTTTAGATAAAAAAGTGTATCAGTCAAAGGTTATTACAAGATCGTGCAAGCAACAACTAAAATTACAGATATATATAGCTACAGTAGGATACTAAATACAATATCTACAAGAGTTAATAATAAAACAGATTGGCTGGCTATAGGCTAGGCTAGGTTTGGGTTAGGTTAAAAGCTTGGCAGGTTGGGTTAGGCTAGGTTAGTTTGTACAAATACCACCCTTAGCTTAAAGTAAAATCAGTCTGAGGAGAAAAAGTCAAGAATATATCTAGGGGGAAAAGATAAATGAATGCACTTAAATTTGGTACAAAATTTGCTGGAATTTAATATGTATAATCCCCAAAAAAGGTTTGTTTACAAAATGGTGTCGGCGTTAGTCCCTGTAGGCGGTTAGTTAGTAAACAATATTGTTTATTAGCAAATTAATATGCAAAGCTTTACTTACATACAAGGCAGTTAAATAGATACTTACTACAGTAGGTAATGGGTAAAATTAGGGGCTACGATTTTATATAAAATAGTAATAAGAGAGCGTTTGTTTACAAAGCAAAACAAAACAATAGATGGCGCTAGTGGCGCCCTGTCCGAGCAGGAGTCTTGTGATAAACACAAAGTTTATCAGTCAATACACAGCGAAATATCGTGCAGTGTTACTTACTAAGCTACAGGATGGTTAAACGTGCTCTTAACCACCTTTCATGCACAAGAATGAAGAGGATGAGTAGTTAATACTCAAATTATGATCGATATCGTGAGAGCGTTGACAGAGCGTCTGCAGCGTCTGGCGGTAGCACGGAGTGCTAATGCGAGCTGACAATATGGCTATGGCCACTCATGTCTTCTCTACTACCACTGATCTTTGTAAGAGGTTCAAAGAACTTGGGACGGTGCTTAAACCTTTTAGTTGTAGAAGTCCAATAGTATGCTACAGATTAATACACCAAGGACGTCTATTTGCAGAGTGCCAGTTACGGTATCTCGCAGGGCCCTGAACTATAAAAGTGGCTTTGGAATGCCAACTTCCACTTGGTAATCTTATTTGAGTGTGATTTTAATAATAAAAGTTTGAAGTGTGGGTATGCCCTCGTACTTCAGCCTTCTATTACTAAAGGTGCAGCCTATTAAAGACTCAATATTAGTGATGGTATGCCAACTACTAATAACGATCCCTCAATAGGGAAAGTAACTCCTCAGACCTGTGGGACTCGGTATTCCGATGGTCACCAACTGAATGGGAGGGTAATTTTAGGACTTTGTAAGTTGGTATGCCAATGCTTACAAAGCCCTGAAATTGCTTGCCCTGATCAGTTTTCTCCAGCATACTGACGACTTAGGCTGATATGTACAGGGATGGGTGTATGGGAGCATAAAGGTCACAAGTGCGGTCAGGGTTAATCTGGGGGATTAGGGAGGACCCTCTAGAAACTGGTATGCAAGGATTTTGACCCTTTGGTGTAGGAAGGGCGTAAGTGCTTACTCCTTTGATGGGTGTGGTAGTTTTTCTCATCTTGGCTGAACACTGTCTTCCTTTTCTGTATTTGTTGTGAACAGTAGGAGATTTGAATGTTCTTCCCTGGTGTACTAGGGCACCCGGTATTAATAGCGGCAACTCAGGCTTGTCTGCTGGTGGCTAGGACTGGTGTACTATTATTTTCCTTTGTAATTTGAAGGACACTGGGTACACATGTTGTTTCCCTGGGCGCGTATTTCCTGGTTGATATTTCCTCCTTTTCTCCTGTCTTCTGGCTTCTCTTTTTCTCCTGTTCCGTTGTTGGTTGCTTCTTGTGGGGAATTTGAGGAATACAGGACATGGTGAATATAGTTGTAGGTGTGTCTTCTTTATGTTCTCCATCCATTTGCTTTGTTTTTTGTTTCCCGCAGATTGGTACGCTTTCCTCGGTGTCCGCCATCTTGCTGTCTTCCTTGGTGGTTGCCATTTTGCTGTCCTGTTGGTACACGTGTTTGTTTCCTTTTGCGTATATTTCTGGGCTATTCTTTCTTCCTTTTCTCTTGTCTTTTGGCTTCTCTTCTTCTCTTGTTCTACGGTTCGTTGATGACTGTGGGGCACTTTGGGAATACGGGGCATGTTCGTTATTTTGGGGTGTAGGGCTTCTTCTCCTTTCCTTGTGATTGTCTGGAAGTCTTCCTTGGTTGGTGTGTGGAGGTCTTCTTTATGTTCGCTATTTCATATATATACTGTATATATATATAAATATTATATATAAGTATATATATATATATGTGTGTGGGAGGTGTGGCGGACTGGTCTTGCCACTAGACTGGTAATCCAATGGACCCGGGTTCGAATCCTGATATGCCAATGGAAAGATTTTATTGGGATGGAAAATATTCCAATATTCAAAAATATGCTATAGAAGGGCAATGCCTGGCGAGTTTATTGCTCAATAGGTGGCGTTCTGAGAGTGAGGGTCCGCGTCTAGGAGTTGAGACAGTGAAGCACTGGAGAGGGGCAGCTTCAGAGATGGGGCTGCTTTGAGCCGTGAGTGAGCAACTAAACCAATGCATCCTACGAAGGCAAGATGGCAGGGGGTGGTTGCAGCTAAAAAAGGTGATTAACATGTCTCACCCCCTAGATTAGATTTGAACAAGACTTCACAGGTTTCACTGTTCAATAACGGTTGAATGTACAGGCGCTCAGCCTATGCCCGAGAGAGAGTAGAATGGAATATAGAAAAAAGAAAGAAAAAAAAATATATATATACTGTTTATATATATATATATATATATATATATATATACAGTATATATATATATATATATATATATATATATAAATATATATATATATATATATATATATTATATATATACATATATATATACTGTATATATTAAAAAGGCCATCCACCAATCAGGGCGCCCCCTTTTACCTTCTCTCTTCATCAGCTGAGTTTGGCACTTCGGACTCACGTCGTAAACATGCCACGCCTTCCCGGCCGACCAATCAGAAGCCTCCATTTTCGGAGCGCACGGACACGTGTACCGCCACACCTTTAAACTCGCTCTCACTCTCTTCACCGGCCATTTCCTCTGGTTGCAATGGGTCTAATATATCAGTGCCAGTCCTATACTCCCGTAAGCCACTAAAAGACATTTGCAACCAGCTTCCAGGAACATATTATGTAGAAAAAAGAGTGGAGGCGAGGCGAGAATTCAAGACGCGCGGGTGGCCGAGCGGCCGGCTCAGCCAATCACAGCGCCGGAGAGCAGGAGGCGTGACTATATTAAGGGGGTGGGGGAGGCTGCAGCGGTCATTCACCTCTCGGAACCCACTGGGCGTGCTTCTAGCAACCCTCTTCCTGTCTCTCGCTTGGGCACCAAAGGGAACTCAGAACCACTTATTCCAGCCACCCAGCCCTCACCAAATATTCCAGTAAAGACCACCTCGGGCCTAGCATCGCTCTCACCAACAAGGCGGATACACCTTCAGTATCCGGCCGCCTGTCGTCACATCGCTGGCTTGCATACCTACAGCCAAGCGATTCAAGAGGGACGACAGATAGTAGACGGGAGCGAGAATTTCCAGAAGAGCTATTGGCCAGCTCTGAGGTGGTGAAATTGTTCCAGTACACACGTAGCAGTATACCATAAATATATATTGTTAAAGGACCCATATTGGGCCCGAACCAGACTTAAAGAAAGAGAGAAAATGCATGACTAACCCCGTGGTACCATAATAATTGATGTGTTCTTATAGGACAGACTAAAGAGAAAAGATACTAGACTTTTGTTGATAAATAAAATGATGATGTTTTAAGAGGGAAATAGTTATTCTTGTTAGAGAAGACTCCATGCCGATTAGTTCTAGCTAGTATAGGATCTGCTAGGACAGCACATAGATATTAATAGTAAAGTAAAAGGGAATAATTCTTGAGGATAGACACGCAACTATAAGGCTCAGGGGAATAAATAATAGTTGCCATTTGACTAGCTTTAGTTTGAGAAATAGGTAGGAAGGACACTAGTCCGTATGATCAAGGAAATCTTTGGTTATAAAGGAAACATTATCTGATATCATAGTTAAAGGAATATTCGGTCTGTGTTAAGCGTTACGGGTGTTAAAAGTCCAGGATAATATTGTAATCATAAGAATCTATGTAAAGGGATAAAAGCGGAGAACCTTGTCCATGTAGAGTTATTAAGGTGCTGCTTACATTAGGTTAAGAATTATTATTGACCAGAGATATATGTGAATATAAATTCTTTGTAATAGGATTACGCGTATATATAATCCAAGAGTATTTAGATAAGGCAATCGAGGTAACTTGTAACAACGCCCTGGTCATTTAGAAGAAATGTATTGTATGAAGTAACAAGGATATTATATAATCAAAGAGTATTTAGAAGGGCAATTGAGGTAAAATTGTAACTACGGCCTTGTCATACGAGTAAATGTATTGTATATGGTTAAGAGGATATATTAATTGAAAGGTCATAATTTGTAACGCCTTGGTCTCTGGAGTAGACATAGTAGGCCCGGTAAAAGTATATCATTTCGAGGTTTAGTTTAGAAATAAAACTCTTGTTTAGATAAGTGAATAAAGGTATGATTCATTAATGCCCTGGTCTCTGGAGTAGACACAGCAGGGCTCGGTAAAAACCATATAATTTTAGAAACTAATAACGTGCCTTTGGATCGAAGCCGACTTAAGTCAATACCTGAATATCGGGAATCCAAATAGGGAGTAACGGAAGTTCTCGGGTTCCAAAGTACAACCTATGTTGGGTCGACGTAATATTCAATCCGTGTCTTGAACTCACCTCGGCCCAAACAGAGAAACAGTTATTAGTGTAGTAGCAAGTTTGTTAAATAAAGTATACAAACTTCTAAATGACTGTTGATTTATCCCCCACTCTAGTAGTATATTCGTGATAAGAAAATAATTACTACATTTTGGTGGCAAGCGGTGGGATTCGACAAATCATTTAGATTGAGTATAATTATCTAACAGAACAATGACGGCCGTATTACCATTCAGATTATGGGAAGAGGGGAAAGAAGAAATCGAGCTATGGATCGAACAATTAGAATGTCAGTTCACGCTACTTGACGTAGGAGAAAATGGAAAGAAGATCGCCTATGGAAAGGCACACTTAGGTAAGGCCCTGAATGATGTAAGAGTACGTCTAGAGGGACTAGTGTCATGGGCAGAAGTTAGGAGTGCCCTAATTGACGAATTTGGCCGAGAAACCTCCACCAGGAAGGCCAGAGACAAACTTAAGAGTCTGAAACTAAAACTAGACAGCCAAAATGTGAGAGCCCTGAGGAGGGAAATCGCGAAAAACGTCAAACTTACGTATCCCCATATGGACCAAGAGAGCCAGGAAGCAGAGATTAGAGAGATTATGATCCAAGCATGCCCTGTGGAAGTTAGAAGGCACTCCATTATCCATGAAGTGACTACCACTAAGGAACTCATGGAGGTAATCAAGAAAATAATGGAAGCCAGAGAGTTAAAAGAGGAGAAAAAGAAAGGGGAGGAGGAGAACCCAAACAAAGGGTATCCGAGAACAATGATCCGATGCTTTATATGCAGACAAACCGGACACCTAGATAGGAACTGTTCCAACCGTCCCCAAACCCCAACCCCTAGATTTAACTCCAGGCTGCACTTCCAAACGATCGACCCCTACCAAAGGGAACCGATCCAAACCAGGGAGGAATGCTTCCAGTAGATAATAGGGAGACAGAAACCCAGCCAAAAATCATGATGCCGGAAAGGGGAGAACATTTTCCGTTAAACCTCACATAGAAAGGCAGTATAGCTAGGTCAACATATTAGAAAGACAAACACCTTGTGCAACTATAGTAATAAATGGGAAAGCCGCAAACATGTTACTTGATGCAGGGGCAAACAGAAGTTGTCTTTTGTAGAATTTTGTGAGTAATAGTCAGAAAGAGATTGGCCTCTTAAATCAAACTGGTATTCAGGTGTCAGGAACCGGGCGTCAACCACTGACGATTCTAGGGAGAACTAATACAGTGGTGGCACAATGGAAATAAATTAAATTCACCACATATTTTTGTGTTCTATCAGGAAAGTCTAATAGCGGAGTCGATGGATATCTGGGAATAGATCTCATGAGTCAGTTGGGAGTAACTATACAGTGCAGGCCGAAAGACACGACGACCACCCTACGACCTGAAATAGTAGCTACCACAGGGAAACTCTCTATTCCCCCTAGATCTTGGAGAATGATAGAAATTCCTAAATCTCAAGGAGTGACTGCCGGGATTTTTTTAACCTGATTCACAAAATCAAGTGAGAATATCTCCCACCTTTATCACTACCGATCAGAGGAATTTAGTTCTGGCTAACTTTGGCGATGACACGATTAGTTATCAAAAAGGGAAACTGTTAGCACAAGTTACACCCGCGCAACCCACCACTGTTGGAGCTAACGGACCAGTTAACTTACCTGAGATTCCGAAACGATTAACGTCAGATCAAGCCACTACCTTACATGAATTGCTCTGGACTTACCGAGACGTGTTTGCTCAAAATGAAGGGGACCACGGATCGGCCCGAACCCGACACACCCACGAGATACATACTCAAGGGCCCCCTATTAGACAACCTTATAGGCGACAAAATCCCATTATGAGACAGAAGGAAACGGAACAAGTAGAGGAGATGATCAAGCAAGGAATAGTAGTCGACTCCTACAGTCCGTGGTCATCTCCAGTAGTCCTGGTAAAAAAACAAAAATGGGTCCACTCGGTTCTATGTAGATTATAGAAAATTAAATTATGTCACCATCAAAGATGCACAACCCCAACCTCGTATTGATGACTCGCTAGAATCACTAAATGGGTCAACATGGTTTTCTACCCTAGACCTACAAAGTGGATACTGGCAAGTACCGGTTAGGGCAGAGGACCAGGAGAAAACCGCATTTGCCACGGGCGAAGGCAAACTCTATCAATTCACGGTATTGCCATTCGGAGTTTGTAATGGACCAGCCAGTTTCACTAGAGTCATGGACGAAGTGCTGCGGGGATTAACCTGGAGAACCTGCTTAGCTTACCTGGATGATATTATAATTTGTTCAACTAGTTGGGAGGAACATATCAATCAACTACAAGAAGTATTAGAGAGAATCAGGGGGGCGGGACTTAAATTGAAGCCTTCCAAATTCCAATTAGGGGCCAGCGAGGTGGCATACCTAGGGCATGTAGTTTCAAAGAAAGGTATCCAACCAGATCCCCATAAAGTAAAATCTATTGCAGAAATTTCACCCCCTTCCTCTGTCAAAGAGATCCGAGCATTTCTGGGATTTTTTTTTTGTTTTTTTTAAAAGACCTCCGTCTACGTATTGTGAAAAACCTGTTATCCTCCGGCAAATTGTGGGGTTGAGTGAGTGAAGGGGGGGGGGACAGTGAATGAAGGAGGATGCATGTTTTTCATAATACGTGTTGCTAGCCCCAAATGCGCGAGCAACTGTGGCTTTCAACCATCCGACACATCCCATTTTATTAATGTGCATCACACATGTTACATACAAATAAGGTTTATGTTTTGCTTTACCCTACTGTGGAAAGACTACGGATACACCACTCCTGCCGGGGCCTCACGCAGTGGCATGACCCAGTCCTGTCGAACTGAGCTCATGACGCTGGTGGCATTGCCCCGGAGGATAGCCATCCCTAGTCTTTGCTTGAGCCAGAGGGTTTCCCGGGGTTCTCCTGAAACTTCTCTGATTTTACGGCCTATTTCATTCACCATCTTAAGGGTGGTAGGGCCGAAGACTCCTGAAGTTTCGAATGCCAGGGGCTCGAACTGATGAATTCTGGCGATGGCTTGATATTTTTCTCGCTTTTTATTTTCTGCTATCCGGGCGGCTTCACCTGCTTCGTCGGCGTTTCTGGCGGCGTTGGTTGTGGAGAAAGTGTCAACACATGTGGCATCCCACACGAGGCACCGGCCATTCTTGTAAGAGAATGTGGTCATCCCATCTGGCCATTTGCCGTCCTCTCTGTGAAGTCCATGTGGTTCGAGGATTGAT
The DNA here is from genome assembly GCA_032716605.1 of Paralithodes platypus. Classification (NCBI taxonomy): domain Eukaryota; kingdom Metazoa; phylum Arthropoda; class Malacostraca; order Decapoda; family Lithodidae; genus Paralithodes; species Paralithodes platypus. The sequence goes on along the minus strand of CM064509.1, from coordinate 44,001,017 downwards.
GCACAGTTAGCACTCTGCAGGGCCCGTTTTATGACATCATTTAGTGCAGAGTGTCTTGGCAGGCGGCCTGCGTTGTAATTACATGACAAGGCATGGTGACCTTGAGCATCCATCCTCCCATCACACTTGCATGTGTGTGGGTGACAAACTGCCGCACCCACTCTGAGCGCGATGGCGACCCGGAGCGCTTCAGCATCCAAGTGAGTTCCAAGAGGTGGGATGGGGATGGCGTGTAACCACAAGCCACTCTCTGAACGGGCGGCTGCCTGGAGGCGTGCTTTTGCAACCTGGTCTGCATTGGTTAGGAGATTTTCTTGAGTTTTCTTTGCCGAGATGGTATCCCACGCTTTCTGCTTGCTCCTGGAGGTACCCTGAGGCTCCTCCTCTACTCCTGTACTTCCCTTCCAGGTGTTAATCGCTGCTGTTACGTCCCCATTAAGTGTCATTCCGGGTTTAGAATAAAGGATGGACAATACGAGGTCGTTGGTCACGATGAGGGAAGAGATAAAGGCTGGGGAGGCAATATCCGAGGCTCTCCGTATGCCCAAGCCCCCGAGGCGGACAGGAAGGGTGGCTTGTGTCCAGGCCCGTTCTTTAAATTCCACGTTGGTGATGCTGGTCACTGCTTCTCGGATTATGCTGTCTAATTCTTGGAGGCCGCCATTGTTCGTGTAAGTCATCGATGTGCGCAGGAGGTATTGGAGTTTTGGGATGGAGAAACAGTTCTTGAGCAGGGCCAGAGCTGAGTGGGCATCGATGTGTATCAGGCGACTCACGAGACGTTGAAGCTCCTCCTTTTTAACTTGAAGTGCTGGTGGGATTGCTGCCAGAGTTAGTGGGGAACCTAATAGGGTTCGCTGGTGCTCCTGAAGGATCTTTACATCTGGCAATATGTTTCGGAACAGGGCCTGAGTCTCTTCTCCTTGTTCACGTGTGTGGTTGAGGAGAACAAGTTCACATTTGGTGTCATTTATCACTAGCCCGGCCTGGCCGAGGTCAGTTATGATGTTATTTAGGTCGGTTAGAACGTTCTCTACTGACCCACCCAAGGTTGCATCGTCCAGTTACCATACATTCAGCTCTGACCTTACTTTGTTAGCTGCTGCATCCAGCCCTATTGAGAAAAGAGCAGGACCACCTGGATCTCCCTGCTGTAACCCGGTCTCTGATGGGATTACCGTCTCGCCAAAAATCAGGATTGAAGGTTTGGAATAAGCCTGCCAAAGTAGGGGGTACAGAGTGGGGATGTGTTCTTGAGCTGCACGGAGGAAGACATCCCTGCGAATGCTGTTGAATGCGTTCCGCATGTCAATCTTTAGAAGCACTCGTTTTTCTTGGGCTTGGCTGAGGTAGGTGCGGGTTGCGTGTACAGCAGCTTCACACCCCCCTGGAGTTCCGAAACCTAGTTGAACTGGTCTTAAGTGTTGACCTAGGCCATTCGAGAGTGGTTTCAAACCCACCTTTGTGGCAAGGCGGCGGAAGGTGTTCCCTACTGCTATTGGGCGCACACCGCCATCTTTTTTTGCCAGTGCACAGAGTGATGCCCCCAAAAATAGGGGTGTGGCACAGTCGGGTACTTCCCCTCTTAAAACCATGTTGATGAATTTGGTGAGGGTTTCCAAGAGTGCCTCCCCAGCAGCTCCTGATCCCTGACCCAAGAGGCCTTTGAGGTGGGCGGGTCGGATACCATCTGGGCCCGCGGCTGAGCCTGCTGGGAATGAAGTCACTGCGGCGACCACCTGCTCCTTCGTGACAACTAAAGGTTGGCGCATCTGGTCATTTGGGGCAGGGGGGAGGTTTAGGTCCCTAGGTGTAGGTGGGTGCTTTTCTTGTATGGCTTCAACAACTTCGGTGCCTTGACCAGCAAAACCTTCTGAAGAGGACAACAGTCTGACGGCCCCTTTGATGTCACTATCCGCCAGCTTCGCAGCGACCCTCTTACGTAGCTGTTCAGCCTCTTCCTCTTCCTTCTCCTGGTGCTTCTGGGCCCTGTTTGGTTGCTGTTCGGGGGGTTCCACCAGTTTGTTTCCATCCATATAGTGTGCTACTTGACGTTTCACTCTGGTGGCTAGTGAAACCTGAAGATGGTCTTGTATGTTGGTTCTGGGTGGTTTTCGGAGGGCCCCATAGGAGAAACCCAGGAGCCGTGCCCATGCGAGGGGTGTCTTGAGCTGTAGGGCCTGCTTTATGATGGTTGTAAGGGCCTCCGCCACTTGGATTCTGGCTCCTTTAGGTACCCGGGCAAGGACCTGGATCCGCGCTTTCCATTTGGTCACCAGTTGGGTCAAGTCGGCGACCGGTGTTGCCGGTGTTGCCCCGGTTGGCTCTGCAGTGGGCCCTGGGCATGCGAGACATTTCCAGTTTGGTTGTTCTCCTGATGTTTTCTTTGTCAGCTTAGCACAAGATAAATGAATAGATCTAAGACAGCCGGAACATTTTCGCGAATTCTTTCTTGCATTGGTTGTTCCGCACTTAAGACACTTAGTATCTGCTAGGCCATAGTCTTCCAAGATTATCCGTTCCTCTGCCTCTACCAAGCCGTCCTCCTGATCTTCCTGTGGTGCTTCCATCTCTACCATGTCTCCCTTGTTTCAGAAACCCCGGGAAATCTCTCCTGGCACATATCTAGATTATTGCTGTTGTTATTAATGTATAATTGGCTGGATGCATAACAATTCACTTATCATAGTCGACCTTTTTGATGGGATATGTAAAAAACAAAAAAAACATCACATATCATAGTCAACCTTTCTGATGGGCAATTGGCCTGCTTCTCCTAAAGCTAAGTGGTTGAATGTATAAATCCTCGGCATTGGGCACCGGTACAACTAAAAGATCTAACTGATTGAAAGGAAGCACGCCAATTATATCCTATGATTACTTACACTGGCGACGCCAGTGGCATCTTATTATCGGAGGTTCATACCCCAACTTCTCAAAAATTGCTCGCCCCATGACTAAGAGACTGGAAAAGGGGAGGAGGTTTGACTGGGATCAGGATTGTCAGACAGCTTTTGATCAACTGAAAACAAAATTGACTTCTAACCCCATAGTTTGTCATCCGGATTTTACCAAGCCATTTCAACTATACACCGATGCTTCCGGTGAAGGGCTCGGGGCTGTATTGGCCCAGAAAGTGGACGGAAAAGAAGGCATAGTAGCGTGCGCTAGCCGGACGCTGAATAAGGGCGAGAGGAATTACAGCGTTACTAAAAAGGAATGCCTAGCTCTAGTGTAGGCTGTACAATATTTCCGTCCATATTTAGCCGGGTTCATTTCGAAGTTATCACGGATCACCATAGTTTGCAATGGCTCCGGAAGATGAAAATGGAAGACGGATTGTTTGTTAGGTGGAAGGGGATCCTGAAGGAATACTCCTTTGAAGTTAGACATAGACCAGGTGTTAAGTCGGGCTATAATATTTACAGCTCGTGATATAGTCTTTACTAAAATCCAGATCTGGACTTATAGACGTAAATAACTCAACAGGGTCAAATCTAACACAGTCTTACTCTCACAAATAAGTATTCAATTAGGTACTACAGTACTCAATAACAACACATAACAATAATAACACCTGTTTATTCAATTAGATCTAATACCTGAAAATCAGATTGTAGCTCCACCTAGATCATTATTGGAACTATCAGGCAAGGATTACCAGGCATATAAATTATTATGTTCCTTCCAACAACCAACCATACTCCTAAAATCGATTAATGAAATTTACAAACACATGTGGCAGTCCGTGGACTGAACCCAGGATGCTCATGGTAGATCATGAATGGGGAGCAATCGCTCTTCAACTGAGGTTATAACCAGGTGAATAATCTGCAACTAAATAATACACGTAACTTATAGATTCAACCCTTAACCCTTTCACGCACATGTGACGGCGAGGTTGCCAGATTAGCAATAAGAAATAGAGTTCTCTCACTCTTATAATTACTTCTCCAAAATTAGTTTTCTGCCCACAGCTAACTCAAAGACAACTGCAGAGGTTGAAGTAACGAAACTAAAGGTTTCTAAATACCCCTGATGGTAACAAAGGCTTTAAAGTATCCCTAATAGGCTCAAAATCGCGTTATATGTCGGAGAGGGTTAATAATCGTGATGTGAGTCGTGTGTCTTCTGTGAATAAAACAACAGTGAAAGCACTAGAACAGAATCTCAACTAAGAGAGGCTGGGAGAGTTGAGAGAGTAATAATAACTCAGGTGGGGAGGCTGAGTCACACGACTGGTAGTGGCGAGCCGGCTAGGTAGTCGCGGTATACTCAAGTGACCTTCCTACTTAATCTGTGGAGGTCAGGTCACCTACTAGACTGCGGTGGCTGAAATTAATCTCAAAGTTAATGCAACTAGAATGGTAATTTAAATAATGTTACTCTGAAATTGGGGGCAAGAGATGATTTAATTTATTTTGCAAAAGATTAAGTGGGTGGACTAAATCATGTAATTTCTAATGAATATCTTATATCCACGTCAACGATCGTATGTAAGAATAACGAAACGAGCCGAGGAATTCAGATATAAATTGAATATATAATTAGGAATGGAATATAGAAGGATATCTATTAATTGTATTTAAGAACAGATTATTATTAACTAAATGAGCTTAGACAATGAAAGCTCTGAAGCTATCAAGGAATGACAGTGTAATTAATAATTAATTCAATATTAATTATGAATAGAAGGTGGCGTACACGACAAAGTTGTACTAAGGTAACACTCAAAATAGTATACCCAAAAGGCCTGAACGAGTTAACAGGGAGGTGGCGCACACGACGAAGTTGTGCTAAGGTAATACTCAAAATAGTATTACCAAGACGTCTGAACGAGTTAACAGAGTCTTAATATAAACATACACCAAAATACGAGGTGTAGGGTAAGTGATATTAAATTAAGTAACATAATCTATGCAATACTGGAATTCCCAAGCATGAAGAATCAGAAGTACTTACATCAGTAATTAAATGAACGTAAATACTAATTCATTAATAATTACAATGGAGTTTAAGTAAGAGAATACAAATGGAGGAACTCGGGAAATAAATGTATTGATAGAATAACAACACTTCTCAATGAGGGTACTGTGGTAAATTAATCATTAAATTGGGCGTAGGTTCTAGGTAATCAGTGATGACTCAAGAAGGACGACGTGTGTAATTACACACGAAATACACGTCGACCTCAACTTGCAAAATACACAACAGAATACATATATTAGGAAAATCTGTGAGTGTGCAAGGTAAGTTAATTAAAACAAATGTATATAATGCATGCGTAGGACGTTCTCGAGAAAATAAATTAATTATGAACACTAGGTCTTAAACACAGACCTTAACTAAGTCTTTATATAATGATTCTGAAGGATGAATACAATACGTAATTAAAGATCTTGGGCACAGATCTCAGAATTAATTAACACAACACGATTCACATATTTTAACCTACACCTCAACAACAATAACACAACGAAAAGACACACAGAACTTTAGGGATTGTTTGGAGGGCTGGTGAAGACAGTGCAGGGCTGGTCAACGTAGATCGTAGGTCCTAGGGGCAGGGTGTCCTCGGGCAGCACTTCCGGGGCCAGGGCGTCCTCGGGCAGCACTTCCGGGGTGTAAGGCGTCCTCGGGCAGCACTTTAGGCTCCAGGCTTCAGGAGGGTGGGGTGTCCCTCCGACAGGACCCCAGGGGGCACTTCAGGATTGCATACTCTCCGGGCAGGGCAGACTGATGCAAACCAACACTTTTAATTAGCTACTCTGAGCCCAAAGGTTTTAGAATAGTATTGAGGTGTGGTTGCATACTTTTCCACAATTTACCTGAGATAATGTGAGGCTTTTTCCTTGAGTCCCGTTTACAGGTGTGCAACATCAGAGGGGTATTGTGAAATGGTTGTGATGAAGTTGTGAGGTAAATACTTATCGTAGGTATACCTAGTGGTAGTTTTACATGGATACAATTAAGTGCTAGGTAGCTTATTAATTACTTAAGACCTAGTTACTTAGTCTAATAGGGGAGAAATAGAATGTGGATGGACTTGTCCACGAGCTACATTCTTAAACAAACATTGATATAGCTCGCTTAATAGTTGCTCTTGGTCGAGGTTTATTGGATCTCCCGATCCGCCACAATGTGTGCTCTCGTTTATATCCATTCCTGTCGGTAGATTCCAGGTCGTTGATGTTATATTTCCATAACCACTTTTCATTCGTGTCCTCCATATCCGGGAGCTGCTGAGTACATGTAGCCCGTGCCGGTATCGGGCTGCGAGGGGGCGTGACCCGAGTAGGTGGCTAATGAATTTGGGTGACCTCCCATACTTTGGTCTCGTCGTAAAAAACGGTGAGACAGGTGTCGCTTGGGTATTTGTACAGGGCTAGAGCATGGGAGAGTTGGGGTGTCTCTGCTATTTTCTTGTCTTGATTATGGGGTCTTGGCGTTGCAGACTGGCTATTCTGTAGCTGTTATTTGGGTGGCTCGTTTACACTTAAAGACCCGTCATCTCACCACCTTCTTTGTAGAAAAAGTCGCGACCCCGCAATTTAATAATATAGGATCTGCTGGTGGGTGAGTTGATGACAGGTGTTAAACATTGGAGAGTGAGCAGCCAAAGTGTGGTAGGGACATCCGCCTTGGATAGGGTGTCCACGCTGATATTTATTTGCCAGTCTTCTGTTTTTGTGGAAGGTGACGCCATTTATCTTTATGGCTGGCTGTTGTGCTGTAGAAGGCGGTGTACCATGGGAGGTGGCTGGAGCTAGTCTGCCTGCTGTCGTTGGTGAAGGGGTAGTGATGAGAGCTGGGTGGTAGTACCAGGTAGAGTTGACCTCATTCTAACAGGGGTGGTCTGGTGTGTAGCTGGCAGGGTAGGTTAGGGGTGGTCCCGCCGTTGAGGGGGGCGCCATGGGACGACCCGATCTTGTACATGGGGTTAGACCAAGTGTTAGAGAGGGTTTGGAGACTCATGGTAATGGGGAGGGGGAGGAAGCTGAGCTAGATGATAGAGGTGGCCTATTTACTTGTTTGGGGGTTGGCCGAATTAGAGCTCAGAGATGGTGGGTTCTGTGGATCCTAAATTGTGTTATTAGTTGCAGGCAAAATGTCATTCAGATTGGGATCAGCAAGCATCACATTGTTCTCATTAATAGGCTGAAATCTACGTACATGCCTGTTACGATACATGTGTGACTCACCAAAACAGTTAATGGTAACCTGATAACAGTTTGGTACAAGTACATACACCAATTGAATACCAGAAACATTTTTTTTACAGTAAGAACACTCGTGTTGATAGCCGTATTGAGACACCGCTGCCATCAGTGTTATGTCGGGCTATAATATTTACAGCTCGTGATATAGTCTTTACTAAAATCCAGATCTGGACTTATAGACCGTAAATAACTCAACAGGGTCAAATCTAACACAGTCTTACTCTCACAAATAAGTATTCAATTAGGTACTACAGTACTCAATAACAACACATACCAATTATAACACCTGTTTATTAAATTAGATCTAATATCGGAAAATCAGATTGTAGTTTCACCTAGATAATTATTGGAACTATCAGGCAAGGATTACCAGGCATATAAATGGTAGATCATGATTGGGGAGCAATCGCTCTTCAACCGAGGTTATAACCAGGTGAATAATCTGCAATTAAATAATACACGTAACTTATAGAATCAACCCTTAATAATAATCGTGATGCGAGTCGAGTCTTCCGTGAATAAAACAACAGTGAAAGCACTAGAACACAATCTCAACTAAGAGAGGCTGGGAGAGTTGAGAGAGTAAATAATAACTCAGGTGAGGAGGCTGAGTCACACGACTGGTAGTGGCGAGCCGGCTAGGTAGTCACTGTATACTCAAGTGACATTCCTACTTAACCTGTGGAGGGCAGGTCACCTACTGGACTGCGGTGGCTGAAATTAATCTCAAAGTTAATGCAACTAGAATGGTAATTTAAATAATGTTACTCTGAAATTGGGGGCAAGAGATGATTTAATTTATTTTGCAAAAGATTAAGTGGGTGGACTAAATCATGTAATTTCTAATGAATATCTTATATTCACGTCAACGATCGTATGTAAGAATAACGAAACGAGCCGAGGAATTCAGATATAAATTGAATATATATTTAGGAATGAAATACAGAAGGATATCTATTAATTGGATTTAAGAACAGATTATAATTGACTAAATGAGCTTAGACAATGAAAGCTCTGAAACTATCAAGGAATCACAGTGTAATTAATAATTAATTCAATATTAATTATGAATAGAAGTTGGCGTACACGTCGAAGTTGTACTAAGGTAACACTCAAAATAGTATTACCAAGACGTCTGAACGAGTTAACAGAGTCTTAATATAAACATACACCAAAATACGAGGTGTAGGGTAAGTGATGTTGAATTAAGTAACAGAATCTATGCAATACTGGAATTCCCAAGCATGAAGAATCAGAATTACTTACATCAGTAATCAGATGAACGTAAATACTAATTCATTAAATAATTACAATGGAGTTTAAGTAAGAGAATACAAATGGGGGAACTCGGGAAATAAATGTATTGATAGAATAACAACACTTCTCAATGAGGGTACTGTGGTAAATTAATTATTAAATTGGGCGTAGGTTCTAGGTAATCAGTGATGACTCAAGAAGGGTAATTACACACGAAATACACGTCGACCTCAACTTGCAAATTACACAACAGAATACATATAATAGGAAAATCTGTGAGTGTGCAAGGTAAGTTAATTAAAACAAATGTATATAACGCATGCGTAGGACGTTCTCGAGAAAATAAATTAATTATGAACACTAGGTCTTAAACACAGACCTTAACTAAGTCTTTATATAATGATTCTGAAGGATGAATACAATACGTAATTAAAGATCTTGGGCACAGATCTCAGAATTAATTAACACAACACGATTCACATGTTTTAACCTATACCTCAACAACAATAACACAACGAAAAGACACACAGACCTTTAGGGAATGTTTGGAGGGCTGGTGAAGAGAGTGCAGGGCGGGCCAACGTAGATCGTAGGTCCTAGGGGCAGCTCTTTTAGGGGCAGGGTGTCCTCGGGCAGCACTTCCGGGGGCAGGGCGTCCTCGGGCAGCACTTCCGGGGTGTAAGGCGTCCTCGGACAGCACTTCAGGCTCCAGGCTTCAGGAAGGTGGGGTGTCCCTCCGACAGGACCCCAGGGGGCACTTCAGGATCGCATACTCTCCGATTTTGGCCCTGTCACTCTTTCAACTATGGGGGAGGCACTCGCATTTAGGCAGTTATGCCTTTTGCCTCCCTCAATCACATAGAAAAAAAAAAAAAAAAAAAAAATGTATGGCAACAAAGTAAAATTTTCTGAGAGAGCCTGGAGGGATTCTAAAGACCGGGTAGTATTAGATTATCTGGAGGCTAAACACATGATCCAAATTCTCCACGGACAAGAGGGAAGGGGGGCTCATTTGGGTCAGTCTAGAGTTTTGAAGCAATTTAACGAAAGATACTGGACCTCGAGAGCCGACAAAATTGTTAAAGAAGTAATCCAAAATTGTTTGGGATGTCAAAGGGGCAAAGATGGACGGGGACCTAAGCAGTCGCCCGGACACATTACAGCCGGTAAACCGTGGAAAAAGTTATCTGTGGACATTATGGGACCTCTACCCAGACAGACAAACAAAAGGTACATTCTAACCTGTGTCGACGTCTTTTCCAAATATACAGTTGTTTGTGCCATTCCGGACAAGAAAGCTGAAACTGTGGCTAGTGTCATCTTGGAGAAGGTCATTTTTGTATATGGCACCCCTGGATGCATTTTGAGTGATAGGGGAAAATAATTTAATAACGAAATCTGGCAACACTTGGGAGATACCTTGGGCTACCAGATCCAAGACACCTCCCCGTATTAACCCCAGGGGAATACGGTATGTGAAAGAAACCATAAGATGTTAGCGAATTGTGTACGGGCTAGTCTGAGCTCACAAGGGGAAGAAGTAGTCTGAGGTGGGCCGGAACTTCTGCCAGGGATTATCTGGGGGATAAACACCATTGTTTGTAGAACTACTGGGTATTTACCCTATGAGATTATTTTTTGAATCACGCTGAAACTGCCTCAAGAACGATTACTACCCTACCCTATTAATTCCACCAAATATTCCCAACCAGAACAATATTTGAGGGAACATGGGGAGTGACGGCAGCAAGTCCATGACCGTATTACACAGCAACATCCCAAGAAACTTACTCTAAATACTCCATATTACCGGGGGGAATATATTCTGGTGAAGAGACATGATCCCACTCGAGCTGGTAAGCTGGAAGAGAAATACGAGGGCCCCTTCAAGGTTGTGGAGGTAAACGGGCCATATCAGGTGTTGTACTTGCATCATGGAGGTATTGTGCCGACTACCCATATCCGTCATACCAAACGGTACGAAGGTATTTTACCGCCAGACCTAAGCGAGTGGAGTAGTGAGGAAGAAAGTGAGGAGGAGATAGGATTTGGGGTTGGTGATCCTAGTACTTCCTCGGCTCGACTTAATGCTGAAGGTCCTAATCTGAGAAGGAATTAAACCGAGGACTCTCCGTTCTGGTGGTCTGTTAGTCGCAAGCTAAACAAGAGTTTCCCTGAGTTTGGGCAAGAGGGGAATGGAGGAGACGAAGAGACTACGACAAGTGGGGAAAGAGATTACTGTGAACATACCGATGATGAAAAGTCTACGGTCCCCGACAGCGAAGTTTCAGATCTCCTGAGAGATTTCAACAAGACTCTAGGTAGTGAGGAAGAGTGTTTCCGAACCGAGGGAAAAGAGAAAGACGTATTTCTTGAAGATAAAAACTCACTCGGCTCTCCCTCAATTAAATTCAATGAATCAAAGGAAAATCGCCTGACTAACTTCTCGGGTAAAAGTCCAGCCAAAGCATCTAAGCCCATGGGCCCCGCAGAAGCCATTACCCGCAGTGGTAGAATTAGCCGTCCACCATTCAGGTACCCGGACGAGGGTATAAATAGGATCTCCGAGGTGCGTGCCTGCTAGTTAAAAGGCACCATGCCTCTCCCCTCTGACCCTCAGTACCGGCTCCGCCGACTAATAGCCCTGGTCGGTGAGAAAGGACAGAGAGTAAATACTACCCGAGCATTCAAGCAACTCCTCAGTCAACCCGGGCAAGTCCTATTGGCTAAAACTGAAGTTGGATATAAAAATCCAGCACTCCAGTTACACAGATGCATTTGTGAGCACAGTGCACTGGTGGATTGGCAGAGTGATGGCCGGGATTTCAAAGGAACGGTTTTACGGCGATCAGGAGCTCGCCTTAATTTTGCAGGGAGTGATAAAGTAAAAAGGCCATCCACCAATCAGCGCGCCCCCTTTTACCTTCTCTCTTCATCAGCTGAGTTTGACACTTCGGGCTCACGTCATAAACATGCCACGCCTTCCCGGCCGACCAATCAGAAGCCTCCATTTTCGGAGCGCACGGATACGTGTACCGCCACACCTTTAAACTCACTCTCGCTCTCTTCACCGGCCAATTCCTCTGGTTGGAATGGGTCTAATATATCACTGCCAGCCCTATACTCCTGTAAGCCACTAAAAGACATTTGCAACCAGCTTCCAGGAACATATTATGAAGAAAAAAGAGTGGAGACGCGGGAGAGCGGGAGGCGTTACTATATTAAGGGGGTGGGGGAGGCTGCAGCGGTCATTCACCTCTCGGAATCCACTGGGTGTGCTTCTTGCAACCCACTTCCTCTCTCTCGCTTGGGCACCAAAGGGAACTCGGAACTACTTATTCCAGCCACCCAGCCCTCACCAAATGTTCCAGTAAAGACCACCTCAGGCCTAGCATCGCTCACACCTACTAGGCGGATACACCTTCAGTATCCGGCCGCCTGTCGTCACATCGCTGGCTTGCATACTTACAGCCAAGCGATTCAAGAGGGATGACAGATAGTAGACGGGAGTGAGAATTTCCAGAAGAGCTATTGGCCAGCTCTGAGGGTGGTGAAATTGTTCCAGTACACACCTAGCAGTATACCATAAATATATATTTTTAAAGGACCCATATTGTGCCCGAACCAGAATTAAAGATAGAGAGAAAATGCATGACTAATCTAGTGGTTCCATAATAATTGATGTGTTCTTATAGGACAAGAAAAAGGAGAAAAGAGGGCTGGATGTGATGGAGATGAGCTGCTTGAGGAGTATGTGTGGAGTTACTCGTAGAGACAGATTGAGGAATGAAGAGATACGTAGGAGAGTGGGGCAGCAGGAACATTTGTCAGCCAGAGTGGACAGAAGGGTGCTGAGCTGGTATGGTCATGTTGAACGAATGGGAGATGAAAGGCTTACAAAGAGAATATGTGAGTCAGGTACAAGGGGAGATAGAAGGGCAGGAAGACCCCCATTGAGATGGAGAGACTGTGTAAGAAAGGCTTTGGATGATAGAGGAATGACTATAGATCAGGCAGGGGAAGTGGTGGTGGACAGGAGTGAATGGAGAATGCTTGTGAATAGTTGAGTGAACACGTGGTCATTTGGAGTAAGGGGTCGGGCGCAAGTTGGACTAGATAATAGGCCATCAGGCGCCTGGCCCGGGGAGACGATTAATATAAAGGGTGTGCCTGGAAGTGTGGTGGGAGGGCTTGTGGCTTTGGCTCCGCTGCATGTCTGCCTGCCGAGATCGGAACCTCTCCGGGTGGTCAGGGGCCGGGGGAGTGCTGGAGTGACCTTTGTAACCCTGGTCTCTGGGTCTTCTCCTGGGTGACCTGGATGTGTGAGAGTTTGTGTCTTTTATCTGTGTTTATTTTTTGTTTTATGTTGTTTTGGTGTTTTCCCTGTTCTTGCTCTGTCTTGAGTCGGCTACCCCCAAAATGGGGATTGGGCCTGAGCATATAGATAGATAGATAGATAGATAGATAGGACAAACCAAAGAGAAGAGATACTAGACTTTTGTTGATAAATAAAATGATGATGTGTTAAGAGGGAAATAGTTATTCTTGTTAGAAAAGGCTCCATGCCGATTAGTTATAGCTAGTATAGGATCTGCTAGGACAGCACATAGATATTAATAGTAAAGTAAAAGGGAATAATTCTTGAGGATAGACACGCAACTATAAGGCTCAGGGGAATACATAATAGTTGCCATTAGACCAGCTTTAGTTTGAGAAATAGGTAGGAAGGACACTAGTCCGTATGATCAGCGAAATCTTTGGTTATAAAGGAAACATTATCTGTTATCATAGTTAAAGGAATATTCGGTCTGTGTTAAGCGTTACGGGTGTTAAGTCCAGGATAATATTGTAATCATAATGTAAAGGGATAAAAGCGGAGAACCTTGTCCATGTAGAGTTATTAAGGTGCTGCTTACATTAGGTTAAGAATTATTATTGACCAGTGATATATGTGAATATAAATTGTTTGTAATAGGATTACGCGTATATATAATCCAAGAGTATTTAGATAAGGCAATCGAGGTAACTTGTAACAACGCCCTGGTCATTTAGAAGAAATGTATTGTATGAAGTAACAAGGATATTATATAATCAAAGAGTATTTAGAAGGGCAATTGAGGTAAAATTGTAACTACGGCCTTGTCATACGAGTAAATGTATTGTATATGGTTAAGAGGATATTCTATATTTTATTAATTTCACCATAACACCAAACACCCCCAATGAGTTCACTGCTCAATAGGCGGCGTTCTGAGAGTGAGGGTCTGAGTCTGGAGGGTGAGACGGTGAAGCACTTGAACGAAGCAACCACCCGCTTCAGAGATGGAGCTGCTTCGAGCCATGATGGATGCTTCACATGTCTCACTCCCCAGACTGGAACAAGACCTCACGGGCTTCACCGTGTTGAACTGTGGAATGTACAGGCTCTCAGCCTATGCCCGAGAGGGAGTAGTTGGAATATAGAAAAACAAAATAAAAAATAAAATAAAATTAAAGTACATATGATCTGCCGGGATTCGAACCCGGGTTATCACAGATTTTGGCCACCTTAACCATTACGCCACCAGGACGGTTAAAGGTTTATGCAAACGCCTACAACTTATTATCCATTCTCGAATACTGGATATTAATCTAATCATGTTCATACTCCTAACCGCGCTATGGTAGGCCTAATGTTTAAGTGAGAGGAAAGAATATTCATGGGGCACAGATCATATAGACCGGCCTCACGACGAAATATCCCTGAACCTACTGATAATCTATTAATTTCACCACAACACCAAACACCCCCAATGAAATTAATTAAAGTATAATTATATGATCCGCCGGGATTCGAACCCGGGTTATCACACACAGATTTTTGCCACCTTAACCATTACATAATGTAGTAACGCCTTGGTCTCTGGAGTAGACATAGTAGGCCCGGTAAAAGTATATAATTTCGAAGTTTAGTTTAGAAATATAACTCTTGTTTAGATAAGTGAATAAAGGTATGATTCATTAATGCCCTGGTCTCTGGAGTAGACACAGCAGGGCTCGGTAAAAACCATATTATTTTAGAAACTAATAACGTGCCTTTGGATCGAAGCCGACTTAAGTCAATACCTGAATATCGGGAATCCAAATAGGGAGTAACGGAAGTTCTCGGGTTCCAAAGTACAACCTATGTTGGGTCGACGTAATATTCAATCCGTGTCTTGACCTCACCTCGGCCCAAACAGAGAAACAGTTATTAGTGTAGTAGCAAGTTTGTTAAATAAAGTATACGAACTTCTAAATGACTGTCGATTTATCCCCCACTCTAGTAGTATATTCGAGATAAGAAAATAAGTACTACATATATATATATATATATATATATATATATATATATATATATATAATATACATAATAATAATAATAATAATATTAATAAAATACAAATACATAATATATAATTCTAACAACCTAAAGATCTTACAACCTGTTTTTGGTGAATAGATATTAATTTATTCAGGTTTAGGAGTATTTCCTATCGAGGCCTTCCATTGTGGTTAAGTGCCCCATCAATTACCCCTTCCATTCGTCTAATCATTAAGTTACCGTAGTACAGTTGGGTATATGTACATGCTCAGATTAATATTCAGTATTCGAGAATGAATAACATGTCGTTGCTTGTGCATAAACCTTTATCTGTCTTGATAGCCTAATGTTTAGTGCGCCGAATTTCGGTGTTAGTATCCTAGGTTCGAGTCCTTGGAGTACCACATATATGCGTTACTTTCATTGATTTAATTGATTAGGTATATTTGTAAGTTAATTGGTGGGTTGGTGAATAAATATGAATGTATTCAGGTTCAGGAGTATTTCCTAGCCAAGCCTTCCCTTGTGGTTAAGTTCCCCATAAATTATCCCTTCCATTCGTCTACTTATTAAGTTACCAGAGTGCAGTTGGGTATATATACAAGCTCAGATAAATATTTAGTATTCGAAAATTAATAACATGTCGTAGGAATGTGCATAAACCTTTAACCCATTGAGCACCAGCTGATATAACGAAAAAACACACTCCAGACCCAGCCAATTGGCAATTTTGTGTTATTATTCCTGAAAACACATGGGATAGGTTAGTAATGAAGGAAAAACTAACATATAACCGCTCACCTAGGTCATTGAGGGGTCCCGAGGGGCTCTTTAAATGTCGCAATTAACATGGGGTGATGGGTAGGCAATATACCAGAAAATCACTCCCGAGCACGCCCACACGCTCTCGGCTGGACTTGGGGGGGGGGGGGGGGGGTTGCCAACCATGGGTAATGTTCCGTAGGATCCTAAAGGAGTTCCCATACAAATCTGAACCCTCTACAAGCCTTATATCAATGTTCAATAAGGGCCGTCGTCTATAGCCAACACTGGTACTGGCAGAGGTTTACAATGCCGTCGGAAGTCAGTCGACATTGGTGTTTGGGGGTTAACTATCTTGATAGCCTAATGCTTAGTGCGCCGAATTTTGATGCAAGTATCGTAGGATCGAATCCTTGGAGTACCACATATATTCATTAGTTTCATTGATTTCATTAATTCGGTTTATTGTAAGTTAATTGGTGGGTTGGTGAATAAATATGAAAAATAATATGAAATATACTCAGAGAGGTTATGGAAGTGTGGTGAACATGCAACTGCATCTTTGCTTCTTAAGTGTTGTAAAACAATAACAATATAGGTCGTGGCAAGACCAGTCCGCCACACCTCCCACATATATATAATTATATATATATATATATATATATATATATATAAGGGCAAGCAACACCAAGGTAAACACGAACATCTTTATTCTGGTACCGGTAACGTTTCGACATTAACATATGTCATCATCAGACCTAAAGCAATAAAAATAAATGTATTAATAAATTATGTTGACATTTAAAGCAAATATATTTTAAATAATGATTTAGAAAAACATAAAAAGTTAGAAATCGCGAAAAAAGAGATAGAAACAAACACAAGCAACAGAAACAGCTAAACCATATGTGAACTACGTGTAGATATTGTAGGCTAAACTGTACACAATACCTTAGAAACATAATAGGTTGGAGGAGAATTCGTGGGTGCCCAAGGTGGGCTTAAGATGGTGTGTGAGGAGGGACTCTGCTATTAACCGGGTAGTGTCACCAGAACAACTGAAAATTACTGAAAAATCTGCTTTGTTAATGGAATGGCCTAAAGGTTCACAATGGTCTCGAATAGCTGAAAAGGGTGGTTTAGAAATGGGAAGTCCAGTTCTATAAGATCGACCCAGGTGCTCCGCAACCCTCGTGTTTAAGTGCCGTTTTGATTGGCCTATATAAGTTGCATTACAGCAGCTACATTTATATTGATAAACAATAGAGGATTGCAGAACATCCGGGATACGATCTTTGAATTTGAAATGACGAGACAAAGTATTGGTAGGTTTGAATATTATTCTGAGGGACACTTGGGGATAGAAGCAACGAATCAATTTTGTGACTTTATGGCGTATCGAGTAACTTGATGGTCCTAAAAATGGCATAGTGAAAAATATTACTGCCTTTTTAGCAGTCGGTACGGGGCTCGGGACTTGGAAAAGTTTATTTAGTTGTTTACCGAAACAGTTTTCAATGAATGAAATAGGGAAACCATTAGAATGTAAAATGTGTTTGAGATATTCGAGTTGATTGTGAAAAGACAAATATGAGGAACAAATGTGGTAAGCACGGGTGACTAAAGTTAAGATTAAATTTCGTTTGTACTGTATCGGGATAGATGAATTAAATTTTGTCGTTAAACCTGTGAAGGTTGGTTTCCTGTATATTGAAGTATTAAATGAGTCAGGTGTTCTGTTAATATTTATGTCTAGGAAGGGGAGTTTACCATTTGTTTCAGTGTCTGAAGTGAACTTAATGTTTTCATGTTGTGAATTTAGATAAGCTAAAAAAATTGGAACGTGATCGGGAGACTGGAATAAAACGAATGTGTCATCTATGTAACGTCTGTAGAGCAAAGGTTTGAATTCTATAGATTGTGTTAAATACACTTTTCCAAGTCCCGAGCCCCGTACCGACTGCTAAAAAGGCAGTAATATTTTTCACTATGCCATTTTTAGGGCCATCAAGTTACTCGATCCGCCATAAAGTCACAAAATTGATTCGTTGCTTCTATCCCCAAGTGTCCCTCAGAATAATATTCAAACCTACCAATACTTTGTCTCGTCATTTCAAATTCAAAGATCGTATCCCGGATGTTCTGCAATCCTCTATTGTTTATCAATATAAATGTAGCTGCTGTAATGCAACTTATATAGGCCAATCAAAACGGCACTTAAACACGAGGGTTGCGGAGCACCTGGGTCGATCTTATAGAACTGGACTTCCCATTTCTAAACCATCCTTTTCAGCTATTCGAGACCATTGTGAACCTTTAGGCCATTCCATTAACAAAGCAGATTTTTCAGTAATTTTCAGTTGTTCTGGTGACACTACCCGGTTAATAGCAGAGTCCCTCCTCACTCACCATTTTAAGCCCACCTTGGGCACCCACGAATTCTCCTCCAACCTATTATGTTTCTAAGGTAGTGTGTACAGTTTAGCCTACAATATCTACACGTAGTTCACATATGGTTTAGCTGTTTCTGTTGCTTGTGTTTGTTTCTATCTCTTTTTTCGCGATTTCTAACTTTTTATGTTTTTCTAAATCATTATTTAAAATATATTTGCTTTAAATGTCAACATAATTTATTAATACATTTTTTTCTTATTGCTTTAGGTCTGATGATGACACATGTTAATGTCGAAACGTTACCGGTACCAGAATAAAGATGTTCGTGTTTACCTTGGTGTTGCTTGCCCTTATAAGACTCCGCTTCCCCCGAGGAGAATCTATTGCCACTACTATATATATATATATATATATATATATATATATATATATATATATATATATATATATAGAAGGATAAGGGCGAAACACGTCTCCATTGTAGTTTACTATATTCGGACTTTCTTAGTCCATCATCAGGTATACACCAATTCCACCTTAAAAGAACATAAAATTCATATTTTGTTTTTTTTCTTCAAATAGGGTGTGGATAAAAAATAATTTATAAGTCTAAAAAGAGAGCTAAAACTAACACATGTAAATCAATAGTATACAACTACCACCAATAAATCCGTCCTACACATCGGGGAAACATTGCTTATTAATGTAATTAAACTTACCCTACGTATCTCCGTCTTACTCCTAAGGATAGCACAGAATGAGGGTTTGACAACATCTAGAGGCTAGGAAATCGTTAAGGAGTTACCAACATGTAAATATTAATAAAATCTTAGAGAAAATTTTAAAAAGTTGCACGCTGTGTCTTAATCTTAATGAACAATAATATATCAAATAGATGCACATATAGGATACGGATCAGTAACTGAAATTGTTTGTAAAGATTGAAACTTTAAATCAAATGTACGAGAATAATTAAGAATAGAATATGTTAAGCGTGTCTAGTCATTTATCTACATTTTGAAATTTTAAAATATGGTTCGTTTTAATTTATAATATTTTCGGTGAAGCAGTAAATATTTGAGTGTAATTGAAAATAAATGGATAAGTATGAGCGAAGCGATATTTGTAGAAGACAAATACGCGATGCCTCCGTTTTTTACCTGTCTATTTGAGTATTAAGTTCGGGTTTTATAATATCTATAAACTACTTTTCTCCTATAAATGCCTCTTGTTTATTCCTAAACCTAGCCACTATTCCAAAATCATTCTCACTAAAGCGGTGATCTGCTTCCCTTGCATGATGTCCTCTCACTAAAATTGCATTTTAGTGAGAGGACGGCCTGTACGACTACTTTTCCCCATGTGTTCCCATATCCTTGAGCGGAATGCTCTGGAAGAGCACCCCACATACCTCACAGGGCAGCGAGGACAGGTACTGTACATGTGGGGTGCTCTGGAAGAGCACCCCACATACCTCACAGAGCAGCGAGGACAGGTACATGTGGGGTGCTCTGGAAGAGCACCCCACATACCTCACAGAGCAGCGAGGACAGGTACATGTGGAGTGCTCTGGAAGAACACCCCACATACCTCACAGAGCAGCGAGGACAGGTACATGTGGGGTGCTCTGGAAGAGCACCCCACATACCTCACAGAGCAGCGAGGACAGGTACATGTGGGGTGCTCTGGAAGAGCACCCCACATACCTCACAGGGCAGCGAGGACAGGTACATTTATATACGATATTGGAACACATGTGGTCTGGTATTGTATCTTTAATGTTAAAAAATGAACCAATTTTGAAGTCGTTAGTGAAGATGATCCTAAAATCTACGGCGGGAAACTTAGTTTGAAGCAATTTACGCAATGTTTTCCTAAACTCGTAACTACATTTACCATAGAAAGGGAGTTTAACGTATTTCCTAAGCTTCGAATCAGTGTGGATCGGTTGTTGTTCCCTATATTTTGAGTATAAAGATGATTTTATAGTCTTCTGGACCAAGTCTATGCAATAGTTATTACCTACGAAAAATGTCTCCAATTTCTCAAACTCACAATGAAGCAACTGGTAAATTGAGCATATGTTGAAGGCTCTATTTAACAAGGGTTTGATTGAATTTAATTTATATATTGATGGGCAAAAACTAAACCAATTAAGTCCTTGATTTGCGTGAGTATATTTCCTGTATACGTCAGTTGAAAGTCCATTACTTGTTTTCCTAATTTTAATGTCAAGGTAGGAAATACAGTTTTCTTCTTCTATTTCTGATGTAAATTTAATACTTTTATGTTGCGAGTTTAAGTATTCGAGAAACTTTTTAACATGATCTGCTTCGTTAAAAATCAGAAACGAATCATCGACAAACCTATAAAATATTGGCTTAAATTCTATGGGGCACTGATCTAGTCATTTGATTTCACTTTCGCACATAAATGTATTAGCATAAACTGGGCCGAGTGGAGAGCCCATGGATACCCCATCGATCTGGTTATATAATTTACCATTGAATGTAAATACCGAGTCAGATGTAGCAAATGTTAACAGTTTCTTAATAGTGTTCTTATCCAAACAAAAAAATCATTCGGGTGGTATTTGCTGAGGATCATGTCTGTTGTTTCGCTTAGAGGGACGTTCGTGAACAGGGACTTTACATCGAAACTGGCCATAACAAAGGATTGAGGTAATTCCATCTCCTTTAACTCTTTTACGAATGTAGTTGAATTATTTATTGTGAAATCATTAGTCGTGAGTGGTCGAATGAGGGGGATGAGAAATTTAGCCAGGTTGTAGCCAGCAGTGTTTATAGCAGAAATTATGGGCCTCAGGGGAATACCATCCTTGTGAATCTTTGGCAAGCCGTACACAATTCCTGGTACTGTGCCTGAAGCATATAAAGTATCATAATAGATTGATCCTATCTTATCTTTAATTGAGCGTAGCAGCCGATTCAGTTTATCCTCTAATCTAAAAAGTATGTCGTGAAGATCACCTTTTATTACCTTGAATTTAGTTTTATCATTTATTATTTCCATTACTTTATTGATATACTCAGCACGATTTAGTACAACAACTCCTCGTCCTTTGTCTGGTTGTGTTACAATAATAGACGTATCCTTACCTAAATCTGTAAGCAAATTTATATCTTCTTCGTTCATGATTGGCGAATCGAGGTAAGGATACGTCTATTATTATTTTTTTTTTTAAAAGACCTCCGTCTACGTATTGTGAAAAACCTGTTATCCTCCGGCAAATTGTGGGGTTGAGTGAGTGAAGGGGGGGGGGGGGGGACAGTGAATGAAGGAGGATGCATGTTTTTCATAATACGTGTTGCTAGCCCCAAACGCGCGAGCAACTGTGGCTTTCAACCATCCGACACATCCCCTTTTATTAATGTGCATCACACATGTTACATACAAATAAGGTTTATGTTTTGTTTTACCCTACTGTGGAAAGACTACGGATACACCACTCCTGCCGGGGCCTCACGCAGTGGCATGACCCCGTCCTGTCGAACTGAGCTCATGACGCTGGTGGCATTGCCCCGGAGGATAGCCATCCCTAGTCTTTGCTTGAGCCAGAGGGTTTCCCGGGGTTCTCCTGAAACTTCTCTGATTTTACGGCCTATTTCATTCACCATCTTAACCCTCCAGCCCCGGCTATGTATTATATATATATTCCTCGAAAACCGGGTGTTTTGGCCGAAAAACGTCTAGGCTAGGCTACCGTATATTCGTTAATCAGACTGCTTCCCGCATTCCCGCGCATCCCCAAGCGTAGCTGTGTTATTTACCTGTAGAATGGCATTAAGTAGAGCTCTCTAAGTCAACTGGTTGAGCTGTAATGATGATTTCATTGGAGATAACTTTATGGCCAAAACAGCCACTTTACACCACTTTTCGATACTTAACAACAACATACAGGCACACACGAACAAGCGACGCTCTCCTTCTTGTGGCCGGAGATGCGGAGCGTCGGTCCAGCCGGCTGTTGTTTACATGCGTCGGACCGACGCCTCGCACACCAAGCTCACAGGCTTTGACGTCATGGGTGTTTAAGAGCCCTTCCGGGTAGCTCGTGTATGCTTTTTTATGGGCGTTCAAGAGCCCTTCCGGGAACAGAGGGTTAAGGGTGGTAGGGCCGAAGACTCCTGAAGTTTCGAATGCCAGGGGCTCGAACTGATGAATTCTGGCGATGGCTTGATATTTTTCTCGCTTTTTATTTTCTGCTATCCGGGCGGCTTCACCTGCTTCGTCGGCGTTTCTGGCGGCGTTGGTTGTGGAGAAAGTGTCAACACATGTGGCATCCCACACGAGGCACCGGCCATTCTTGTAAGAGAAAGTGGTCATCCCATCTGGCCGTTTGCCGTCTTCTCTGTGAAGTCTATGTGGTTCGAGGATTGATGCACAGTTAGCACTCTGCAGGGCCCGTTTTATGACATCATTTAGTGCAGAGTGTCTTGGCAGGCGGCCTGTGTAACACGACCAGACAGAGCCCGACCAGGGTCAACACAACACAACAAGAAACAAAACACAAAAATCACACACACCTAAATCGTCCAAGAGAAATACTCAGAGACCCAGACCCATTTGGGGTCTCAAGCAAATGATTTTCAGGTTCCAAATCTTGCAATTTGCATGGATTGTGAAATAATGACAAAGCACATTCATGAGAAGACAAGCGGTACACTGGTTCGATATTGCACAAAATAACTTACGAAACAAAAGTTCATGATCATTTGCTTGTTCTCTCAATTGCCATTCTAAAGTGCAGTAAAATATGATGATATTTATGATTGTTTTAATCTTCTTCATTTGAAATCTGGTGTGTCATATCGAACCTCAGACCAAATATAGTTCGACTAACAATTTCATTGTTAATCCTCGGATCATGCAACCAATCGGCAAGTATATTGAAAGAAAAAATAATATTCGCCTAGTTGTTGGCTAATTGAAAATGATCACTATTAATTGCATATATTGCACTTTCGTTGCCAATTTTTATTGTATGGGTCCGTATACGTCCACTATTTACCTTTGATTGTATTTACATATTCATGTATGTATTTAATTATTTTCTTATTTTACTTTGTTGATTTCATAATTTTATATTCTTGGTATTTTTGTATATTCATGTGTTGCAATATAATTTTAATAATGCCATATACCTTTACTATTATATTTGTATATACCTTGTGTATTCAATTATTTATTTATATATATTCATATACACTACATGGATTGTAAATATTTGTCATCAATATTATATATATATATATATATATATATATATATATATATATTGTTTTGTTAAGCAATTTTAATTTCCTATTTGGCGTATGTATGTCTAATATATTAATTTTCTTATTTATATCTGTTCTTGTATACTTTACAATTTGCATATATTACGGTCAGGCTATGGAGATCGTCAAATCTTTTAAGTATCTGGGCAGTGTGTTGAGTAAAGATGGGACAATGGATGAAGAAGTGCGGGAGAGGGTACAACAGGGGAAGAAGGTTGTAGCAACGCTAAAAGCAGTAACAAGAAATAGGGTGGTCAGTATGGAAGTGAAGAAGTCCTTGCATGACAGTGTGGTAATTCCGACACTGACTTACGGAAGCGAAGCATAGACGTTGGTTGAGAGACTCAGACCAAGAGTGAGAGCGGTGGAAATGAATTACTTAAGAAGTGTGTGCGGAGTTACATGGAGGGATAGACAGACTAATGAGGAAGTAAGAAGGAGGTGTGGTGTGGAGGTAGATGTGCTGGAAATTGTGAAAAGGAACAACTTGAGATGGTTCGGCCATATGGAACGTATGGACAGCGAGAGAATGACTAAGAGGGTGTACGAGAGCGAGGTGGAGGGACAGAGAGGGAGAGGTAGACCGAATGAGAGGTGGAAGGATGGAGTGAGGAAGTACATGAACGAAGGCGGTGCTGGTTGGGGGGAGGGGCGTCGACTGACTGGGGACAGAGGTGCATGGGGGCGGTTCGTTCGTGGCCACCCCTTCGGGGATCACGGCGTCAGGCAATAGATCGATAGATATATTTTAGAACATTGTTTCGATTAGTTGTGTATGTTATATAAACAATCACATCTATACCTATTTGGGTGTTAAAGATAAACAAAATAATTTTAGAAGCGGAAGTTTCACATTCATAATTGGACATTAAATTAATTTATTTTACAACAAAGACAAATATATATAGAAAAACATTATTTTACTATTAACACCTTCTGTACCGGCGACGTCTTTTGTATTTTTATCTTGCTATATTTAGACGATTTGGTACAGTTTAAGAAGGCTATGAGATAGCATAAAAGATAAAGTGAGATACAGTAGTTCGAAGCCTGTTAAGTTCTGAAGGCCCTTTGTAAACTGAATTAAATTGTCTAATAGTAACCAAATTAAAGTAAAAAGGACGGTACCAGTACAGAAGGGGTTAAGAATATATTGGTTGTGGGTGCCTGGGTGGGTGATGTCTGTGACCGCTGTTGTGGTCAAGAGTGAGAACAATCTGGTGGACACTAGACGAAGTGGGATGATATTTGCCGATGTTTGTGGGCGGGGGAGCCGGGCAGCATATTTCCGAAGTATATATATATACATATGTATTAATGTATGTATGTGTGTATGAATGTATGTGTGTATGTATGTTTGTATGTATGTATGTATAATTATATATATATATATATATATATATATATATATATATATATATATACATATACAGTATATTATAGGTTTGATTCCCGAAGGGAAGTAGAGAAAACCTAATATTTAGTAGGGCCCCGTAATCATTGACGACTTCGCCTATTAGTAATAATAGTCTCCATTCAACATCCTGCGCCAGCATTTTGAATAGCCCGCGCGGAAGTATCATGGAGTACTCGTCATAAGTGCACGCTTAATTCCCTCATGGGATCGTCATTTTGATCGGGTACCCTACAGAAAAAAACTCCGTAAAAAATAAAAAATAAATAATAACTTAATGTCTGTTATCATATGACTTGCCATATTCGTGGATTTCTCATGCTTTGCTTCCCCGACACCAGGCCCCCTAGCGGCCATTTTCCTCCTTCACTGATATACCAAGAATATACTATAGAAATCAGCGAATGGAAAATGGGATTGTCGGGAGGGCCCGAGTCGTCAATGATTACGGGGCCCTACTAAATATTAGGTTTTCTCTACTTCCCTTTGGGAATCAAACCTATAATTTAATAGGGCCCCTTCATCATTGACGACTTCGCCTGAATATCAAAACTGGAGGCGGGACATTCGCAAAATATCCTAACCTTAGGGAAGAAGAATCCGGATAACATTTTCTAAAGTTTTATTGTATGCAATACAAAAATAGAAAAAGGTATAAAAGATTTGCTAGCAGTGCGTGGCATTAAGAAACTGCTTGCTTCATGGTCAGATCGTTGCAATCGATCGTATGCATGAAAAAGAGGTTGACACGCATGTGTCCTGTAGAACTATAACTCTGCAGTAGTTATTCGTTCTCTCCTTAAACTAATTGTACAGTAATATTTTTGTACACTTTGGTAAAAACAGACATGGTTGCAACTATGCGATAAATCTTCTTAAAATTAAAACAAATAAAATTCATACTGGACTGTAGAACCCGTCCTATCACAGCTCGTGATGCATCACAATCTCCAAAGGTACAGGGGGGATATGGACTATACCGCACCCCCCCCCCCTTTTAAAACAACACAACATATAATATAATAATACCTACTGTACCCATTGCCGTAAAGCTACACAGGTACGCTTTGGTTTATCTAGAGCAGCAGACAGGTAGCGTGTAAGGAAAGTATGATTGGAAGCCCAAAGTTGGGTTTTAGCAAAATCCTCAATCGAAAAATTTCGCAAAAATCTGAGGGATACTACCCATTTCATAATATTGTGATCCCTGCCTATCACGCCGCGATTGCTTTCCCTGATAACGTCGACAAGCAAGGAAGCTAACTTCCGTTTTGTAACACGTTTACCTGTCCGGTTAACCCATAAAGTACCTGGTTGGCGAGGTTGCGCAGCCCTCATAAACTTTGTGAGTGTTGCACAGGACATAAAATATGATGAATGAGGCCTCTCTTCAAGGCCAGGACGGAAAATTCAGAAAAAACATGGTCCGAATGTTCGTTCTTAGCAATAAAGGAGGGAGACGGCGCGATTTGAACATGGTCGTGCAGTCTCCCAAACCTGAGACAGTTTGGTTCGTTGCTCATCGCCGCCAGGTCCGACACCCGGTTTCTGGTGGCAAGTGCCATGAGAAAGACAGCCTTTTTCAAAAGTGAATCAAAATCCGGCGCATTATTATACTTGCGCGATTGAAGCAATTCTAAGGCTTTATCAAGGGACCAGGTGGGCATGAGCTGGCGGGGAGGTGGACGAAGCTTGAAACACGCCCTCATGAAACCTTTCTCCTCCGCCTGCGGTATAGAAAGGCCGGTGAGATTAACACCTTACGAGCGGCCTATGCGGTTTATTTATGTGTACCGCCCAGCGGGGTGTTTTTAGCCAAAATAGGGCTGTTTACGTGATCATTTTCATGCCTAAATAAGACCCAGACCGTAAAACAAGTATCTATCCCTGAAAGGGCATAAACAGAGCTTTCGAATGACACCATAACGATCCTTGTATGATGGATAGTTTTCTTGCAATAACCGTGCAACGCGAGTGCAAAAAGCAGGTAATTCGGTACTTTCGGTACATAATTGAGTATGTAGCGAGTGAGAGAGGGAGGAGGGAGCTGAGATTTGTGTCAGTAGGTTCGCCGCGGTGGTCTGGAGCAGTCATACGCTCGCTAGTCTCCTGCCACCACTTGTCTCTCTCTCTCAGCCACATTACGTGCTGAAATTGCCACTCGAGTTATGTCGAGCGCCGCCACATAGTCCAGCTTTATTAAATACGACTTAAGTGGTGAGCCGCTAATAAAGGGTTAAGGAAGGGGGTCCTAATGGCAGACAGATGATTTTTTAACGTTATGACCGAAAAATGCTTCTGCTCAAATAGATAGTCTAAGTACTTGAAAATTAAGGCTGCCGAGGCAGTCGTTTGCCCTGACTCAACAATCCAGGTTGTAAAAGTTTTCCAATGAGATTGATATTGTCTCCTGGTAGTGTGACGCATGTCCACGTGTGAGCATGCTGTACAGAACGCCTAGTCATGCCCCACTCTCGCTAGGATCGTCAGGGCAGGAACTTTGGCTGTAGTCTATGTAGAGTTTCCTAACTTAGTTCATGTGAGCCATTGTACTACTGTATAAGTAATATGAATATGTATTTTGTTTTCATCTGAGTCAACGAGTTCTATTTTATATCATTAGTTATAAGTATTGTGTGTAAAACTTATTTGTAATGATGGGAGAAGCAGCAGCCACAGTTGGGGGTCAGTGGGTGCGCCATGCGGGAGGTGGGCCTGGCTCGCTAGCGCTCCCCCCTCCCCCCTCCCCTCAGTGCTAGGGGAGCCTTTGTCTATCCCAGAGGAGAGAGAGAAATTACGTAATGATTGTCAGTGGGCGGTCCTTAGTAGTTCACGTTGGGCTCACTAGAGGGCCGGGTATAAAAAGGGAAGTCTAGCCATTTTTTCATCAGAACTCATTAGGCAGAGTGACTTCTCATTTCCCTTGCTAACTATATATATTCTTCTGACTGATGTGAACTTTCTCTACTACCTTACATTCTTATCTCCTCTTTTCCCTACCCATTTTTAACTTCCATGGTCCCATTGGTGCAGAGCTAGTCAGCCAACGTATTATCGCTTGAGTTCTCACGAGATACATGCCTATTAGATAGCCTATTTTGGAAGGGTTAACTTAGAATAGGATTGATTTATGTTTGTTGCACTTGTATATGCATTTCCCTGTGTGTTATTATTATTATTCCTGTTTTCTTCTGGTCTAGGTAATGCTAGACTGGGGTAAGGCTTTTCTGTGTTACGAGTTGTTGTTTGATGCAGTGGTTAAGCGATAAACCTGCATACTCGTTTCGGTTCAGTGAAGCCTAGGTTGTCTTCGCGGCTGACTGTGTTGAGTTAATAATTTACAGTGCGTGAGGGCAAGAGCCTAACCACCCTGTATTTTATTAACAGTTTGTTTTTTACTTTGTCAAGGAGCCGGGAGAAAACCAGATACAAGGGATCTGGATTTCTCAAAGTGCACTTGTTAGTTTTAACGTAATACTTTAAACAGTTGTGAGGACTTCGCTAGGCTACGAGCCGTTTTTGCTCAGTCACTGCTACCTTTTGCCCACAGTACCCCAGCTAGACTTTACTCGATTAGTAGATACAGAATAGTATTGAAGCTTTCCTTATGTATGATATTGTTTATGCACTATTGATTTCATGTGTTGCACGCTTGGCTACTTTAGTGATTAGTGGCCCACGAGCACAATCCGAGTAGGCTATTGCCGTTGCATTTGCGGAGTACTTCTTTTTAATGTTTGCCATTTACTATTGCATATTCTTTTAATTATTCTTATGCCAATTTAAACCTTTAATAGTATTTAATTGCCAGTGTTTTTGCTTATTGAATTACTGTTCAAAATCCGATACGTACTTCTTACGAGCATCCGAGAAGCATCTAACCTTTTTCAGAAGATTCCTTGCTCGATGCTTAAGGACTATTAATTAACGTAACGTAATAGTGCCGATCCGAAGTAGATGGTGGAGGACTTCTTAAGTTCTTAGTCAAGGGTGGATTACTTCGGCTTCGGCCAACACTATTCTTTGGTGTTGTTGTTTTTACTTCATTGTTTGATTGTTGACCAGACTAGATAATTCCTGTCTCTTTATTAGTCTGTTGTTGAACACTAGTACCGAGTTCTTGTATACCCCGTTATAGCAGATTGAACTCTGGAGGGTATTGGTGTTTTTTGTTTGGCTGGCAGTACTCAGGGGTTGGGATCGTGTGTTTCCGTTGTGGCAGCGAGCCGTATTCGAGTCCTGATTGAGAGCCCTTGTGTACCCGAGTGCCAGTTCGTAACAGTAGACAGTGTGTACTGATTCATTAGTTTCTTAGTGACACTTGGCCCAAATTGATTTAACCATTTGGCATAGTAAATATCCATAAGGCAAAACTGAGCGAGGTCCGAAGGTTGCCAATCGTTTCCAAGTGGAAAAAGGAGACCGCGAGGGACAGTGGGGTCCTGCACCACTGTTGTAATTGGTGGTACCAAACCTGGGCCGGCCAAAGTGGCGCGATCAAAGCTACCCGGCCCCGGTAATCCCTTAGTTTGTGAATGACCTTGCACATTAACACAGAGTCTGGCGGCGGAAACAGATAGATTGAGGTCCACCTGTTCCAGTCCACCAGCAATGCATCGGGTCCCCCCGCCGGGGTTACCCCGTGACGTGTAAGAAAGAGTGGGAGTCTGTGGTTCTCTTCTGATGCAAACAAGTCCACCTGTGGACGGGCCGGCTTTGCAATCATCTTGTTGAAGATAGCCTGTTTGATTGTCCATTCTACTAGAGTGCTCCGCCGGCGAGAGAGAGCGTCTGCCCAGACTTTCGCCACGCCGGGGAGGGTAGGTGGCATGCAGGGAAATCCCTAGCGAGTCGGCTAGGGTAAAAATTTGTTCTGACACGTTCAACAACTCTCGAGACCTCACTGAGCCTTGTTTCTGAATGCAAAAAACTGCGGTTTGATTGTCCATTCTGAACGCTATTGATTTGTTCTTCAATGTCCTGCCATGAGTTTGGAGAAAGAACAGGGGAACTAAGAGCTCTTGCTTCTTGATATGTGATTGACTGTCTGTCACCCAGATGCCCTGACCCTGGTGGCCTAGGCTTGACTGATACCC
The DNA here is from genome assembly GCA_032716605.1 of Paralithodes platypus. Lineage (NCBI taxonomy): Eukaryota > Metazoa > Arthropoda > Malacostraca > Decapoda > Lithodidae > Paralithodes > Paralithodes platypus. The sequence goes on along the minus strand of CM064509.1, from coordinate 43,971,231 downwards.
CCAACCAAGGATCCCCGAGGCGTCTGTGTCTACCCATTCCGTAGGAGGGGGAGAAACCCATGTTACGACCGAGTAGAGGACTTCGTGCTTGGTCCAGGCCGATAGTAATTTGTGGATTAATGGAGGAGTTGGCCATAATTTCTTCTCCGGCAAGAAAGGGAACACTTAGTTGCCTTCCAGGATTAATCTCTTGGCTTTCAATCGGCCCAACTTGACAGTTAATTGTACCCAGTTGAGCGAACCGATCAGGGAATCCCACGTTTTCCTGGTCGTATCCAGAGTGTGGAGGAACCGGAACAGTTTCCTGCGAAACCTGTTGCGGTTGTCCACACTCTGAGTAAGAGTCAGAGCGTAGGTGTCCCAGACCAGTCCTAACCACCGAATAGTCCTTGAGGGGACAAGGTGCGACTTTGCCAAGTTCATCTTGAACCCTAGGGTTTGAACATGAGCTAGCACTTGATTTACATGGTCTTGACATAATTCTAAAGAGTTCGCCACTACTAGCCAATCGTCCAGATATCAAAACACCTGTATGCCTCGAACTAACAGGGGTAAAAGAGCTTGCCGGACGAGTTTGGTAAATACTTGGTAAAGTTTGGTAAATACATAAGTCTCGTGCCGGATCCTAAGAGCGAGAACATTTTGGAACCTCTTGTTTATAGGGACATGCCAATAGGCATCTTTGAGATCGATCGAGCACATCCAACTTTGCGGCGGAAGTGCGAGTCTGAGTTGCTGTACAGTCAACATCCTGAAGGGTGAATTCTCTATAAAGGTGTTCAGGTGCGAGAGATCTAGAACTGGTCGCATCTGCACACTGTCCCTTTCTGGCACTAAGAAGAGTCTTGACATGAATACTGGCTGATAGGTATTGACCTGAATAAGGACCCGTTTGGCAATCATTTCCTGTAATAGGACCTCTTCCTCCTGAGACACCGGGGTATATTCCTACGGTCGACGCAGTCGAGGCCGCCGGCGCCACCGCCAGGTGATTCCTTTGCTCACTACCTTCCTGGCCCAGGTATGCTTGGGCCCGGCTGAGCGGAATGATCGGAACGAACCCAGGTGCAACCGGGGTTCGTCCTTCAAGGCAACTTTCCAATCCTGGTCCTTGGAGCTCGGCCCTGGGATGTGGAAAGTATGAGTGGCTAGTTTTTTGGAGGGGGAGATGGGTTGGCATTGGACGCTTGACTAGTTTTGCTTGGTGCAGTGCCCTGATGACCTTTGTATGGGGCCTTACCCTTATACCCGTGCTGTTTACCTTGTTTGGGTTTGTGCTGATTACCTCCCTGCTGAGGAGGTGGTCTGGGGTCTCTTGGTGACTGCTTAGGTTAGGGTTGGTACGGTTTGTTACCGCCCTTTGATTTATGAAAGGGTCTCTTAGGTGGGTCCTTCCTAGCTTGGGAGGTAAGTTGTTTCCACCAACTTACCATTTTAAAAACTAGACTCCAAGTCTCAGAGTTAAGCAGGGTGGCAGTAAGAACCGGGGAGAGAGTTACCCGGTGACTTATATCCGCCGGCAACTTCCTCACCAAATGTACTCTTAGATCTTGGCGGGCTCGAACCGCTTCCAAAATTGCAATTTTAATGTCCCCTAGTGACTGAATGGCATTTTGTAGCAAGAGTCTACGAGACAGCTCAGTAGCTTTTCTAATTTGGGGGTCAGCTATGGCCGAGATAGTGCGTGCAAGAGAGGCGGCAATTTGATGACTCACCAAATACTGAGAGAACATCCGGTAGGCTTTATTGCGTAACTTAAAATCACGCTCCAAGTGAGCAGCCGGGGGGGGGGGAGAAAAGAGTTCACCAAGGGCATGTAATGACACTTTGGAGGCCGCCAGAAATGTTAGTAAGGCTGGGGACACCCCTTCTGCTTTGGATACCGGCAGGGAAAAGTAAGTATTGTTATCCGGAGGAATCTGATGAGAAGATTTGGAGGTGATAGAGGTGGCAAAAACCTGAGCTTCTAATTCCCAATCTACCCAAGGGCCTACCCCTACCTGCCCCATCTGCAGTACCGGAGTCTGAGCTTGGTCCAGGGTCGGAGTTGTAGCCAACTCCGGCCTAAGAGCATTCAAGGCATTGGCATCATTGATGCCATCAACCAGTCAGCAAATAGTTTTGCAAATGCGGCGGGAGGAACGGCCGGCGCGGCTGAATAAACAAAATAAGCTGGGTTAAGTGAACTTGGTACACCCTTAATCAGTACATCCAAAACCCTCCCTGCCTCGTCTTTGGCCCTAAATTTACGGTTCTTATTGATCTCAATTGACCACTCGCCGGGACCTGGGGGGTCCCCTGACACTGAAGGTTGAGCTAAAAGGGGGTTCTCTGGTACCACAGGTACCCAAGAGCAATCAGCACCATAGAGGAGGGGCATGGGGCCCTTCCTCAGGGGCGCCTTGTCTAAAGGAGGAGGTTGGACATCCGTAACAACCCTGAGGGTGGACATAGCTAGCGTCGCCGGCACTGTAGGGCCTGGGGCAGCTGCTACCACCGGGGTCGGATAAGAAGGAGTGAATGCTGGGGTTTCTAGAGGTCTGATAACAGAGGTGCTAGGGGGCTTAGCTGAGACTGTAACCGGGGGATCCGACGAGGCAGGGACTTGATAATGCTGTATCACTTTATGTAATAACTCATTTACCTGGTCAGAAGTCATCCATTTCCTAGAGGGATCTTTGGATGAATGTGAACTAGCCTCAGAATAATTACTAGGGATAGACTGAGAAGCCGGGGAGAACACTCCGTCCGCTGGCTCCTCACTCTGCTCCAAGGTCTCTTGTGATTCTAACTCATTATCCGCCGGGGGCCAAGACAAATCTGGCACTGACGACGGTAACACGTTTGTGTTTCCGTCCTCAGTCCGTTCTGGAATGACATTTAGGAGAGAGAGAGGTGGGTCTGAGTGACACCAATGCCCCCCTGCCTCTATGGGCTGGGAGTCATGAGTCACATGTGAGCTTAATTGGATCCCCGCCGGATAACTTCTAAATTGGTCGGCTAGTACCCTACTCGGGCCTGTTGACCTAATGCCCCGGGGAACAACATTCAATTTTGGTATGGCAAAAATCACATTACGAGGTACCCGCACCGCATGTTCCTGACTAGGTGTGGATGCCAATAACTTAGATCCTATTTCCGACTCCCCTGAATCACGTGTAGGTGTTTCAGAGGGAGATGTGGGAGGAGGCGGCTGAGGAGGTTCCTGCCGGCTGCTAGACGAGTCCTCATATATCTCTCTCCGGCGCTTGTGAGACCGGGAAGAGTCTGAGGCGGAGTGGCGAGAGTGTTTCCGGGGAGACTTAGACCTAGACCTCGACTTCCGCCGCAGAGAGGGCGAGTGTCTCTTGGTACAGGCAGAGGAGGGGACCTCGGTGACCTCGCTCTCACTGCTACTACTCACTACCTCTTTGCTGAGGGCTTTTCTTTTGACTTTGGGTCTGACAGATTTAGAGGAAACGGGTTTTACTAAAGGTGACTTAATAATGAGATTTTCCCAAAGGACTTCGTCGTCACACTGCAGCGCCTTATGGGCAGTTTCTTTAGCATAAGAATTAAACGTGGCTTTAATCTCGTGGAGGGCTGCTAAACATGATAAATCTTTCTTCGCCAGCAAGGCGGTTTTTAATTCAGAGCAGATGGCGCATCTTTTAGATAACCACACACCTCGAGAGCGATCCAAACACTTGACACACCTGATGCAAAGTTTGTGAGCAAAAATGGGTAAAAGGGAGCAAGTGGGCGTGACGCAAAGTTCAAACCTAGGCATGTTGCCGTAATGAGAGGGTTCCCCCCCTCCGCCGGGATAGGTGTCCAACTCCGCCGGAGAAGCAGTCTCTGGGACCTGGAAAACATTTCCAGGAATCAATGCTCATAAGGATAACCTGCGAGGTATTACACATCCTAACCCAAATCCGCCGGAAAGTTTGCTATAGCTCATCATTACTCTAACCTTCTGCCGGATCTGTCTAGCTGACTTTCAATAACTTACCTGTGACAAGAGCCACAGGTCCCTTGACCCTTTTAGTGTCTGATCATACTGAATGAGTTTGCAAAACTGATCTTATCACTTCGTGTACATTCGACTGGTGGCGCCGCAGGCGATAAAGTCTTAACGTGTCACGTGGCCAGTCAGGGCAAGTTAACCCGGCGGGCCGAGTTTGTAGCCCTGCTAGGAATGCAATTCCGCCGGGAGAGTGTGGTTCAGCTAAACCACGCCGGGATCTTTTGAATATTCCTACCCGTTAACAGACGGATAACTTGGACCCACCGCACGGGGCCGCCGGAACAGACAAAAACTACTGGGAAACAGGGTTGGCACAGCCCCTTTCCCGAAGTCCCACACATATATAATATACATAATGACATATAGGGACGTCTCCCTTACCCCCAAATGAACAAGCCCGCATGCATGAACCAAAAAGAGGGCATACATAGGCATAAAATAATGACATAAATTTAGAAAACTAAATTACCTGAAGCCTACGTCGGAGACCCCTAACTAGGCCGACCACGTGGTCCAAAGAACATCCCGGCAGCGACGCTCCGGCACCCAGCAGCAGCACAATGAAGAGGGAGGCCCACCCAAGGGGCCCAAGCAAAACACGAACCCTGGAAGGCGGAGCACCACGTGCAGACACCCTTAACCAGAGCTTTTGCTGATATCTGAAGATAATGGCATGTACTTTCCTCAATATTGACAGTCTGTATCATGCTTCGTAGAGTGGTCGCCTTCTAGCTAAGTAAACACAACAGCTAAAGGCGTATCACAACAACAACACACGCGGTACGACAATCCGGGACTCGTAGACCCCTGTGACAATGGTACCCTAATTTAACCCATAACTGTCGGGGCGCAACATAAGTCGAGTATAATAAATCTGGACTATCTGGCGGCGCTCGACATAGGTCGTGTGGCAATTTCAGCACGTAATGTTGCTGTGAGAGAGAGACAAGTGGTGGCAGGAGAGTAGCGAGCGTATGACTTCTCCAGACCACCGCGGCGAACCTACTGACACGAATCCCACCTCCTCCCTCCCTCTCTCACTCGCTATATACAGAATTGTATGGGGAAAGTGCCGAATTACATGCTTTTTGCACTCGCGTTGCACGGTTGTTGCAAGAAAACTAGCCATCATAAAAGGATCGTTATGGTGTCATTGGAAAGCTCTGTTTATGCCCTTTCAGGGATAGATACTTGTTTTACGCTCTGGGTCTTATTTAGGCATGAAAATGATCACGTAAACAGCCCTATTTTGGCTAAAAACACCCCGCTGGTGGCTACATATTATATACCGCCTAGGCCGCTCGTAAGGTGTTAACATACACTTCCTGCAGACCTTCCAATCTGGCAGCCGTGCTAGCTAATCTAAACCCTGTTACTACCACACAGATGTATACAAATGAGTAAGGATTCACTAGAAGCTCTGCGAACGTCGAATGAAGCGGACACGGCGCGAGCCCTGTTAACGGGAAGGACATGGAAGTTGGAAGGACGAAGATGGCCGCTAGGGGGCCTGGTGTCGGGGAAGCAAAGCATGAGTAATCCACGAATATGGCAAGTCATATGATAACAGACATTAAGTTATTTTTTATTTTTTATGGAGTTTTTTTCTGTAGGGTACCCGATCAAAATGACGATCCCATGAGGGAATTAAGCGTGCACTTATGACGAGAACTCCATGATACTTCCGCGCGGACTATTCAAAATGCTGGCGCAGTATGTTGAATGGAGACTATTATTACTAATAGGCGAAGTCATCAATGATGAAGGGGCCCTATTAAATATATAAATATATATGTATTTATGTATTAATGTATGTATGTATGAATGTATGTGTGTATGTATGTTTGTATGTATATGTTTATATATATATATATATATATATATATATATATATATATATATATATATATAGATATATATGTATGTATGATTGTATGTATTAATGTATGTATGTATGAATGTATGTGTGTATGTATGTTTGTATGTATATATGTTTGTATATATGTATGTATATATGTTTGTACTGTATGTATGTATGTGTATATATATATATATATATATATATATATATATATATATATATATATAATATATAAATATATTTATATATATATATATATATATATATATATATATATATATATATATTAAGTAACTCTCAAAAGACTGCCACGGCCGGGCAGTGCCACGCCACCTGGGTTATACTGGAAATCATAATTAATAAATGTATATATAATAGTATCAGGCCTTACAGATATAATATAAGGAAACTGAAACTAGAGTAAATTAACATTTGCTTTAATGAATATTAACTTATTCAGAAATACTATATATAATTCAATGTTTAATTAGCAAGTATAAAAAAAATTATAAATGTCTGGCTTTCACTATCACGACTGGCCTCTGACCTCTTTCTGTTAACAAGTGATGGGATCTTGTTCTCTGGCTCTCATGTCGATATCTCAAACTTATATGACATCGGGTTACGCCTTCTGAATGACGTCTTACCACACATTAGGTGTTTTACAGAACTCTTAACCAGTACCTGTCAAGGTATCATAAAGGGGTGTGGATTAAACCTTAAATCACACCCATAACACATGTTATCCACACCCCGATCATGCCTAATCCATGACCATATCACGTGATAGAAGGCAAATCATGATATGGTGATCCAAGTGATTCCCATGATCTGTTCCTCTGAAAGGTCAACTGAATAGATTTTATCTTTTCGTGTAGCCTACACTAGGTGTATTATAATACAAGAAATACAATGATAAATATATCTAAGTTGTTATAATGGGAATATTAGTTCAAAATGGTTATAATAAAAGTAATCCCTGTAAATATGTAAGTAAGGACAAACATTGGTTAAGTAAGCAAACTAGGAGTACATAACACGCTCCCTTTAAAATTAGAGATACAATTATTCACTATTGAAATTACCCCCCCCTCCCCAACTTTTTTTTAGATAGCATTAATAAGTATTAAGAATAATGTTTCGGTTTTGTAACTTGTTTATGATTTTCGTTTTTTTAAATTATTAATTGAATATACAATAAAAAAAAACAAGAAGAATCTGGAAAAAAAGAAAACCACACCACAATCCTCCCTACGACACCATCTGAGGAATCATGAATAAAAAACAAAAAAATTTAATGACTCTCAAAATTGTTTTACAAGTAAAATGAATCTAAATTCATACCCAAACTGTCAACCCACCATTGAGCTACAAAATTACTTCCCTCTTTAACAAAAGCAACATTACTCGACCATAAATTATATTTATAAGCAACGCATTTCTTTTTAGGCCGTTTTCGTCCTCTAACATTCCTCGGACTCAACGGTTTGTGTTCCCCAGAAATATCTTCGTAGCCAGGTAGATTGAGTATTACACGTTTCAAATGATTCACATGAGCCCTTTTCTCAACGCCCTTTTCTAAGTGCTTTATAACAGTACTATTCTTGTCGACTGAAATTACTGTATATGGACCCTCGAACACAGGCTGCAATTTATCTTTACCGTACCACTCTTTCAAGTAAACAAGATCACCTACATTGATATTAACACCCCTCCTACGTTTATTCGCCACATTAATCATGTCTTCTTTTGATTTCGACAGAGAACTGCGTACAGTCTTATAAATAGATAGAACATTATTCAAGTGATACAAAACGTAATCATCTCAGTTGTAAACAGAAGAATTTTACTCATATCTCTACCAAAAACAATAAAGTATGGCGAAACCGCAATCGAGGAATTTATCGAACAATTTAGTGTAGATTTTGCAAAGTGAAGAACGGAATCCCAAGTGCTCGTATCACGATCTAGTAATAAGCTGCGAAGTGTACGGATAAGGGACTGATTAACACGTTCAGCCAAACCATTGGGCTGGGGTGAGTGAGGACATCCAGTGACGTGATCGTATACTCATCGCATTGTTTCGTCATACTAGAATTACAAAACTCTGTACCATTATCAGTAATAATTATATTAGGACAACCACATTTACACACGACGTCGGCCAAAATTGTATAAGTAACCGATTTCGCCTCTTTATCCTGCAACACCGATAACATGACATACCGTGAAAAGTGACAGATAGTAAGCTTCACATATTGATTACCTGCATAAGTCAACGGAAGCTTCAATAAATCTATAGCAACCACATCAAAAGGATACACAGGAATCGGATATTCCCCGATTTATGCTTCCGAGCTCAGTTTAGGTTTAATAGTGGCACATGCATGTCGAACAACAATCAATATACCTATCTATATCCGTTTTCATTGTTCGCCAATAATAACTTCTTTGTGCTTGTTTCAACGAACGAAGCTTCCCAGGATGCCCAATTGTATCATGACTATGGAGAATAGGTAATAATGTACTAACTTGTGAATCCGGTATGACGAGTTGTAATACTACCCTGTCATTTATATCACATTTCCTGTACAAACAACCTTCATGCATCTCAAAATTAAAAGAATCATATACTGCTAAGTCGGGATGACTAGGAACAATATCGCTGAAATCATCCGATTCTAAAGCAAGAATAACTTTCCCCTTAAAATATCTTTACGTTGGTCTAACGCAATACTCTTACTACACAATAGCGCATTCACAGAAATTTAACAAACAGGATTCCTTGATAACGCATCGGCAACTGTGTTGTGCTTGCCTTCAACGTATAATAACGTAGGATTGTACGATGCTAAAGTCAACTTCCACCTGGCTCGTCTACCCGTGAGAAGTGTATCATCGAACATTTTAATTAGAGGTTTATGATCTGTTCAAACAGTTACCTCATATCCATATATTACCTCGCGAAAAGTATTTAACACCCAAATTAACGCTGCACCTTCTAAATCGGTAACACAATAATTCTGTTCTGCTGGTTTTAAAGAACGACTAGCAAAACCTAACGGCCGAAAGAGATCCCTATCGTCATACTGCATAAGAACAGCCCCAAACCCAGTATATGATGCATCAGAATTAATAAAGAAAGGTTTCTTAAAATCAGGGAAGGCAAGGGTTGGTCGTGATGCTAAGCTGGCTTTAACTCAGTAAAAGATATCTCTTGTTCAACTCCCCACCAAAATTTAGCGTCTTTCTTAAGTATAATATATAAAGGCATTGCAATGGCCGCATAATTCATTATAAAGGCCTTGTAATATCCTGAGAGACCCAGGAATTGCCGTAACTGTTTAACGGTAGTGGGTGTTGGACAATTTATGATAGAAATAGTTAACTGGTGTTACGCTGGCCAGCTTGCCAGAATGTACTCGTACTCGCTAGCGCTCGCCAGGGCAGTAAAATGGGCTATAATAATCGTAAAATGATGTTCTTTCTTTCTTAGTGTTCATGTTGTCACAGACAGATCAGCGGTGGTCTTTATTCTTATCTGTGACACTTGCAAGTATTTTATATCATTGATAGAGTATAAAATATGTAGACTGAATTGCAAGGAGAGAGAGATAAGAGAAGCAGCGAGGTGATAGTATGTGCGTGTGTATGTACGTGCGCATTCCTTGCTTAGGCGGGGCCACCCGCTCGTGATTGGCCGGCGGGCCTGACGCGTCATATGACGCCTGCTCTTCATGACGTAGTCGTCTGTGATTGGAGGCCGCTGTCTTAGTAAGGTGGTGCGGGCGTCCTTCCCGCGTGCCTCTTCAGAGCTTGGCATGGTGTGCTTGGTCCTAGACGTCCCTTGCAATCTGTCCCCAATCTAACCCCCTGTACTACTGTTTCTCTCTCTGAACTTCTTCTTTTCCAATACTTCTTATCTTTATTCAATTGCTTATCCCTTCTGGTTCTGCATACGACTTCCATAGTCGGCCAGTCGTATTACCAGCACCAGTTCTCACATATATGTTTTGCACTAGCTTTAGGGATTATTATTAGTCATAGTCACATGAAGTCATATTATCATTGGGTGCTTCTAATTATTGAGTTGTTCTTTGTTACTATTTAATGCTAGACAGTGGAGGGTATCTTTGGTCGTTGTCTGAGTTATGTACATGGCAAGTCAGAGCCTGTACGACTTCGACGATGCTAGGTAGGCTGTAACCCTTGTGCATATTTTTCCTTTGTGAGTGTAGCAGTATACAAGCGAAGGGCTTTTGCCTACTCTTAATTGTATGGTTGCTACCTCATTTTGTTGACATTTGTGGAGCGCCAGGGTAAGACCAGATACTTGAGATCTGGACTTACCAAGAGAGCCTCCTAGTCACTTAACGTAAAATAAGGGAAATCTGTTCAAGGGGAGACAGTAGGCTACGAGCATGTTTGCGCTCTGCCTAACCTTCTGGTACCTTTTATGCTGCTGCTAGACTTTATTAGTAATAAAGACAGCATTGTGTTTATTAACTTTAACTGCGTATGCTTTAGGTATTATTCACGTATTATTTTAGCCTAGGTTCATGCATAGTGCACAACCCAGTTTGGCTGTTACGTTGGCTAAGGAAGTACTGTTTTGAATGGCAATTATTAGTGCTGTCACAGAGTTGTTGCACTCCCTTGTTTTATATATATGTATCCTACTTGTTGGTGTATTTAAGATACACGCGTTGGTGTCCTGCCCCTGCATTATTTCTGTTCTATCATGTTATAGTTTATTTAAGCATTGTTATTACTTGAGAGCATTTTATTAACGTAAAGTACTCCTGTTGTGAGTAGGCTTTGGCGTCACCGGAAAGCCTTTGTAGAAGTGCACTAAAACCCAGTTAATTGATACCCCGTTATCCAGTAGATTAACTCTGGAGGGTTTAAGTGTTTTGTTCACCGGCGTAATAGTTCGAGGGTTTGGAATTAGCATACCGTTGTTGCAGATATAGCCTGTCATCTAGTCCATTATTAAGTGCCCTTGTTTATTTCGTAGTGCCGGTCGTCGTAACAAATGGCGACCTTAGTCCAGGATATAGTGAACTGAATATTGCATTTTTTTTTTTCGAGAAATCTTATTGCCATTTGGGGTTGAATTTATTTCTTGCAGTGTTGGCAGTGGACATTGTTTTGATGATATATGGAACTTGTTGGAGTTTATTGGTGACCTAGTATTGCACTTAACCCTTAATTAGCGGCTCACCACATAAGTCGTATTTAATAAAGCTGGACTATGTGGCGGCGCTCGACATAGGTCGAGTGGCAATTTCAGTACGTAATGTTGCTGAGAGAGAGAGACAAGTGGTGGCAGGAGAGTAGCGAGCGTATGACTGCTCCAGACCACCGCGGCGAACATACTGACACGAATCCCAGCTCCCTCCTCCCTCTCTCACTCGCTATATAAGGAATTGTATCGGGAAAGTGGCTAATTACATGCTTTTTGCACTCGCGTTGCACGGTTATTGCAAGAAAACTAGCCATCATAAAAGGATCGTTATGGTGTCATTCGAAAGCTCTGTTTATGCCCTTTCAGGAATAGGTACTTGTTTTACGTTCTGGGTCTTATTTAGGCATGAAAATGATCACGTAAACAGCCCTATTTTGGCTAAAAACACCCCGCTGGGCGGTACATATAAATAAACCGCATAGGCCGCTCGTAAGGTGTTAAAAACATCTTCGAATATTTTTGGTGAATAAAGCTACGCGAGAGTTTGGCTACTTTTGTCTTGACTTGAGATTTGTTGTTGTTGACTCCATCATGTCACTGGACGGGTCTGAGCATAGTGAGGGCACAGTGCGAGAGACAGGCGAGGAGGTGGAAAAGGTGGAGTTGTTTAACGGCATTCGGGTGGTGAACAATGAGGAGGATGCTCAGATTTTTTTGGAGGAGCCTGTGTCGGCGGACCGGGTGTCGGGGCTGGACCAGTACGGAATGCAGTGTGTAGCCACGGTCTTAGGGTTTTCCGGTACTAGCGGTTTGACGAGAAGTGAGCTGGTTACCTGTGTGCTGGGTGGGGTGCATGGGGGTTCGGGTGGAGCGGGAGCTGGGGCACCTTCGTCCCAGCCCCCATTCCACTCAACTCCTATCATGGTGCCCCCTCGGGATCCGGAGCCGGGTACGTTCCCACAGGCCGATGTCCGCTGGCGGTTGGGTATGCCTCTAGGTGACTCACAGGGTGGGGCCCCGGTAGTAGCACCCCCTCCTCAGGGTTTGATTCCCGAGATGTTGTTTCAGCTCGAGCTCGCCAAACTTAAGCAGCAGGAGCGACAGGCCGAGCTCAAGCAGCGAAAGGCTGAGCTCGGGCAGCAGAAGCATGAGGCTGAGCTCAAGGATAAGTATGAGGCTGAGCTCGAGCAGCGAAAGCATGAGTCTGAGCTCAAGTATAGGTATCAGGCTGAGTCTGCAAGGTATTGTGCCGATATTGACCTAGAGAAAACTCGTGTAGAGGTGACGAGGAACCGGGTCGTCCAGGGGGGTCGACCCCATGACCAGTCCCTGTCGCATCTACTAAAGTTGGTTCCAGTGTTTGATGAGTTAGGAGTTACAGAATTCTTTCTCCGTTTTGAGAAAAAGTGCCGGGAGCACCAATGGCCCGAGGAGAAGTGGGCAGCCCTTGTTTCGTCACGATTGACGGGGAAAGCACTCAAGGCATACGATGCTTTGCCCCTAGATACCTGCGTGAATTATGAGGCGTTGAAAGAGGCTGTCCTGAGGGCGTATGAGCTACAGCCAGAGACCTATAGGCTGAAGTTTAGGGCTGTTCCAAAAAGAAAGGAGAGTACTTTCCAGGAACACGCTAGAGAGCTGTCAGATGCATTTGAAAATTGGTTGAGGTCGAAGAAGGCAACTACTTTTGATGCAGTGAAGCAATTAGTGTTGTTAGAGCAATTTTTTAAATGTACTGGCAGTGACTTGACTCTTAACCTGAAAGAAAAGCAACCAAAAACTCTGCAGGAGGCGGCTGAGCTGGCTGACCTCAGGTTGTCATTGATTCGTGGGTGCGGGTTTGCACAGAGAGCTGAGGCAGGTAACAAGGGGCGTACCACTCCACCCCTCCGAATTAATGACAACTAATTATCCATTTAAGAGTACTGTTGCCAATTATGATCCCAAGTCGAAACCCTTCCCGTTAAAGAAAGGCCAGGGCCCTTACCCACCTCAGGGGAAGTCCAAGAGTGAAGTGGAATGTTTCAAGTGTCATAAGAAGGGGCATATTGCGCGCTCATGTCCGAGCACACCGCCTACAGCAGTGGTGTCACTAGTGACCAACATCGGCGTGTCTTTGAGGTCTTCCGCATTTGCCCGGGGTAAACAGTCGGTTGCGAAGTCACCGCCGGTGCAGAAGCAGCAGGAGGGTTTGTCACCCGTCCGAGATGTTTTTTGTGGTCATAGGGGGCACGGCACTGTGAGGTGGGCTGGTGTGGAGCATAGGCTTGAGTTGCTGCGTGATACGGGCGCTTCCCAGACACTTGTTTAGAATTTCACTGGCAAGCCTATTAACGCGGCTCGGGTTGTGGTGGTTCAAGGCATCAATGCTACGCGGTCTTACCCGCTGGTCAGAGTGGAGCTTGAGGTGGACGGTGTGACATGAGAGTTGGATGTGGGTGTTGTGGAGAAGTTGCCAGTTGAGGGGGTCGACCTCCTTCTCGGTAACGACTTTGCGGTGCTCACTTCCGAGGTTCCACCCTTAGTCATTGCCGAGAGGGCGGCCGACACGAGTAGGGAGGGGCAAGAGTGGCTCGAGAGGTGCCAGATGCCGCAGATGGCGTGTGCTGTCACCAGGTCTCAGTCCGCTCAGGTGTCACAGCCTAGTACCCAAGTTTTAGACCAGCGGAGGAAGGGTCGAAAGGAGAAAGTCAAGGCTGGTCGGGTTGATAGTTTGGACCCAGCGACACTCCTTGGTGACTCGGTACTTGCACCCATTATGAGGTCCGGAGTGGCCCCAGAACCTGTCCCCCCTAGTGACATGGTAGGGCGTGTTAGCACTCCACGACAGAAACATTCCCAGGCGAAGCAGGCAAGGTTTGAGCAGCCCAGTATCGGGGGTGGCCACAAGTTGCTTCAGGAGCATATAGATAGGTTGGCACCCTCGGATATATGTCGGTTGCAAGTAGAAGATCCTGGGCTTGAAAGTTGTGGGAACGGGGCTATAGAACTCGACGAGGACGGGGATGCAAAGCCGGGAGATTTTTTTCATGTTGGGGGAATCCTGTACCGCCGTTTTTTGGATCCCAGACGTAGTTGGGATGGTGGGGCAAGAGTGGTTGACCAGTTGGTGGTCCCTGAGAAGTGTCGTGATAGCCTGTTGCGGTTGGCGCACGATGTTCCGTTGGCAGGTCACTTGGGTGTGAGTAAAACGTTGGCCTCGTTATCTAGGTTGTTCTGGTGGCCAGGTATTAAAGCCCAAGTTTCGGCCTGGGTGGCGATGTGTGGTACCTGCCAGAGGGTGGGAAAGCCGAATCAGAGCATACCTAAGGCTCCGTTGCACCCAGTGCCTGCTATTGGTCCTCCCTTCAGCAGGGTTATCATCGACATGGTAGGCCCTCTGCCTCCCACTAGTGCAGGTAACAGGTTTTTGCTAACCCTCATGGACGTCTCCACTCGCTACCCTGATGCATACCCTATGAGAAATAGCAAGTCTAAAACTGTTGTGCGAAACTTGCTGTTGTATTGCTCGAGATACGGGTACCCGCAGGAAATTCAGTCGGACCAAGGGTCAAATTTCACGTCCATTCTCTTTAAACAGACCATGCAGCAGCATGGGATCAATACGGTTGTCTCTTCAGCTTATCACCCAGAGAGTCAAGGGGTGTTGGAAAGATGGCACTCTACTTTGAAAAACATGTTTCGGTGCTACTGTATGGAGAATGGCAAGGATTGGAACCTGGGGCTACCGTACGTTTTGTTTGCAGCACGAGAGGTACCTGGGGAGAGCCTTGGGTTTAGCGCCAACGAGTTAGTTTTCGGGCATCAGGTTAGAGGTCCTCTGAGCATGGTGAGAGAGAGATCTGGGAAGGGACTGTGCCGCCATGTTCTCTAATTAAGTATGTCCTCGAGAGTAGAGACAGGATGCTGATAAGCCTGGAGTTGGCAGGGAGAAATTTGGTGGGTAATCAGGCCTTGATGAAGGATCGGTATGACAAAAAAGCAAAGCTCTGGGAGTTTGTGGTAGGACAGGAGGTTTTGGTCTTATTGCCCTTAGTAGGTCATCCCCTGTCTGCCAAGTACGTCGGTCCTTACAAGGTCGTGAGGAAGTTATCTGACCTAGTTTACTTTGTGGCTACTCCGGATAGGCGAAAGAAAACTCAGCTCTGTCATGTGAACCTGTTAAAAGAGTTCGTGAGGCGCCCACCTGAGCAGCCTACTGTCCCTGTGTTGGTCTGCAGCGGCCAAGGTGGAGAAGGAGAGGGGGACAGTGAGGCCCAGGTGGAGGAAAGTTGGGATTGTCATGTCTCGGCGGATCAGTGGGCGGGGAACACGAACCAGGTGGCTGTGGAAGCGCTTGAGCACCTGCCTGAGCAACAGCGTGCAGCGATCCAGCACCTGTTCAGTTTATACCCCACTATTTTTGCCGAGCACCCAGGCCTCACAACTCATGCGGTGCACGATGTAGACGTTGGAGACCACCCCCCTTTTAAATCAGTGCCCTATCGTGTACCTCCCATTAAACTTCCGGCTCTCCGAGCGGAATTAGGCTACATGTTGGAGAAGGGGCTGATAGAAAAAGGGCCGGTTAGGTGGACATCTCCCGTCACTCTGCAGCCTAAACCAGACGGCAAGGTCAGGTTTTGCATTGACTTCAGGCGGTTGAACGGCTTAACCCCCACCAAAGCTTACCCTCTTCCCCGCGTAGATGACAGTGTTGACAAGATCGGGTGTGCACGTTACCTCACCATGGTGGATCTTGTCAAAGATTACTGGCAGGTGCCGTTGTTTGAGCGGGCGAAGCAGGTGTGCGGGTTTGTGGTGGATGGGAACACTTACCGTTGCAACGTTATGCCATAGGGGTTGAAGAATGCACCTGCAACCTTCCAATGCCTGATGAACGAGTTAGTGGCGGAGATCCCTAACTGCACCGTTTATCTAGATGATGTAATAATCTACGATAATGACTTTGAAAGCCATTGCGAGCACATCGGGGCATTGTTCAGGAAGCTGAGTGAGGCTCATTTGGTGGTCAATCTGGGCAAATGTGACTTTTTTCGGGCAACTGTGCAGTATTTAGGGTTTGTGGTAGGGTTAGGCCAGGTGTGCCCCGCCCAAACCAAGCTACAGGCTATTAACCAGTTCCCCAGGCCGACCACCAAAAGATAAATCATGAGGTTCTTGGGCATGATTGGGTATTACCGCAGATTCATCTGCGGATACTCCTCGGTGTTGGCTCCTCTTACTGATTTACTTGCAAAGACGAAAAAGTTTGGGTGGGCACCTGAGTGTGAGAAAGCATTCTCACTGGTGAAGCATCTTTTGTGCACTCACCCCATACTCAGGGCCCCAGACTTCTCAAGACCTTTTCAGCTAGCGACAGATGCTAGCGGTGTAGGGGCTGGTGCCATCTTGTTGCAAACAGACACAGAAGGTGTGGAACATCCAGTAAGTTTCTTTTCCAAGAATTTCAACTCAGCACAAAAGAACTATTCGGTGGTAGAGAAGGAGCTTCTGGCCATTGTGCTGGCGCTCAGGCACTTTGAGGTGTATGTTCCCGCTTTTGGCCCAGTCGTGGTGATTTACACTGACCACCACCCTTTGAAGTTTTTTAATCAGTTCCACAACCGGAATATGCAGCTAACCAGATGGTCCTTAATGTTGCAGGAGTATAACCTAGACATTCGCCATATTGCCGGTTGTGACAATGTGATAGCTGACTGTTTGTCCAGGGTGGAGGACCCAGGGTAGATCACCACAGGTGTGTTGGGTTGAGTGGAGAAAAATTAGGCTTGCCCCTGTAGTGCAAAGCCGCCAAAAACACTATTAAAAATATAAAAACCTCACATAAAAACTTTCTTTTTGATAGTATATAAGTGCAGTATGTTACAGCAAGAATCTAAGACACTCTGAGTTTTTGTATTTGTAGGCTAGGCTTGGTGAAGCTTGCTCGTTGAGCGTAATATTATTATTATTATAGGCCTACTATTATTTTTGGGGAAGTGTTGTGTAGATTTTTTTTTTATAATGAAGTGTTTTATGTTTGTGTTTGTGCCTTGTTTTCACAACTTGGGGGAGTAGCTGGGTGATTCGGGGTTGGTGGGCATTCTGTCTGGTCAGATGTGGCGTTCACCTGAGGTTAAAACGTCCCACATCTTGGGCGGGGTGTTACGCTGGCCAGCTTGCCAGAATGTACTCGTACTCGCTAGCACTCGCCAGGGCAGTGAAATGGGGTATAATAATCGTAGAACGATGTTCTTTCTTTCTTAGTGTTCATGCTGTCACAGACAGATCAGTGGTGGTCTTGATTCTTGTATGTGACACTTGGAAGTATTTTATATCATTGATAGAGTATAAAATATGTAGAGTGAATTGCATGGAGAGAGAGATAAGAGAAGCAGCGAGGTGGTAGTAGGTGCGTGTGTGTGTACGTGCGCATTCCTTGCTTAGGCGGGGCCACCCGCTCGTGATTGGCCGGCGGGCCTGACGCGTCATATGATGCCTGCTCTTCATGACGTAGTCGTCTGTGATTGGAGGCCGCTGTCTTAGTAAGGTGGTGCGGGCATCCTTCCCGCGTGCCTCTTCAGAGCTTGGCATGGTGTGCTTGGTCCTAGACGTCCCTTGCAATCTGTCCCCAATCTAATCTCTGTACTACTGTTTCTCTCTCTGAACTTCTTCTTTTCCAATACTTCTTATCTTTATCCAATTACTTATCCCTTCTGGTTCTGCATACGACTTCCATAGTCGGCCAGTCGTATTACCAGCACCAGTTCTCACATATATGTTTTGCACTAGCTTTAGGGATTATTATTAGTCATAGTCACATGGAGTCATATTATCATTGGGTGCTTCTAATTATTGAGTTGTTCTTTGTTACTATTTAGTGCTAGACAGTGGAGGGTATCTTTGGTCGTTGTCTGAGTTATGTACATGGCAAGTCAGAGCCTGTATGACTTCGACGAAGCTAGGTAGCCTGTAACCCTTGTGCATATTTTTCCTTTGCGAGTGTAGCAATATACAAGCGAAGGGCTTTTGCCTACTCTTAATTGTATGCTTGCTACCTCATTTTGTTGACCTTTGTGGAGCGCCAGGGTAAGACCAGATACTTGAGATCTGGACTTACCAAGAGAGCCTCCTAGTCACTTAACAAAGGAGTACAAAGGAAATCAAGCAACAACAGATCTAGTGACCCTTCTAGGTTGCTTGTCCTCCAAAACACTGAGGATCAAGTGTCCAAACAGTGGTTTAGAGTGGGTAAGGGAACATTGGAAAGGGAAATACTGCCCTGGAACTAATGTCCGTGGCAGGATTAGGAAGTTAGTAGGGGACAGATGGGTTAGTAACTGAGGGGGGGATAAAATAAAGTTATTCATTTACAAACGCAGTCAGTCGCGGGTTTGATGCGAGATATTTGTCTAGGCGGAGTTTAAATGAATCAACGGTGATGCAGTCTATAACGTTTCGGGGAAGCCCATTCCACAAGTTGACAACTCGATTGAAGAAGAAATTCTTAGATTCGTGCGAGTTAAAAGATTTACCAATAATTTTGCAACCGTTTCCCCGCGTGTAATTAGATTGGTCGATAGTGAAGTACTTACTACATTTCATATTGTCGATGCCTTTGATGATTTTGAACACTTGAATTAAGTCACCTCTTAATCTGCGCTGGGTTAAAGGAAATAGATTTAATTCTCTAAGACGCTCTTCGTATGGTTTGTTCTTTAGGCTAGGTATCATTTTGGTAACTCTACGTTGAACTCGTTCTAGCTTGTTTATATCTTTTTGGTAATAAGGGCACCAGGATTGAACGCAGTATTCCAGAAGAGGGCGGACTAATGAATTGTAAAGGGTTAGGATAACTTCTTTGGATTTATGCTCAAATGACCTGCCTATAAAGCCAATTATTTTGTTTGCCTTCTTAACAACTTCTGAACATTGTTGACTCGGTTTTAGGTTACTCGATATTGTTACTCCCAGATCGGTTTCTCTGTTTACATTCTTAAGCTGAGTGCCATTCATCGAATAGTTTGCTTTCTCATTTAGGTATCCGATATGTAGTACTTTACATTTATCCGCATTGAAACTCATTTGCCAAATTTGGGCCCAACATGACAATTTATCTAGATTGTGTTGCATATCGTCAACTTGTTCTTTTGAGAGTACGCTATTTGCAATTTTTGTATCGTCAGCAAATTTTGAGATTGTACAGGTGAGACCCTCATCTACAGTATGTCGTTGATGTAAATTAGAAAGAGAATTGGTCCTAGTACCGATCCCTGGGGTACCCCGCTACTTACATTGGTCCATTTTGATGCCTTACCGTTTATGACTACTCTTTGCTTTCTGTCGCTGAGCCAATTTTCTATCCATTTCAACACACCGTCTTGTATTCCATACTAACGTAACATAAGGGAAATCTGTTCAAGGGGAGACAGTAGGCTACGAGCATGTTTGCGCTCTGCCTAGCCTTCTGGTACCTTTTATGCCGCTGCTAGACTTTATTAGTAATAAAGACAGCATTGTGTTTATTAACTTTAACTGCGTATGCTTTAGGTATTATTCACGTATTATTTTAGCCTAGGTTGATGCATAGTGCACAACCCAGTTTGGCTGTTACATTGGCTAAGGAAGTACTGTTTTGAGTGGCTATTATTAGTGCTGTCACAGAGTCGTTGCACTCCCTTGTTTTATATATATGTATCCTACTTGTTGGTGTATTTAAGATACACGCGTTGGTGTCCTGCCCCTGCATTATTTCTGTTCTATCTTGTTATAGTTTATTTAAGCATTGTTATTACCTGATAGCATTTTATTAACGTAAAGTACTCCTGTTGTGAGTAGGCTTTGCCGTCACCGGAAAGCCTTTGTAGAAGTGCACTAAAACCCAGTTAATTGATACCCCGTTATCCAGTAGATTAACTTGGGAGGGTTTAAGTGTTTTGTTCACCGGCGTAATAGTTCGAGGGTTTGGAATTAGCGTACCCGTTGTTGCAGATATAGCCTATTATCTAGTCCATTATTAAGTGCCCTTGTTTATTTTGTAGTGCCGGTGGTCGTAACACTGGGCAGTGGTATTTACTCCGTCCGGAGTTAATTCATGCCCCCAAAATGATAGTTTAGTCTTAAAAAATTCACATTTACTGATTTCAATTTTTAAACCTGCCTCATTAAATTTAGAAAGTATATTTCTCAGAAAGTATATAGGGTGGTCAGTATGGAAGTGAAGAAGTCCTTGCATGGCAGTGTGGTAATCCCGACACTGACTTACGGAAGCGAAGCATGAACGTTGGTTGAGAGACTCAGACCAAGAGTGAGAGCAGTGGAAACGAATTACTTAAGAAGTGCGTGCGGAGATACATGGAGGGATAGACAGAATAATGAAGAAGTAAGGAGGAGGTGTGGTGTGGAGGTAGATGTGCTGGAAAGTGTGAAAAGGAACAACTTGAGATGGTTTGGCCATATGGAAAGTATGGAAAGCGAGAGACTGACTAAGAAGGTGTACGAGAGTGAGGTGGAGGGACAGAAAGGGAGAGGTAGACCCAAAGAGAGGTGGAAGGATGGAGTGAGGAAGTATATGAACGAAGGCGGTGCTGGTTGGGGGGAGGGGCGTCGACTGACTGGGGACAGAGGTACATGGAGGCGGTTCGTTCGTGGCCACCCCTTCGGGGATCACGGCGTCAGGCAATAGATAGATAGATAGATATTTCTCAGTGTAATAAGATGTTCCTCTATTGTTCTAGACAAAATTATGATATCGTCTAAATAAAAATAAACATTATTTCTTACAGTTTCTTACAGTAGATCCTCTGGAGAAAGTCAAACTAGGCCTGTGTATCCAGCTCAGTGCCAGTACTTGCACTGCTGCGGTCGTTCACGGTGTTGGCGGTTATGGCCGATCAATCCTGCCAAAACATTATTCATTAATCTCTGAAAATCGCAGGTAAGTTTCTAAGCCCCATAGGCAATTGTTTGTCTTCGAAAGTACCAGAGGGAGAATTATATGCTGTATATTGTCTCGATTCCGGTGATAAACCGATATGATGAAAACCGCTCGAAAGATCGAGGGTAGAAAAAACACGATTTTGTGTCCCCAAACGTGCAAGAATTTCCGGTATCGCCGGCATATCAAAATGATCGGTTTCGGTGATTGAGTTTAATCTTCTAAAATCCATGACTACCCTAAACTCCCCCCTTGGCCTTCTTCGGGACTAAGAAAAGAGGTGACCGCCAAAGCGACGTGGAAGGTTGAATTACATCTTGATAAAGTAAATCCGAAACATGTTTATCAGTCAACTCACGCCGACTATGCGATAGGCGGTACATTGGAAGGTAAATCGTTTTTTTATTCTTGTCGCTCAACACAATTAAATGCTCCAAAATGTCAGTAAAACCCATAGCATCCCCCTTTAAATGTACGGACTCATTAAATTCCCTCAATAACGCCTTAAGCGGACCCTGAACCTCAGGAAAATCAGTACCTTGTAAATCCTCATAAATCCTACGCATTCTATCATCCATAAAAGGAGAAGATTCTGTGTGCACTGAGGCCATAGAAAGAAAATTAATTTATTCAAATTTACATGGTACGCAAGAGGCAGTACATAATTTTGTATCCGCATACAATTTCATTAAGCCATTTGTGCCATTTAGAATGAGAGTCCGAAAAACATTAGTGTCATCCACTTCATGAAGCGCTTGCACGAAAGTAACACCGAAGTAGCCGAAGTGTCGGGCAATAAAACAATATAATTTACTGTACTCTTAAGATTGTTTGCATACACTTCAACAACCCTCGCAGAATGCGGTTCAATGATAGTATTAATGTGAATGAGAATACCAGAATCTCTCATAGACTGCTCAAAATAGTCATGCAATTTAATGTCGCGGACTGCTTTCACAGGACAAGCCGCGGGATCGAGCCGGCGTCGACTGTCCATGAATTTACAGCCAGATGAATGACGCCTACTCTTCATAACGCTCGATTTACTCTTACGTATACCCCTTGAAACAAATTGTAAACCACTTTCTGTAGAATTAGAGGATGCCTCAATGAAAGTACCGTTAACAGATACACCATTCATCTCGGGAATAACTAAACAAATTATCTCCCTCATTAGCTTAAATCCCAACAAAAGGTCTGGTGAAATGTTTAACCCATCCACAACATACACTTTCTCCGTCATTAAATATAAGTCGTCATGCAGTTCCATCGGTAAGTACGTAACCCCCGAAATTAAAATATTGTCCCCTGAAACACTCTGTAGATTAACGTCCGGGAGTTCAAGTTTTAACGAATCATCATGATTCAATCTGTTAAATGTAGAGCTAGACATCAGGTTCACTGGGGAACCTGTATCAATTAAAACACTTATAGCTGCATTATTTACATACGACTTCATAATTAACGAGTCAGGTGATTGCATGAGTGCACTTATCATTAAAGTAGGGAGTTTCGGAGTCTGTGTACAATTATCACTTACGTTTGATTTGCTTGGCTTCGATCGGAAGCTTCCCCGAATCTTGGGCGAGTCGCCCTCCAATCATCTACATCTACCTTTACTTCCGGGTAAGTTCCGGTCCGGTGGTCATTTGTCTTACATCTACGACAGAAAGGCGGCTTACCCACCGTATATTCATATAATTCCTTTGCTTTGATGTTACAATGTGGAACAATGTGACCCCGGATACCACAATAAAAACACATAACATCCCTGTTTTGATCACCGGCGCCACTGCCCATTATCGCCGGGACCTGCTCGCTCTGACCGCCACCAGATGCTTGCGCTCTCGACCCACCGCCATGATAATGGGGTGATTAATAATTCCATGTTTGAGCGCTGTAACTCTGTCTAAGCTGACCTACCTGTGGGGTTTTCTGGTATTTGGGAGGAGCACTAGCCTGGGAATTGTTATTAGGTTGGGAATATTTAGGTTGATTCTGCCTAGGCCCAGATTGGGCCTGGGAAAGTGGTAAAGATGTCAATTTCCGAATCGCCGCACACAAAAACTAAATTTGATCGGTGTTAACACCACTTGTATCGCAAGCTTTCCGTAACTCCTTTGTGAATTTATTGAGATACATTGTATGCAGAAATTCAATCCTCCTAGCGATCGGTTTCACGGAGTCCGGGAAAGCGCTCACTAACATCACATATCCTAACAGTTTACTCAGATGCTCTAGTGATATTTTACCCTCGTCAAACCAGGTGTGATGAATTAGGTCATGCGACATGCAATTTGCGAATTGTGAACATTGAGCTAATAAGGTGTCCACAGACTGGTTTTTCTTTTGCTTCAATAGCAGATCAGCGAAGTCATGGAATCTCGCAAATGCACCTTTGATCGATGAACCGAATTTCTCTAAAAACTTGACCCTGAACTCATCGTAAGTTTTAACATTGATAAGATCATAGCACAACAATAGATAACCTGCTGGGGTATTTCCCTTGTCAATTTTCGAGCTAAAAATGTAAATTTTGGCCCTCTCTAGACTGATACCTTTGGCCGCGATCTCCGTATCCACGCCATCCAAAACTGAGATAATATTTCTGTGTTCCTCCAAACCAGTGAACGGGTTCGTTGCCTGACCATGCACGACATTTAAATTGAAGCTCTGGGAAGGGGGTTCGGGGGTAGTCATCTTGACTGGATTTATAGAAGGCTGAGGAACAGAGACTGTGATAGGTTTTAAATAGGAAGGTGTGGTATCACGAGATATTCCTCTCCTCAACAAACTTTTATTAATATTTTCATATATAGGTGCTTCACCTGATTTACCAGGATTTACCAGACAATCAACAACTTCCGTATATACATGTTTAATACTATCGTCCGAAAAATCGTCACCTTCTTCAGATATATCAGATAAGTCAGGATCAACCGTTTCTTCGGCCCCGGGAATAGGAGGTTTTCTCTTAAATAGTCGTCTTAATGACATAGAGAACCCTCAAATTGAAAAACATGCAAATAAAATCAACACTACAATAGAAAAAAAAAATGTCTTATATATCCCTGCATAACAAATCACGCTAGAATAACGCAATCGACACAACCTAAGAATTCAGAGTAAATTATATTGCACAATTAGATCAAGATAAGTGAAACATTTAATGCAAAACAAATTATCTACTGAAAAACTTGAATTCAAAGATTGGAATAATTTGTTATTTAATCACTTAAGGCCTCCAAGTCAGATGAACATGTTACCTCGTCTATGTGTCAGCGACCAGCTAAATATCCTCTCTCTGTCACACCAATACCAAGACTGAGTCGGGTAGGGTCGTAAGGGTTGGTTCCGTGGCCTTGGGCTGTGTGCCTGGGGATGTCCTAGTGTCTATCACACTTGGCAGCTGGATATCCCACCCCAATACAGTCTCGTCCCAATAGCGTCCTCCTCCCAAACTTGATCCTCCAAGGCATGACCAATACTGCTACTGGGAGGGCCTCCTTCATTTGAAGAATCCCTTCTGCAGTTGAAGTTGAGGAATCACAGGATTCCGCAGGACATTCAATGGGGCGAACTCGATCACGGTCCACACTCGTAGGGCACGACGGTGCGTTGGTTGCCAGGTTCGCCAATATGCTCCTCTCAGGCCAGCCGTAATAAGTGAAGCTATTTAATATTCAGACTATTAGTGACTTGAATTTATTACTTAGTAGCGATTGCAGTCAAATTACAGACCCGTGGGCGTTGCCTGTGTGTACAGGACCACCGCTAGTCACCGTATAATGGCCACTGAAGTTAGAGTTATATCTTGATTAAATAACTCTCAAAGGACTGCCACCATCCCGGGTTATATGGGAAATAATAAATAATCTATCTATCTATCTATTGCCTGACGCCGCGATCCCCGAAGGGGTGGCCACGAACGAACCGCCCCCATGCACCTCTGTCCCCAGTCAGTCGACGCCCCTCCCCCCAACCAGCACCGCCTTCGTTCATGTAGTTCCTCACTCCATCCTTCCACCTCATATTCGGTCTACCTCTCCCCCTCTGTCCCTCCACCTCGCTCTCGTACACCCTCTTAGTCATTCTCTCACTTTCCATACGTTCCATATGGCCGAACCATCTCAAGTTGTTCCTTTTCACACTTTCCAGCACATCTACCTCCACACCACACCTCCTTCTTACTTCCTCATTAGTCTGTCTATCCCTCCATGTAACTCCGCACGCACTCCTTAAGTAATTCATTTCCACTGCTCTCACTCTTGGTCTGAGTCTCTCAACCAACGTCCATGCTTCGCTTCCGTAAGTCAGTGTCGGGATTACCACACTGTCATGCAAGGACTTCTTCACTTCCATACTGACCACCCTATTTCTTGTTACTGCTTTTAGCGTTCCTACAACCCTCTTCCCCTGTTGTACCCTCTCCCGCACCTCTTCATCCATAGTCCCATCTTTACTCAACACACTGCCCAGATACTTAAAAGAGTTGACGATCTCCATAGCCTGACCGTTCAGCTTCACCTCACACTCTGTGACTTCACCCCTTTCGAAGACCATAACCTTGCTCTTCCCCGTATTTACCTTCAAATTCCGTTTTTCGCACACTGTTCCAAATTCATTTACCAGACCCTGCAACTCCCATTCATTATCACTCATCAGAACTGTATCATCCGCAAACAGCAGTATAGGTAGCTTCCACTCAATTCCCTCCCTTTTCAGCGATACACCAACATCCACTGCTCTTGATAGTATTTCTTTCATAACTCCATCCATATATACAGTAAACAACCACGGGGACATCACACACCCCTGTTTCAAACCAACATTCAGGTCAAAGAACTCGCTCTGCTCACTCTCCACACGTACTGCCGCCTTTGCACCCTCATACATGCTCTTCACTGCTTTCAGCAACTTGCCCTCTACTCCGTATATTCTAAGTACTTTCCACAAACCTTCTCTATCCACTCTGTCATAGGCCTTCTCCAAGTCCATAAAGGCAACATACACCTTTTGTTTCTTCTCCAGATACTTCTCCACAACACAATTCAGGGTAAAAATCTGATCTACACATCCTCTTCCCTTCCTAAAACCTCCCTGCTCGTCGCCTATCCATTTCTCCGTTCTCACTCTCACTCTCTCAATCACTACCCTACTGTATACCTTCCCTACTACGCTTAGAAGACATATTCCTCGGTGGTTACCACACACTCCTCTTTCCCCTTTGCCCTTATATAGGGGGACTATGATGCCAGTCTTCCAGTCATCGGGTGCACTGCCCTTCTCCCATGCTAGTTTGCACATTTTCCATACCCATTCTATCACTATCTCACCACCATACCTCAACATTTCCACACACTCCATCTGTTCCTGGTGCTTTCCCCAACTTCACTCTTTTCATGGCTTCCCACACTTCTGACCTCCTGATCCCCACCTCCTCCTCCACTACTTCTCTTCTTCTCCCTCCCATACCATATCCAGCTATGTTTGCTGGCTCTTCATTCCTTTCATTTAGCAACTCACTGAAGTACTCCCTCCATCTTTCGACTCTCTCTTGCTTCTCGGCTAGCATTCTCCCATTCTTATCTTTCACACCCTTACTGTTTCCCTTGCTACCTTCCCTAACTTTCTTGACTTCTTTCCAGAACAGTTTCTTACTCTCCCTCCATTTTACACTCAGATTCCTTCCAAATTCCTCATCTACTCTTCTCTTACTTTCCTTCACTACTCTCTTCACCACCCTCTTACTCTCCACGTACCTCGCTCGTTTCTGTCTCTCGGAATCTTCATTCCCTCTACTACCCAACCACTCTCTATATGCTTTCTTCTTTTCTTCCACAGCTATTCTTACCTCTTCTGTCCACCATGCTGTACCTTTCACTCCCCTCCCTCTTCTCCTCACTCCACACACCTCCTCACATGCTGCACAGATCTCATCCTTAAACACCTTGCTCATCTCCTCCAATAAATAATAAATGTATATATAATAGTATCAGGCCTTACAGATATAATATAAGGAAACTGAAACTTGAGTAAATTCACATTTGTTTTAATGAATAATAATTTATAACTTATTCAGAATTACTATATATAATTCAATGTTTAATAAGCAAGTATAAAAACAATTATAAATGTCTGGCTTTCACTATCACGACTAGCCTCTGACCTCTTACTGTCAACAAGTGATGGGGTCTTGTTCTCTGGCTCTCATGTCGATATCTCAACCTTATAATTATGACATCGGGTTACGCCCTCTGAATGACGTCTTACCACACATTAGGTGTTTTACAGAACTCTTAACCAGTACCTGTCAAGGTATCATAAAGGGGTGTGGATTAAACCTTAAATCGCACCCATAACACATGTATATCCACACCCCGATCATGCCTAATCCATGACAATTTCACGTGATAGAAGGCAAATCTTGATATGATGATCCAAGTGATTCCCATGATCTGTTCCTCTGAAAGGTCAACTGAATACTTTCTGTCTTTTCCTGTAGCCTAAGCTAGGTGCATATAATACAAGAAATACAATGAAAACTATATCTAAGTTGTTATAATGGGAATATTAGTACATAATGGTTATAATAAAAGTAATCCCTGTAAATATGTAAGGAATAAAATGGTTTAAGTAAGCAAAATAGGAGTACATAATATATGAATAGTCAACACTGTACTTAACCCCTCCAACCCGGATGGGCTCTTGAACGCCCATAACAACCTCGGCCCGCGCAACCCGGAAGGGCTCTTGAACGCCCATTGCTTGCATGCGTGCTTTCGAATGCCGCGCGTACATTTTCGGTATCGTGGGACGGTAGGTGGCGCCACCAGGCGTAAACTCCGCCACAGCAACAGTATCTACCCCGACGCCATCATGGACAGTACGCCAAATAGTGATTCCGCTGTGTCCGATACCGTGCTTCCTACGACGCCCTTGCTTGTTCGTCGCGCCTTACCCTGACGCCATCGCCTAAATGTGTTATCTCCCGGAGGTATTGAGACGACATTGAGACTTTATGAGCGAGCTGATGCCAAGCATAATGTTGATGATGAAGTCAGTGACGACTCCAGTAATTATAAGTCGAGTGATTATGGCCATGAGAGTGATAAAGAAGAGCAATTCCTGGGATTTGCGAGAGAACATGACAGTGATGAGAGTGATGAAGGTGATGTACCAGTTGTTGAGGAAGCTGGTTTACCTAAAGACAGTGAACTTGAGAGAGTGAGCGAGTGGGAGAGTTCAAGGTCACTCACCAAATTTCGCTTAAGTGACACGACGCCAAGCCCTTCCCCTGGTAAATCGCCTTTCAAGCTACATTTGTATAAGCAGAAAATACTTGAGAAGGCGGCCGCGGCAGCTAGGGAACAAGCAAAACTACTTGGTGAGGATGAGGCTGTGAGTGAGGGTCAGCGTGGTGACCCTTCTCGTCCGCCATTGTCTCCCTTATCTACCCACGCCACCCAAGATGACCCGGATGCCCCGCATTCTTCCCCACCACCCCCACCATTGCCAAGGGTTGAGGACCCCACACTTTCGGCCTATTTGCCTCCTAGGTCCCCCGACAGGAGACATAGTGCTGCCGAAAAGGGGAAAGGTAGGAAATATACCAAGAAAATTAAGAAAAGTAAGAGAGTTTTGTTCAAGGCTCCCGCGGCGTCCACCCCGGCCGGCCCCAGCCATACGTCCCCGCAACTTTCCCCACGGTCCTCCCCACCTCTCCCGCCTTCAACATGTCTTCCTGAAGAAGTCTTTTAGCTCGCATCACCAATACCTGGCCCTAGTGACAGTGAAACATTGCTTTCTGTCACTCGTCGCAGGCCAAGGAGCCCGGGACCTCGGGGGGACACAGCCTCACCTGCCACTCCTTCCCCACCTCGCCCACCCGCACGCCGCCCACGCATCACTGGTTCCCCGCCAGATTATGTGGGGGCCACTGATGATGAAGGGCACCTCTCTCAAGACTCTGGCCATGATTACATAGGTCCACCGTCAGGGCAAGATGACCACTCTGACGATGACTATATGGACATCGACGACCCTCGACCCATCCGCTTGGCCCGGCGTCGTGCTGCCCGTCGTGCTGCCCACCGCCCTGGCCGCCGCCCTCGCCGCCCTAGGGCGCGCGCCTCCCGAGTTGGCCGTGGGCGTGCTGGGCCACCAGCTGGAGCTCCTCGTCAGCGTAGACAAGACCCATTCTACGTTTTTCAGTGGCAAGACGTAGTTGATGAGGATGCATACAACCCTGATGTGCCAGCTTTTGATGAGGTACTGGAGGGTTCAGGCGTTACCCCCAATTTTCCTGCAGGCCTCAATGCTCCACCACACGAACTGTTTGAGGCCTTCTTTGATGAGGAGGTGGTAGGCTATGTTGTCAAAGAGACAAATAAGCAGCACCAATTCCAGGTCCACTTTTTGGGAAAGGTGACCAAGGGCCACATGAGGCAGTGGACCCCAGTGACTCATGACGAGTTCATGGTGTTCCTGGCACTCACCATGCTAATGCCTCATGTCAAGAAGCATAGGTTGCCTGACTATTGGATCACCAATGATCTGATATCCACCCCTGCCTTCGGGAAATATATGTCTCGCGACCGGTACCTTGATATCCTCGCAGCGCTCCATCTTGTCACCAACCTTGACGTCCACCTCCCAGACAAGCTGTGGAAGATTAGGACGTTGTATGAGATGATGCGAGAACGCTTCACCTCCTACTTCAAGCCCTTCCGCAAGGTCGTCATTGACGAGTCTCTTGTGCTGTTCCGGGGAAAACTCAGCTTCCGGCAGTACATCCCCTCAAAGAGACATCGCTTTGGCATAAAATTCTTTGTGCTGTGCGACTGCCAAACTGGCTATGTCCTGGACTTCCTGGTCTACAGCGGGAAGGAAGGGGACTTGCTTGTGGACCCCCTCATTGGCTTTGGCGGAGCAGTGGTGCAAGCCATGATGGACCGCTACTTTCATAAGAATCACGTCCTCTACATGGACAATTATTACACGTCCCCCACTCTCTCACAGTACCTGCATGAGCGCAAGACGGGGACTGTAGGCACAGTACGAGGGAAAAGGAAGGGCATGCCACCTTTCCCTCCAAAGACCAAAAAAGGTGATGTGTTCAAGAAGAAGTCGGGGCCCATTCTGGCTATCCACTGGCACGACCAGCGGAAGGTCAACCTCCTGACCACCATCCACAAGGGGGAAATGGTGGAGACTGGCAAGGTGGATCGCCGCACCCAGGCCAGGGTGACCAAGCCCGATGCTGTCCTGGACTACAACATCAACATGAGGCTGGTGGACAAGTCCGACATGCAGATAGGCTTCATTGACTGCCTGCGTACCTCGTGCAGATGGTACAAAAAGTTCTTTCTGCATATGGTGGACATGTCAGTTCTGAATGCCTACAACATATACAAGCTTCGGAATGTGAACACACCCATGAAGTTCAATAGCCTGCGGAGGTTCCAAAAGCAGGTGTTGACGGAGCTCCTGGAGAAGTATGCTATGCCACAGAGGGCAGTGGCACATCCTGGGCCCGCCGTTATTGACCGCTTGCAGTCTGCTCAATACTTGACTAGGCACAGGCTTGGTTCCCTGCCTCAGAATGAATCCGGAAGAACACAGCAGAAGCGGTGCCATGTCTGCTACAACAGCAGGGTGAAGCCGAGGTCAGGTAAAAAGTCAACCCTGGAGTGTGTGGAGTGCAAGGTGGCACTCTGTGCTGTAGATTGCTTCTTTGATTACCACTCCAAGCTGGAGTTCTAATAATCATACTGAAATTGCCAAATAAAATGACAATATGTACACTATAATTATATATATGCAAAAAGTGGAAGAAAACCAATGTATTGTAATACAAAAGTCATGTATTATGAGAACATTGATACAAATACAATTACACCATAATAATATGTGAAAGTGACACATATGTATATACCAAGTGACATTCATATGATTAGAACCTATAGAAATATATAAATCAGTGAAAAAAGACACAATAAATTGTATATAAATCGTTTACAAATCATATAACTAAGTGAAAGTGACACAAGACCTAATATTTGATGGCCAAAGTATAATAAACACCTGTGATAACGAATAATCAGTGCCTAATACAACAATAACCTACCTCAATTACTAATAAAATGTACGGTATCGAGTGAAAATGAGCATTATCAGTGACAGTGACACTCTCTAAAGCATATTTGTCAAAGTGAAAGTGACACAAGACCTAATATTTGATGGCCAAAGTATAATAAACACCTGTGATAACGAATAATCAGTGCCTAATACAACAATAACCTACCTCAATTACTAATAAAATGTACGGTATCGAGTGAAAATGAGCATTATCAGTGACAGTGACACTCTCTAAAGCATATTTGTCAAAGTGAAAGTGACACAAGACCTAATATTTGATGGCCAAAGTATAATAAACACCTGTGATAACGAATAATCAGTGCCTAATACAACAATAACCTACCTCAATTACTAATAAAATGTACGGTATCGAGTGAAAATGAGCATTATCAGTGACAGTGACACTCTCTAAAGCATATTTGTCAAAGTGAAAGTGACACAAGACCTAATATTTGATGGCCAAAGTATAATAAACACCTGTGATAACGAATAATCAGTGCCTAATACAACAATAACCTACCTCAATTACTAATAAAATGTACAGTATCGAGTGAAAATGAGCATTATCAGTGACAGTGACACTCTAAAGCATATTTGTCAAAGTGAAAGTGACACAAGACCTAATATTTGATGGCCAAAGTATAATAAACACCTGTGATAACGAATAATCAGTGCCTAATACAACAATAAGCTACCTCAATTACTAATAAAATGTACGGTATCGAGTGAAAATTAGCAATATCAGTGACAGTGATACCCTAATAAACATATTTTATATAATTGGCCTCAAAATAACTAGAAAATATCAAATAAACATCACATTCTCAATATCAAACACTAAAATCGTCTAAGGGAGATAAATACTTTGGCGGGGCGAGCGGCTAGGTGCGTCGTAGCCATGGCCGAGGCGACGCGTCCGAACGCGGGAAGAATTTGCCGCCGAAAAGCACTCGTCTTCCCGCGCTCACCATTATGCAACCAGAGGGGCTAGAGACCTCTACTCAACGCCATTCGACAGAGGAAGGTTTGTGGAACATTATTCTTTTTTATTCACAACATTACATGACATATTCATTGACTTACAGAGTAGTTAACATAGGCCAAAGATCGTCAAAACACCCGGTACCGGAGCACAGTCGCAAGCTATAGCCCCCGGGGCTGGAGGGTTAATGCCATGCTTTATTTACTTACTCGATTTTTCTTTTTTCTTCAACAACTTGTTGGCTCACTACAGGAAGGCCATCATCAGGTAGTCAATCATGATTCTTAAAAATGAAGACAAGTCTAAAATTAACTAAACGTAAAAGGATCTATTTATTATATTTAAAGAAAGCTAAACATTAGAATTCAACTGGGTAAAACACTCCTAATCACTAAACAGAATATTAAAAGACAAATAATGCAAAAATTAATCAAAAACAGAAAACACTCACTGACAAAATATGAGAAAGAAAATGAAGGTCCACATCGGGTAACAACAAGTGGACAACTGAGGAAGGTATTCTATTTGTTTATTAATTTCACCACACCACCAAACACCTGCAATGAATTTAATGACAAAATATATGTGATCCGCCGGGATCCGAACCTGGGTTATCACACAAATATTTAGACACCTTAACCATTACACCACCAAGCAAAAATTGTGAAAGGTGAATAAAATATCAAACTAAAATTTCTGAAATTTGTTCTATTGTTCTAAAATCTATACACTAATCAGCTACCTAAACACGAATGCTTCAAATGGTTCAAAAATCGAACCATAGACTATCAATCTATATCGAGACAGATTAACCCGGCAAGTGCAGCAAGACTCTTAAGAGTTTCCCCGGGCGACTGCGGGAAGACTCTTAAGCTCCAGGTTTTTAAATGCGTACCAAAACCGCGGGCTTACAGTCAGGCGACTACAAATTGGTGTGGGTGTAGTACTACTTGGCAACTCTCGATACCACCACCCCGTACGCTCGGGCCACGCGCGTACAAGCAGTACACGCCAGTACACAAGCACTAGCTATGGAGCCCACACGTCCCTCACGCTCGCGCCCTGATGACACAACCAGCCCTCCTTCTGGTGGTGTCAGCGGCCGTGGAAGGCAGAGGGTGGCTGCCAGAAACCCAAGCTACCATTACGACACTCCATATAGCTCGGAAGACGAAGCACCCGCACGTAAAGTATGTAAAACACGTGCAAGCAGGGGCAGTGCACAGAGGTCATTGGCCTTTGGGGACACTGCCACCACCACCCAGGCACTGCTACCACCACTACCACCACCAATACCACCACTGCAATCCCTGCCACCAGTATTACTGACGCAGGAGGCCGCCCTGGGGCTGCAGGACCTGCGGGGGCCACTAGGAGAAAAAGGACTGGCGTAGGTAAAAACACTTGTATGCCTGCCACTGTCACCCTGCCACCACCACCAGCCGCCTCTGCTGCCCCTGTCGACGCCACCCATTCTGCCCCTGCCCAAGGGAAAGGGAAAGGCAAAGGCAAAGGCAAAGGGAAAAGGGCAACAGGGACAACAATTATATTGCCTGCGTCCACGACCTCTGCACCACCCACCACTGCTGGACCTGCCGACGCCGCCCCTGCCGGCCCTTCTGTCCCTGCCGGCCCTTCTGCCCCTGCCCAAGGGAAAGGGAAAGGGAAAGGGGCGACAGGGACAACAATTATATTGCCTGGATCTAGGACCTCTGCACCACCCACCACTGCTGGACCTGCCGACGCCGCCCCTGCCGACACCGCCCCTGCTGACGCCGCCCTTGCCGGCCCTTCTGCCCCTACCCACAAGACGCCTGCATGTGTTAGTAGACGAATGAGGACCCTAACACCATCAAAATACGACGCCCTGCTGTTTGGGGATTCCCAGGATGTTGACAGCCAGGAGTACGACGACGACGACGCAGCACGGGAGCGTGGGGGGGGGGGGGGGAGTGGAGAGTGGCAGTGAGTCAGACGAAGGTGAAGAAAATGAAGAAGGGCGTCCTTCTAGTGGTGAGGAGGGTGATGATGAAGCGTTGTATCGCGATCATGACAGTGATTTGTCTGATGGTGGCGCACACGCACACGAAATTCCAATCCACGACGCCAACATTCATACGTTTGTGTGGTCTGACGGGGCTGATTTTGTGCCTGACATTGACACCAGTTTGGTGCTGGTAGGTTAGGTACAATTGCTGACTGGCCCTGTGACGATGACGCAAACGAGATGGATTTCTTCCTCGCTTTTTTCGACATGGAGTTAATGACGTATATAGTTGCCCAAACAAACGCCTACTACAGGTGGGTGTTTGGCAGACTGGACGTCCTTTCTCCAAAAGCGAGAATACGAGGCTGGGTTGATACGACTGTGAATGAGTTCATGACGTTCTTTGCCTTGTTGTTCCTCATGCCTCTTTGCAAGAAGCATGTGCTACAACATTATTGGAAGCACGACCCTCTCATCGCCACCCCAACTTTCAATAAGTACATGACTCGTGACAGATTTTTGTTGCTGCTAAGATTTATGCACTTTGCAGACAACGAAAATCCTAACAGGATTGACAGGATATGGAAAGTTCGGGAGGTGTTCACCATGTTGTTGGCGAGGTACAAGAAATACTTTTACCCCTTCCTCAATTTGGTGATTGATGAGTCGCTCGTGCTCTTCAAAGGACGTCTTGTTTTCAAGCAGTATATCCCCTTGAAGAGGCGTAGGTTTGGAATCAAGCTCTTCGTGTTGTACGACTGTGAGACAGGTATAGTGTTGAACATGATCGTGTATACAGGAACTGACATTGACATACCAAATGTCGCTGCCAATGACCCCATGGGCATGTCAGGTGCCATCGTCAGGAAAATGTTGGCACCTTACCTGGGCAATGGCCATGTCTTGTACACTGACAATTGGTATACTTCTCCTGCTCTCTGCCAGTTTCTTCATGACAACCAAACGGGGTCATGTGGGACTGTCAGAAAGACAAGAAAGTTTATGCCCAAGTTCGCAGATAATGTCATTCCTCTTTCAGATCCCTCCTCCAGCGACAAACCTTCTGACGACAAACTGGTCCAGGAACACTGCGAGAGGCATATCCGAAGAAGGCGACGAAGGGGCAGAAATACAAACAACTGGACAAGTCCGGGAAAGTGGTAGCCCTGAAGTGGAAAGACAAAAGATTCACCTGCTTTCGACAGTCCATACAGGTGCCCAGGTGGACTCTGGTAAAGTCCACTACCGAACAAAGAAGATCATCCATAAGCCCGACTTGGTAGTGGACTACACCAAGAACATGCGCCTGGTGGACAAGTCGGATTGTCAACTGGCAGGCATTGAGTGTCTGAGGAAGACTGTGAAGTGGTATCACAAGCTCTTCCTCCACCTAGTTGACATCACGATGCTCAACACCTACAACTTGTGGTTGGTCAAGAGAGATATGGCACCAAATAAAAAACTCAAATTCAGGGAAATTGTCTACAACGTGTCATATCAACTCCTGACAAAGTATGGCACCCCCACTCACAGGTGTACGTCATGGCGTGGGGATCACGTCCCTGACCTTATCCAGGTGGGGGTGGAAAGACACTTCCCAATCCACACGGAACTGGTTGGCGCTCGTCACAGGCAGCTGAAGTGTCACGTCTGCATAAACACCTCCAGGAGAGCCCCAACAACAAAAAAAGTCACCACAATGTGCCACGAGTGCATGGTCGCACTCTGCTTGGGGGACTGCTTCAGGGACTACCATATGTATAAGAACTACTGAGTGCCGCCCCCTTCCCTGGACTCGTGCCCTACCTTACCTGACCTAACTTAGACCTAACTGAACTGATCACGCTACCTCATAATTTTAGATACAAAGATGTCCCTGTGATATGCCTTTTTTCATTATATAAATATGTCTTTTATTATTTAGTTTATAAGTTTCAAAGATGTCCATGTGATATGCCTTTTTGTTCACTATATCAATATATACATGTTTGTTATAGCCAATATTTATATATCTTATTGTAAAAAAATCATTATGTTTCAATAAATTATCCTGTCCAACCTACTTATAAGATGATAATAAAACAATAAAACAAATACAAGGTCATGTCATTGTATTCTTGCAAATATGATATATTCTATGAATATTTCATATTGCTTGAATACAATGACATGATCTTATAAAAAAAAAAAATTATCAAAACATTTCTAAACAGTATAAAACCTTCCCCATAACCCCCTCCTGGATTCGATCCCACTGCCCTGCCATACTTTGAGATTTCCAATCCGTCACCTTACTGACTAGGCCACAGCAGCTCATACAATATGTCACTCAAATCTTCGTGTCTACAATCGAGATGACAATATACAAAAAAATCGTTTTATCCCATCAATTTACTTCTGTAAATTGATGGGATTATCAATCATATCATGCAAAAGTATATAAAACTTTCTCTCTGTCAAAAAAAGTAATTATAGAACTTTATTTGATCAAAAATTGCCCCAACACTCACCAAAATTGCCCCTCTCAGTGTGACTCCAATCATTATCACACGGTCAGTGGGTCAGTGGGTGACCCTTCCCTCCCTCCATCCACAACACCTCTCTCTGTCTGAGTTTGGCTACCAACTAAATTCGTATAAATACAGCATGCATAAAATAATCTTCACAAATACATTTGTATTGTGCAATCTTGTAAATAATGAATAACAACTGTGTGGGTGTCAAAAATTGCTCAACCATCTTTCTTATATCTCGCCTTCTTATATGTGCGTATATTGGATTATACATAGCATGACTATCATACAAATACTTCAAGTAGGTCTCGAATATACATTTAGATTGCATATTACTTGCAAATAAATATATCTAAGTGTTTCTGATGGCAATCTGCCCTTCCCTTTCACAAGCGTCATTCGACACCAGTCCACTAGACACCAGTCTAAATTTAGCTCAGTTCCCAGAAAGGTTATCTCCCTTCACTCGTCTGTTACTGACCTCCCTCGTTCCATCTACCCCTCCTCAAAACTACTCTATAATATCGTACTTTATTTACAGTCAATGGTGTTACGACCGGGGCTACAAATAAAACAAGGGCACTTAATGATTGGACTAGTAATAGGGCACTATGCAACAACGGTATGCTAGATCCAAACCCTTGAACTTATATGCCGGCGAACAAAAACACCTATACCCTCCAAAGTTAATCTGCGATAATGGGGTATCCTTAACTGGGCATAAATGTACTCTACTTCAGGCTAACCCACACTGGTATAGCCTGATAACAAACAAGATGCAAGTTACGTTAAAATGAATAAAAGGGAAGCTATGGAAAGATAAATTAAATCACTGCAAGATTTAATACAATAAAAAGATGCTTCAATACAGTTACTCTAAACAACAATAAACTCTTCACTCCTATCTGAAAGAAAGTGAAGTATAGTCCTACAGCATAGACCTGGAAACTTCTGAAGAAAGTCTGATGCTCATAAGATGCTCATATCTTAAATTATATAAAGGCAGGAGGCAGGACACCACACGTGTAGACTGACTACACTAAAAGGTAGGACATATAATGTTAACTGACACGAGAATACTATAAATGCGCAACGGCAGTAATGCTCGACACTAAAAGAAGTACTTCCTCATCAACGAAACAGTCGGCTATGGTTGTGCAACTCAACAACAACCTAGACTAATAAATACTGTGAATAATAATGCATACATAACAAAATGAACTTATGTCCTAACTAGTGTCTGCTCGGCGAATAAAGTCTAGCTGGGATATCAAGGTTAGGAAACTGTGGCTGAGCAAGACAGGCTCATAGCCTAGCGTTGTCCTTAAGGTGGTATGATTAAAGTTACGTTAATGACGGGGATGCTCTCTTGGTAGATCCAGATCTCAAGTATCTGGTTCTACCCTGGCGATCCCTCTAAAGTCAAGCAAAGAGGCAGCACTGTGTTATAAGGCTAATGCCCTCTTACAACACGATGCTGCACTCGCAAAAGACA
The DNA here is from genome assembly GCA_032716605.1 of Paralithodes platypus. Classification (NCBI taxonomy): domain Eukaryota; kingdom Metazoa; phylum Arthropoda; class Malacostraca; order Decapoda; family Lithodidae; genus Paralithodes; species Paralithodes platypus. Next base: position 43,933,140 of record CM064509.1, on the reverse strand, counting down.
CAACCAAAAAGACAACCTAGGCTACCACAGAAACCGTCGAAGTAGTGTAGGTATAAGCAAACCGTACACACATCGGTGACAACGACAACAGAAACCTCATCCCAGTCTAGCATAAAATAACCCAGCAGAGCACTAATGATAATGAGGGAGACACACACACACAGTCATCAAGCCTCCATAAACTAAGGACACTGAGGGAGACACACACAGAGTCATCAAACCTCCATAGACTAAGAACCCTTCTAGCTTATTCTAATACATGGAAATATATATGAGAGCGACGCACACAATACGATGGGCCGATATGAAATCGTGTACAGAACCCAAAGGGAGTGCTGTGACGTTAAAAGATTAGAGGAATGAAAGAAAGGAAGTTGAGTGAGAGAGACAGTATCAGAATGGTGGAGATATGGGGGACAGTTGTAAAAAGGATGTTAGTCGTGTGCGTCCCTAGCCTGCTCTGAGGAGGGTAGCTCCTCGGGACCCTCAGGATCCCACAAAGGCATGATGGTCGGCCAATCACAGGCCGATATGTCGCAAGGCAGCAGGACCCTAGGACGCGCCAAGAACCACCAGCCAATCAAAGACGAGAGAAAGCCCGCGCGGGCGGGAAACTCCTCCGAGCGAGGAGGAGGGAGGAAGGAGGCAACACTCACTACCCCCTCGCTGCCCGCTCTCTCTCTCTCTGAACTTCACACTACAATGCATCTTATATTCTACTCATGATATAAAATACTTCCCATTGTCACAGACGAAAATAATGACCACCACTGGACTGTCTGTAACAATGCAAGTACTATGAAAGAAAGAACAACATTCTCTGATAACTGTAGCCCATTTCACTGCCCTGGCGAGTGCTAGTGGCTAACGAGAGGCGATTCTGCCAACGCTGGTTGGCGTCACACCCCGCCCAAGATATGGGACACTCAACATTAAGCGAGCACCATATCTGACAAGGCAGAATGCCGACAAGACCCGCCACAACCAGCCACTCCGCCAGAAATGAAATGCAAAACTCAATCATAAATAAAACAACATTTTAGCATAAATAAAATCTTATAACCCCTCCCAAACATAATAGTATAATTTTAGCCTGCTATGCTCCCTGAGCGAGCTTCACAGAGTCCAGCCTACTAAGTGAAAGACAGGTTCAACTTAGGACTTTAGCTATAACATTGGCAACTTACAATTAACTATCAAAAAGAACGTTTTATGTGATTTTTTTATTTAATTTTAATGTTGTTTTTGACGGCTGCTCTACAGGGGCAAGCCTGATTTTTCTCCACTCAAACCCACACACCTGTGGTGATCTACGTCGGATCCTCCACCCTCGACAAACAGTCTGCAATCACATTCTCACAACCGGCAATATGGCGAATGTCTAGATTGTATTCTTGCAACATGATTGACCAACTTGTCAGCCTCATATTCCGGTTGTGGAATTGGTTCAGAAATTTAAGAGGGTGGTGGTCGGTGTAAATCACCACGACTGGCCCGTAGGCAGGAACATGTACTTCAAAGTGCCTGAGCGCCAACACTATTGCCAGCAGTTCTTTCTCTACCACAGAGTAGTTTTTCTGAGCGGAATTAAACTTCTTGGAAAAGAAACTGACTGGATGCTCCAAACCTTCCTCGTCTGTCTGCATTAACACCTTAAGAGCGGCCTATGCGGTTTATTTATATGTACCGCCCAGCGGGGTGTTTTTAGCCAAAATAGGGCTGTTTACGTGATCATTTTCATGCCTAAATAAGACCCAGAACGTAAAACAAGTATCTATCCCTGAAAGGGCATAAACAGAGCTTTCGAATGACACCATAACGATCCTTTTATGATGGCTAGTTTTCTTGCAATAACCGTGCAACGCTAGTGCAAAAAGCATGTAATTAGCCACTTTCCCGATACAAATCCTTATATAGCGAGTGAGAGAAGGGAGGAGGGAGCTGGGATTCGTGTCAGTATGTTCGCCGCGGTGGTCTGGAGCAGTCATACGCTCGCTACTCTCCTGCCACCACTTGTCTCTCTCTCTCAGCAACATTACGTGCTGAAATTGCCACTCGACCTATGTCGAGCGCCGCCACATAGTCCAGCTTTATTTAACTCGACTTATGTTTCTCGCCGCTAATTAAGGGTTAATACGGCACCAGCCCCTACACCGCTGGCATCTGTTGCCAGCTGGAATGGTCTTTCAAAGTCAGGGGCCCTGAGGATTGGATGAGTGCATAGTAGGTGCTTGACCAGCGAAAAAGCCCTTTCACACTCAGGTGCCCACTTGAACTTTTTCTCTTTTGCTAGTAAATCTGTCAGAGGAGCTAACACACTAGAATAACCCCGAATGAAGCGGCGATAGTAACTGATCATGCCTAAAAATCTCATGATCTGCCGCTTAGTGGACGGCCTGGGGAACTGGTTAATAGCCTGTATCTTGTTTGTTTTTTTGGGGGGGGGGCACACCTGGCCTAACCCGACCACAAACCCAAGATATTGCACAGTTGCCCGGACAAAGTCGCACTTGCCCAGATTAACCACCAAGCGGGCCTCACTAAGCTTCCGAAACAAGGCTTCTATGTGCTCACAGTGACTCTCAAAGTTGTCATCGTATATTATAACGTCATCTAGGTAGACAGTGCAGTTAGGGATGTCAGCTACTAACTCATTCATAAGACTCTGGAAGGTTGCTGGGGCATTTTTAAGGCCATACGGCATCACATTGCAACGGTAGGTGTTCCCATCAACCACAAACCCGCATACCCCCTTCGCCCGCTCAGACAAGGGCACCTGCCAATAGCCTTTCACTAGGTCTACCTTAGGTAGAAACTGTGCCTTACCAATCTTGTCTACGCTATCATCAACCCAGGGAATGGGATAAGCATTGGTGGGAGTTGTGACGCATGTCCAGTGTGAGCATGCTGTACAGAACGCCTAGTCATGCCCCACTCTCGCTAGGATCGTCAGGGCAGGAACTTTGGCTGTAGTCTATGTAGAGTTTCCTAACTTAGTTCATGTGAGCCGTTGTACTATAAGTAATATGAATATGTATTTTGTTTTCATCTGAGTCAACGAGTTCTATTTTATATCATTAGTTATAAGTATTGTGTGTAAAACTTATTTGTAATGATGGGAGAAGCGGCAGCCACAGTTGGGGGTCAGTGGGTGCGCCATGCGGGAGGTGGGCCTAACTCACTAGCACTCCCCCCCCCCTCCCCCCTCCCCTCAGTGCTAGGAAAGCCTTTGTCTATCCCAGAGGAGAGAGAGAAATTACGTAATGATTGTCAGTGGGCGGTCCTTAGTAGTTCACGTTGGGCTCACTAGAGGGCCGAGTATAAAAAGGGAAGTCTAGCCATTTTTTGATCAGAACTCATTAGGCAGAGCGACTTCTCATTTCCCTTGCTAACTATATATATTCTTCTGACTGATGTGAACTTTCTCTACTACCTTACATTCTTATCTCCTCTTTTCCCTACCCTTTTTAACTTCCATGGTCCCGTTGGTGCAGAGCTAGTCAGCCAACGTATTATCGCTTGAGTTCTCATGAGATACATGCCTATTAGATAGCCTATTTTGGAAGGGTTAACTTAGAATAGGATTGATTTATGTTTGTTGCACTTGTCTATGCATTTCCCTGTGTGTTATTATTATTATTCCTGGTTTCTGCTAGTCTAGGTAATGCTAGACTGGGGTAAGGCTTTTCTGTGTTACGAGTTGTTGTTTGATGCAGTGGTTAAGCGATAAACCTGCATACTCGTTTCGGTTCAGTGAAGCCTAGGTTGTCTTCGCGGCTGACTGTGTTGAGTTAATAATTTACAGTGCGTGAGGGCAAGAGCCTAACCACCCTGTATTTTATTAACAGCTTGTTTTTACTTTGTCAAGGAGCCGGGAGAAAACCAGATACAAGGGATCTGGATTTCTCAAAGTGCACTTGTTAGTGTTAACGTAATACTTTAAACAGTTGTGAGGACTTCGCTAGGCTACGAGCCGTTTTTGCTCAGTCACTGCTACCTTTTGCCCACAGTACCCCAGCTAGACTTTACTCGATTAGTAGATACAGAATAGTATTGAAGCTTTCCTTATGTATGATATTGTTTATGCACTATTGATTTCATGTGTTGCAAGCTTGGCTACTTTAGTGATTAGTGGCCCACGAGCACAATCCGAGTAGGCTATTGCCGTTGCATTTGCGGAGTACTTCTTTTTAATGTTTGCCATTTACTATTGCATATTCTTTTAATTATTCTTATGCCAATTTAAACCTGTAATAGTATTTAATTGCCAGTGTTTTTCTTATTGAATTACTGTTCAAAATCCGATACGTACTTCTTACGAGCATCCGAGAAGCATCTAACTTTTTTCAGAAGATTCCTTGCTCGATGCTTAAGGACTATTAATTAACGTAACGTAATAGTGCCGATCCGAAGTAGAGGGTGGAGGACTTCTTAAGTTCTTAGTCAAGGGTGGATTACTTCGGCTTCGGCCAACACTATTCTTTGGTGTTGTTGTTTCTTACTTCTTTGTTTGATTGTTGACCAGACTAGAGAATTCCTGTCTCTTTATTAGTCTGTTGTTGAACACTAGTACCGAGTTCTTGTATACCCCGTTATAGCAGATTGAACTCTGGAGGGTATTGGTGTTTTTTGTTCGGCTGGCAGTACTCAGGGGTTGGGATCGTGTGTTTCCGTTGTGGCAGCGAGCCGTATTAGAGTCCTGATTGAGAGCCCTTGTGTACCCGAGTGCCAGGTCGTAACAAATGGCGACCTTGCTTAGGATTTTGTGAACAGTATAAATTTTTGCAGAGTTGTACAACATTTGTTTGTTTGTATTTTAGCGTGCATATTGAAGAATATTTGTTTTTGTATGGCAATTAGTAAAGCATTTAAGAGACTCCAGTTAATTTAGTAATTAGTGCTTGCATAGGAAGTTTAACACTTTTGTCTCGAGAATTTTTTTGTGGACTTCAGTATGTCGTGCATTAGCACTGACGATGAGCGAGAGATGCCATTTGAAGGTGTGCCGTTAGTAACCAGTGAGGAGGATGCTAGAGTTTTTGTGAGTAAGCGGTACCACGTGACGGAGGAGAGGCTGACTGGGGTGGATGTTTGTGGCTTGCACCTGATAGCCAAGGTTTTGGGAATTTCCAATGTAGTAGGGATGTCCAAGGGGGAGCTGATTTCCTGGGTGTTGCGTGGGCGACATGGGGTTTCGGAGGAGAGGGCGTTTGGGGGGGTTCCTCCCCAGATCCCCTCTCACTCGACTCCCACAGTGCCGTCCACTCAGTTACCGGAGGTTAGCACTCTCCCACAGAGGGATGAGAATTGGCAGATTGGAGTGCCCTCGGGTGGTGCACATGGTGGTTCCCCAGTTTTTGCCCCCCCTCCTTCAGTAGTGGCAGCTCCCTCTTCCTGTCTGTCTCCAGATATGGTATTTAGACTTGAGCTTGCTAAGATTGAGGCTAGGAAGCAGGAGGATGAGACCAGGAGGCATGAAAAATGAGACCAGGAGGCAGGAGGATGAGACGAGGAGGCATGAGATTGAGGTTAGGAGGCATGAGGCTGAGCTTAAGTACGACTCGGAGAAATATTGTGCTAAATTAGATTTAGATAAGTCTCGTGCAGGGTCGACAGGGACTTGGATGGGCCGTGAGGGCCAAGTAAGAGAACAGTCCTTGGCCCAATTAGTCAAATTGGTGCCGGTATTTAGTGAAACTGAAGTCACAGAATTTTTTAATCGTTTTGAGAAGAAATGTAGGGAGCATAATTGGCCTGAAGAGAAGTGGGCAGCTCTAGTCTCCTCAAGACTTACGGGTAAGGGTCTGAAGGCTTATGATGCACTGCCTTTAGAGTCTTGCATTGACTACCCAGAATTGAAGAGAGCTGTCCTACGGGCATACGAGTTGCAACCGGAAACATATCGATTGAAGTTTCGGGGTGTTACAAAGACTAGGGAGGTGACCTTTCTTGAACATGCCCGGGACTTAAAAGATGCACTTAAAAACTGGACACGTTCTGAGAAAGCTGAGACGGCCGAACAGTTGACTGAGCTGTTTCTGCTCGAGCAGTTTTATAAGTGTACTGGTGCAGAAATGACTTTAACTATTAAAGAAAAGAACCCAAAAACTCTACAGGAGGCAGCTGAGATGGCTGACCTCCGGCTATCACTAATTCGTGGGTGCGGGTCTGCCCAGCGTAGTGAGGCAGGTAACAAGGGGCGTGACGCCCCACCCCCCCGAGTTAGTGATATACCTTATGCAAACAAGTACAAGAGCCATGATACCAAGACTGACCACAAGACTAGCACCGTCCCATTTAAGAAGGGGCCGGGCCCTTCCCAGTACCAAGGGAAGCCCAAAGGGGAGGTGGAGTGTTATCATTGTCATAAAAAGGGGCACTTTGCAAGAGTCTGTCCTAGCAAACCACCTACAGCAGCTGTGTCTTTGGCCTGCAACATTGGTGTGTCTCCGAAGTCATCTGAGTTTGCCTGGGGTAGTTCGTCAGAGGCTGAGGCACAGCCAATGCAGAAGCACCTGGGAGGCTCGAACCCTGCTCAGGATGTTTTTGCGACCATAGAGGGCGGGGTTGCGTGATGTGGGCGGGGCGCAAGCATGGAGTAGAGGTCTTGCGTGATACAGGTGCTTCCCAGACTCTGATGAAAAACTTGACTGGCTACCCTATAAACGCGGCTCGGGTGGTAGTGGTGCAGGGTATTAATGCAACTCGGTCATACCCGCTGGTGCGGTTGGAGTTGGAGGTGGATGGTGTGGCACGTGAATTGGATGTCGGGATTGTGGAGAAACTGCCAGTGGAGGGCGTCGACCTTCTTCTCGGCAACGACTTTGCAATGCCCGCTTCCGAGGTTCTACCCTTAGTCGTTGCCGAGAGGCCGGCCGACGTGAGTAGGGAAGAGCAAGAGTGGGTCGAGCGGTGCCAGACACAACCCATGGCGTGTGTTGTCACCCGAGCTCGGGCAGCTAAAGTGTCACAGCCTAGTCCTCCGCCTTCAGACCAGCGGAGGAACGATCAACAGGAGGAGGCTAAAGCTGGAGTTGGTTTTAAGAGTTTTGACTCGGCGGCTCTCCTGGGTGATTCAGTATTAGCACCATTACTTAATTCTGGAGTAGCCCCTGGGCCTGTCATCGAGAGTGACGAGGCTGGGCATGACGAGTCTCCACGACAGCAACGTTATGTACATCGAGAGAGGACAGAGGGAGCAGCCCAGTATCGGGGAAGGTCATGCATTGCTCCGGGAGCAGTTAGATCGCTTGGCACCCTCAGATATAAGTCGGTTGCAACTAGAGGACCCTGAGCTCCAAACGTGTGCTAATGGAGCTGTAGAGCTCGACGAGGACGGCGATGCACAGCCAGGAGATTTTTTTTATTTAGAAGGCATCCTTTATAGGCGTTTTCAAGACCCTAAACGTAGTTGGCAAAAGGGGTCCGGAGTAGTGGACCAGTTGGTGGTGCCACGGGAGTGCAGGGATAGCCTACTGAGGTTGGCGCATGACACACCACTGGCAGGACATCTAGGGGTGAGAAAAACGGTGGCGGCTTTGGGGAAATTGTTTTGGTGGCCGGGGATGAAGTCTCATGTGCAGTCATGGATAAACTCCTGTGATATTTGTCAACGTGTCGGGAAACCGAACCAAGTTATTCCTAAGGCTCCGTTACACCCTATTCCTGTGATTGGGCCACCCTTTAGTAAAATTATTGTTGACATGGTTGGTCCACTCCCTCCCACTAAGGCGGGAAATAAATTTTTGTTAACCATAATGGATGTTGCCACTAGATACCCCGATGCATACCCTATGAAAAATGGAATGGCTAAGACGGTAGTCAGTAACTTGTTGTGGTACTTCTCAAGGTACGGGTACCCGGAGGAGATTCAGTCTGATCAGGGATCTAATTTCACCTCCAACATGTTCAAGCAAACAATGCAACAGCATGGGATACGAGCAGTAGTATCGTCAGCGTATCACCCTGAGAGTCAAGGGGTGCTTGAGCGGTGGCATGCTACACTTAAAAGCATGCTCAGGTGTTATTGTGCTGACAACGGTATGGATTGGGATCTTGGATTGCCTTATGTGCTGTTTGCTGCTCGGGAGGTACCTGGTGAGAGCCTGGGATTTAGTCCAAACGAGCTGATTTTTGGACACCGTGTCAGGGGCCCCCTTAACATGCTGAAAGAAATTTGGGAGGGGACTGTGCAGCCTTGTCCATTATTAAAGTATGTGCTTGAAAGCCGTGAGCGCATGCTTAAGAGTCTGGAGATGGCAGGTAGAAATTTGACAGAATCACAAGCTTTGATGAAGGACAGGTATGATCGCAAAGTGAGGCTCCGGAAGTTCACTGTAGGACAAGAGGTATTAATTTTGTTGCCTTTGGTTGGTAACCCCCTCTCTGCGAAGTACACTGGACCTTATAAAATTGTAGAAAAAATTTCAGACTTAGATTACCTTGTTGCCACTCCAGACAGGAGGAAAAAGAACCAGTTATGTCACGTGAACCTTATTAAAGAGTATGTGAGGCGCCCCTCTGAGCCTCTCACTGTCCCTGTGTTGGCTTGTTGCGGCCGTGGTGGAGAAGGAGAGGGGGACAGTCAAGCTTCAGAGGAGGATAGCTGGGATCAACATGTTTCAGCGGATCAGTGGGCGGGGAACTCGAGCCTAAGGGCTGACGAGGCTATAGCTCATTTGCCTGAGCCGCAGTTTGATGCTATCCGTCAGTTGTTCGGTTCATACCCCACTGTATTTGCTGAACACCCAGGCCTCACTACTCAGGCTATGCATGATGTTGACGTGGGGGACCATCTACCCTTTAAGTCAATCCCGTACCGTGTGCCCCCCATAAAACTACCAGCTCTGAGGGATGAGTTGGAGTATATGCTCGGTAGAGGGTTGATAGAGAAAGGCACAGTTAAGTGGACTTCCCCTGTAACACTGCAGCCTAAGCCAGATGGCAAGGTACGCTTTTGTATTGATTTCCGTAGGTTAAACGGTTTGACTCCAACTAACCCATATCCTCTTCCTCGGGTTGATGATAGTGTTGACAAAATTGGTAATGCTCGTTTTTTGTCTAAAGTAGATTTAGTAAAAGGTTACTGGCAAGTACCTTTGTCCGTGCGTGCTAAAGAGGTATGTGTTTTTGTTGTGGACGGGAGTACCTACCGGTGCAATGTTATGCCTTACGGGCTTAAGAATGCACCAGCAACGTTTCAGAACCTGATGAATGAAATTGTAAAGGACATTCCAAATTGCACCGTATATTTGGACGATGTAATCATTTATGATGACGACTTTGAGAGCCATTGTGAGCACCTTGAGACCTTGTTCCGGAAACTTAGTGAAGCAGGTCTGGTAGTAAATTTGGCAAAGTGTGACTTCGTAAAAGCCACTGTGCAGTACCTTGGGTTTGTAGTGGGAAGGGGACAGGTGTGCCCTCCTCAGAACAAGGTACAGGCTATCAATAAATTTCCGCACCCAACAACCAAGAAGCAGATTATGAGATTCTTGGGTATGATAGGCTACTACAGACGCTTCATAAAAGGTTACTCAACGGTGTTGGCACCTCTCACAGATTTGTTATCTAAAGACAAAAAGTTTTTGTGGGCACCTGAGTGTGAAAAGGCTTTCACTTTGGTGAAACATTTGCTATGTACTCACCCGATACTCAGGGCCCCAGACTTTAACAGGCCTTTTCAGCTGGCAACAGATGCTAGTGGTGTAGGGGCTGGTGCCGTCTTGCTACAGACAGACAATGAAGGTGTGGAACACCCAGTAAGTTTCTTTTCTAAGAAGTTCAATGCTGCACAAAAGAACTATTCTACAATAGAAAATGAATTACTGGCGATTGTGCTGTCGCTCAGGCACTTCGAGGTGTATGTTCCAGCCTATGGCCCAGTCGTGGTTATCTACACTGATCATCACCCTTTGAGATTCCTGAATCAATTTCACAATCACAATATGAGACTGACCAGGTGGTCTTTGATGTTGCAGGAGTATAACCTGGACATCCGTCATATTGCTGGATGTGACAATGTGATCGCGGATTGTTTATCAAGGGTGGATGATCAGTCGTAGGCTATCACAGGTGTGTGGGTTTGAGTGGAGGAAAATAGGCTGCCCTTATAGTGCAGCCGGGAAAAACATATTAAAATATAAAAATCATATAAAAAACTCTTTCTTTTGATATAGGTAATCGTATAAGTTTGTCATAGCCTATAGAGTTTGAGTAGTCCACAAACTATCAAACGGCTGAGCTGCTGTAAGCTCGCTCTGGGAGCATGATATTGTGTCTTTTTGCTATTGTTGGGAGGAGTTATAAAATGTGAATTTTTGGTTAATAATAAGATGCGTTTTGGTGATAAACTCAGCTTTGTTTTAGTGCCATGCGGTCGCTGGGTCGCTGGGTGTGAGGGGCTTGATGGGGTTCTGTGTTTGTCAGATTTTAGCTCAGGGTTGAGCAAGTAAAATCTTGGGGGAGGTGTGACGCATGTCCAGTGTGAGCATGCTGTACAGAACGCCTAGTCATGCCCCACTCTCGCTAGGATCGTCAGGGCAGGAACTTTGGCTGTAGTCTATGTAGAGTTTCCTAACTTAGTTCATGTGAGCCGTTGTACTATAAGTAATATGAATATGTATTTTGTTTTCATCTGAGTCAACGAGTTCTATTTTATATCATTAGTTATAAGTATTGTGTGTAAAACTTATTTGTAATGATGGGAGAAGCGGCAGCCACAGTTGGGGGTCAGTGGGTGCGCCATGCGGGAGGTGGGCCTAACTCACTAGCACTCCCCCCCCCCCTCCCCCCTCCCCTCAGTGCTAGGAAAGCCTTTGTCTATCCCAGAGGAGAGAGAGAAATTACGTAATGATTGTCAGTGGGCGGTCCTTAGTAGTTCACGTTGGGCTCACTAGAGGGCCGAGTATAAAAAGGGAAGTCTAGCCATTTTTTGATCAGAACTCATTAGGCAGAGCGACTTCTCATTTCCCTTGCTAACTATATATATTCTTCTGACTGATGTGAACTTTCTCTACTACCTTACATTCTTATCTCCTCTTTTCCCTACCCTTTTTAACTTCCATGGTCCCGTTGGTGCAGAGCTAGTCAGCCAACGTATTATCGCTTGAGTTCTCATGAGATACATGCCTATTAGATAGCCTATTTTGGAAGGGTTAACTTAGAATAGGATTGATTTATGTTTGTTGCACTTGTCTATGCATTTCCCTGTGTGTTATTATTATTATTCCTGGTTTCTGCTAGTCTAGGTAATGCTAGACTGGGGTAAGGCTTTTCTGTGTTACGAGTTGTTGTTTGATGCAGTGGTTAAGCGATAAACCTGCATACTCGTTTCGGTTCAGTGAAGCCTAGGTTGTCTTCGCGGCTGACTGTGTTGAGTTAATAATTTACAGTGCGTGAGGGCAAGAGCCTAACCACCCTGTATTTTATTAACAGCTTGTTTTTACTTTGTCAAGGAGCCGGGAGAAAACCAGATACAAGGGATCTGGATTTCTCAAAGTGCACTTGTTAGTGTTAACGTAATACTTTAAAACAGTTGTGAGGACTTCGCTAGGCTACGAGCCGTTTTTGCTCAGTCACTGCTACCTTTTGCCCACAGTACCCCAGCTAGACTTTACTCGATTAGTAGATACAGAATAGTATTGAAGCTTTCCTTATGTATGATATTGTTTATGCACTATTGATTTCATGTGTTGCAAGCTTGGCTACTTTAGTGATTAGTGGCCCACGAGCACAATCCGAGTAGGCTATTGCCGTTGCATTTGCGGAGTACTTCTTTTTAATGTTTGCCATTTACTATTGCATATTCTTTTAATTATTCTTATGCCAATTTAAACCTGTAATAGTATTTAATTGCCAGTGTTTTTCTTATTGAATTACTGTTCAAAATCCGATACGTACTTCTTACGAGCATCCGAGAAGCATCTAACTTTTTTCAGAAGATTCCTTGCTCGATGCTTAAGGACTATTAATTAACGTAACGTAATAGTGCCGATCCGAAGTAGAGGGTGGAGGACTTCTTAAGTTCTTAGTCAAGGGTGGATTACTTCGGCTTCGGCCAACACTATTCTTTGGTGTTGTTGTTTCTTACTTCTTTGTTTGATTGTTGACCAGACTAGAGAATTCCTGTCTCTTTATTAGTCTGTTGTTGAACACTAGTACCGAGTTCTTGTATACCCCGTTATAGCAGATTGAACTCTGGAGGGTATTGGTGTTTTTTGTTCGGCTGGCAGTACTCAGGGGTTGGGATCGTGTGTTTCCGTTGTGGCAGCGAGCCGTATTAGAGTCCTGATTGAGAGCCCTTGTGTACCCGAGTGCCAGGTCGTAACAGAGTCAACTCGTTCAATCTCCGAAAGTCAATGCAGAAGCGAACCTTCCCGTCAGGTTTGGGCTGCAGAGTGACAGGAGATGTCCACCTAACTGCCCCCTTCTCAATCAACCCCTGTTCTAACATATACTCTAACTCCGCTCTGAGGGCTGGGAGTTTAATGGGTGGAATTCTGTAGGGTACTGATTTAAAGGTGGGGGTGATCTCCCACGTCTACGTCATGCACCACTCGAGTTGTGAGGCCTGGGTGCTCTGCGAAGACAGTGGGGTATGAAGTAAAGAGGCGCTGCACGGCTACACGCTGTTGCTCAGGCAGGTGCACTAGAGCATCGTCAGCCACCTGTCTGGAGTTCCCCGCCCACTGGTCTGCAGAGACATGACACTCCCAGTTATCTTCCACCTGAGCTTCACTGTCCCTCACTCCTTCTCCTCCATGACCGCTGCAGGTCAACACAGGGACAGCGAGAGGCTCAGGGGGGCGCCTCACAAACTCTTTCACCAGGTTCACATGGCACAGCTGGTTCATTTTACACCTATCTGGAGTAGCCACAAGATAGTCTAGGTCAGAGATCTTTATCACCACCTTATAAGGACCAGCATACTTGGCAGACAAAGGATGACCTGGCAGAGGTAACAGAATCAACACCTCTTGCCCCACCTTAAACTCCCGGAGTTTCGCCTTCTCATCGTACCTGTCCTTCATAAGTGCTTGCGACCCTACCAAATTCCTACCTGCCAACTCAAGGCTTCTCAGCATTCTCTCTCTGCTCTCGAGGACATACTTTAACATGGAACATGGTTTTGCTGTGCCCTCCAAATTTCTTTAACCATGTTGAGGGGGCCTCTGACCTGATGTCCAAAAATTAACTCATTGGGACTGAACCCTAGGCTTTCACCAGGTACCTCCCGAGCAGCGAATAATACATAGGGCAACCCAAGATCCCAATCTTTGCCATTTTCAACAGAGTAACAACGCAACATGTTCTTCAGAGTCGAGTGCCACCTCTCCAACACCCCTTGACTCTCTGGGTGATAGGCTGAAGAGACAACTGTACTGATACCGTGCTGCTGCATGGTCTGTTTGAAAAGGTTAGAAGTAAAGTTGGACCCTTGGTCTGACTGCAATTCCTGCGGGTACCCGTACCTAGAACAGTACAATAGCAAGTTACGAACAACAGTCTTAGCAGTACCATTTCGCATGGGGTATGCATCCGGATAACGAGTGGCAACATCCATAATCGTGAGGAGGTACTTGTTGCCTGCACTAGTAGGGGGTAGAGGGCCAACCATGTCGATTATATCCTTACTGAATGGTGGCCCGATAAAAGGAATAGGGTGCAACAGAGCCTTGGGAATACACTGATTTGGTTTACCTACTGTCTGGCAGGTACTGCACATTGCCACCCATGATGCAACATGTGCCTTCATCCCTGGCCACCAAAACAATTTCGCCAATGCTGCTACCATCTTACGTACACCCAAATGCCCTGCCACCGGTACATCATGTGCCAACCTCAGTAGGCTATCACGGCACACACTAGGCACTACCAACTGGTCAACCACTCTCGACCCACCCTCCCAACTCCGTCTGGGATCTAGAAAACGCCTGTACAAAATACCGCCCACTCGAAAGAAGTCCCCCGGCTTTGCATCCCCGTCCTCCTCCAGTTCGATTGCACCGTTACTGCACTTCTGAAGCTCAGGATCACCCAACTGCAGCCGACAGATATCCGAAGGAGCCAATTTATTGAGATGCTCCCGGAGCAACATATGGCCTCCCCTGGTACTAGACTGTTCGACCCTATCCTGCTTTTGTGAGTAACGGTGCTGTCTCGGAGTTTTCACACGCCCTTCCTCCTCAACAAGTGTGGCAGGTTCTGGGGCCACTCCGGACCTTAACATAGGTGCTAATACTGAGTCGCCAAGGAGAGCCGCTGGATCAAAACTCTCAAAACTTGTCCCAACTTTAGCCTTCTCCTTTCGACAGACAACATATGCCATCTGCTGTAGTTGACACCTCTCGACCAACTCCTGCCCCTCCCCACTCACGTCGGCCGCCCTCTCGGCAACGACTAAGGGTGGAACTTCAGAAGTAGGCACCGCAAAGTCATTGCCGAGAAGAAGGTCGACGCCCTCTACTGGCAGTTTCTCCACGATTCCGACATCCAACTCTCGTGTCACACCTTCTACCTCCAGCTCCACTCGGACCAACGGGTATGACCATGTGGCATTGATACCCTGCACCACAACTACCCATGCCGCGTTTATAGGTTTGCCTGTAAAGTTTTTCATCAATGTCTGGGAAGGACCCGTATCACGCAAATATTCTACTCCATGCTTGCAACCAGCCCAACTCACGCAGCTGCGCCCTCTATGGTCACAAAAAGTATCGCGGACAGCTGTCAAGCCTTCCGGACACTTCTTCACTGGCTGTGCTCCAGCCTCTGACCATTTACCCCAGGCAAACGCAGACGACTTCAAAGACACTCCAATGTTGCGAGCCAAAGACACGACTGCTGTAGGTAGCTTGCTAGGACAGGATCGTGCAAAATGCCCCTTCTTGTGACAATGAAAACACTCTAACTCCCCCTTGGGCTTCCCTTTAGGTGAGGAAGGGCCATTGGTGCTCCCGGCACTTCTTCTCAAAACGCAGGAAAAATTCGGTGACACCCGACTCGTCAAATGTAGGGACTAACTTAAGAAGGTGCGATAAAGACTGATCAAGACCTCGATTCCCAGAACCGAGACGCTGCCCTGTTGACTCCACCCGAGACTTCTCAAGGTCTATGTCTGCACAGTACTTCGTAGCCTCAATCTGAAGCTCAGCTTCCCGCTGCTGCTGCTGCTGCTGCCTGAGCTCAGCCTCATGTCTGGCCTTTCTCTCCTCTGCCTGAATCTTAGCCATCTCAATCTGGAAGAGCATATCTGCAGTTAAACCTTGAGGAGGAGGAGATGCAACAATTGGAGACCCACCCAAGTGCAAACCACGCTGCCAGTGACTATCGGCCTGCGGGAACGTACCCTGGCTCCGGAGCCCGAGGGGGCTCCATGGTAGGAGTCGAGTGGAATGGGGGCTGGGCCGAAGGTGCCCCAGCTCCCGCTCCACCCGAAGCCCCACGCACCCCGCCGAGCACACAGGCCACCAGGTCACCTCTCGTCATGCTGCTGCTAGTGCCCACATGACCCATGACTGTGGTCAAACACTGGAGACCATACCGATCAATCCCCGACACCCGGTCAACAGTAATAGGCATCTCCAGAAACTTCCTTGCATCCTCCTCACTAGTTATTACTCTAATGCCTTCTAACAAACCCCGCTGCTGCACCTCAGAGTCTGCTTCCCGTACTGTGTCCTCACCGTACATAGATCCGTCGTTCGACATAGTGTCCACCAAAAATTCTCAACGTTTATAAAAAAAAGGAGTACCTAAACTCTCATGTAGCACTATTCACTCAAAAATATAAAATGCTCGAAGACAACTCAAGTGCTATACTACGTTGTCAAAAAAAATTCAACGTGTCCAAAATAATCCTCAAAAAACAAATGTCCAACAATCCTGCAATTCTTCCTTAGATACCAGGCAAGGGCACTATTTGTTATTACTGCAAATATCAACAAATGGATCCTGGTTTCTACTAAAATAAGATACTAGGCAAGGTCGCCATTTGTTACGACCGGGGCTACGAATAAAACAAGGGCACTTAATGATTGGACTAGTAATAGGGCACTATGCAACAACGGTACGCTAGATCCAAACCCTCGAACTTATATGCCGGCGAACAAAAACACCTATACCCTCCAAAGTTAATCTGCGATAATGGGGTATCCTTAACTGGGCATAAATGTACTCTACTTCAGGCTAACCCACACTGGTATAACCTGATAACAAACAAGATGCGAGTTACGTTAAAATGCATAAAAGTGAAGCTATGGAAAGATCAATTAAATCACTGCAAGATTTAATACAATAAAAAGATGCTTCAATACAGTTACTCTAAACAACAATAAACTCTTCACTCCTATCTAAAAGAAAGTGAAGTATAGTCCTACAGCATAGACCTGGAAACTTCTGAAGAAAGTCTGTTGCTCATAAGATGCTCGTATCTTAAATTATATAAAGGCAGGAGGCAGGACACCACACGTGTAGACTGAATACACTAAAAGATAGGACATATAATGTTAACTGACACGAGAATACTATAAATGCGCAACGGCAGTAATGCTCGACACTAAAAGAAGTACTTCCTCATCAACGAAACAGTCGGCTATGGTTGTGCAACTCAACAACAACCTAGACTAATAAATACTGAATAATAATGCATACATAACAAAATGAGCTTATGTCCTAACTAGTGTCTTCTCGGCGAATAAAGTCTAGCTGGGATATCAAAGTTAGGAAACTGTGGCTGAGCAAGACAGGCTCATAGCCTAGCGTTGTCCTTAACACCTTAACCCTCTCCGACATATGACGCAATTTTGAGCCTATTAGGGATACTTTAAAGCCTTTATGACCATCAGGGTTTTTTACAAACCTTTATTTTAGTTACTTCAACCTCTGCAGTTGTCTTTGAGTTAGATGTGGGCAGAAAACTAATTTTGGAGAGGTAATTATAAGAGTGAGAGAACTCTATTTCTTATTGCTAATCTGGCAACCTCTGCGTCATATATGTCTGAAGGGGTTAAGAGCGGCCTATGCGGTTTATTTATATGTACCGCCTAGCGGGGTGTTTTTAGCCAAAATAGGGCTGTTTACGTGATCATTTTCATGCCTAAATAAGACCCAGAACGTAAAACAAGTATCTATCCCTGAAAGGGCATAAACAGAGCTTTCGAATGACACCATAACGATCCTTTTATGATGGCTAGTTTTCTTGCAATAACCGTGCAACGCGAGTGCAAAAAGCATGTAATTAGGCACTTTCCCCATACAATTCCTTATATAGCGAGTGAGAGAGGTAGGAGGGAGGTGAGATTCGTGTCAGTAGGTTCGCCGCGGTGGTCTGGAGCAGTCATACGCTCGCTACTCTCCTGCCACCACTTGTCTCTCTCTCTCAGCAACATTACGTGCTGAAATTGCCACTCGAGTTATGTCGAGCGCCGCCACATAGTCCAGCTTTATTTAACTCGACTTATGTGGTGAGCCGCTAATTAAGGGTTAAGGCGGTATGATTAAAGTTACGTTAATGACGGGGATGCTCTCTTGGTAGATCCAGATCTCAAGTATCTGGTTCTACCCTGGCGATCCCTCTAAAGTCAAGCAAAGAGGCAGCACTGTGTTATAAGGTAGTAGGCTAATGACCTCTTACAACACGATGCTGCACTCGCAAAAGACACAACCAAAAAGACAACCTAGGCTACCACAGAAACCGTCGAAGTCGTGTAGGTATAAGCAAACCGTACACACATCGGTGACAACGACAACAGAAACCTCATCCCAGTCTAGCATTAAATAACCCAGCAGAGCACTAATGATAATGAGGGAGACACACACAAAGAGTCACCAAACCTCCATAAACTAAGGACACTGAGGGAGACACACACAGAGTCATCAAACCTCCATAGACTAAGAACCCTTATAGCCTATTATAATACATGGAAATATATATGAGAGCAACGCACACAATACGATGGGCCGATATGAAATCGTGTACAGAACCCAAAGGGAGTGCTGTGACGTTAAAAGATTAGAGGAATGAAAGAAAGGAAGTTGACTTAGAGAGACAGTATCAGAATGGTGGAGATATGGGGGACAGTTGTAAAAAGGATGTTAGTCGTGTGCGTCCCTAGCCTGCTCTGAGGGTAGCTCCTCGGGACCCTCTGGATCCCACAAAGGCATGATGGTCGGCCAATCACAGGCCGATACGTCACAAGGCAGCAGGCCCCTAGGACGCGCCAAGAACCACCAGCCAATCAAAGACGAGAGAAAGCCCGCGCGGGCGGGAAACTTCTCCGAGCGAGAAGGAGGGAGGAGGGAGGAGGGAGGCAACACTTACTACCCCCTCGCTGCCAGCTCGCTCTCTCTCTCAACTTCACACTACAATGCATCTTATATTCTACTCATGATATAAAATACTTCCCGTTGTCACAGACGAAAATAAAGACCACCACTGGACTGTCTGTAACAATGCAAGTACTATGAAAGAAAGAACAACATTCTCTGATAACTGTAGCCTATTTCACTGCCCTGGCGAGCGCTAGTGGCTAACGAGAGGCGATTCTGCCAACGCTGGTAGGCGTCACAATGGCCTAGCTATTTCTGTGCATACTTCACATGTGTCTAAAATGCAATGTCTGCTTGCATAAAAATGCAATTCTGAAAGCCATCTATACGAACGACATACGCATGTCTCACTTTCTCTCTCTCTCTCTCCATTCATTCATGACTCATGTTACTAAGTAAATACTCTCACACTCTCTCTCCACCCTATGGGCTCCCGGGTGGCAACGAACATCAGATACATGCTAGACTAGAAGGTTGAAAATCCCACGACATCCATATGCCTCGGGCGCCTCCAGATTATACACACAGCTGTCTTTCTTTCTTCCTTCCTTCCTTCCATCACTCCCTCCCTCCCTCCCTCCCACCCACCCACCTTTTGTCTTCCGTCTCCATAAATACATTCATAATTTGCGTAAATATCGAATCAATATTTTTTTTTTTTTTTTTTTTTTTAAGAGACAATGAACGGAGG
>CM064509.1:43566054-43914019 GCA_032716605.1 Paralithodes platypus | reverse complement strand
TATATATATATATATATATATATATACATTACTTTATTTTATTTACGTGTACAATAGAATTATTTCTGAATTTATTACCTGAAGATTACCTGGCTTTTTTATTTTGTTTTTTCAGTGTCAACCCAGGAGCCATTTCCCTTCTCGTTGGAAAGGGTGTATATTGTGGCAAAGATATACAACTGTATAAACATTCTCATATATTTTCATAACAATAACAATGCATGGAAACAATTGCGCATAGCTCACGAACCAATTACTCTATATTATTTTTGTTTTCACCATTGGAAAGAGCACAATTTTCCGATTCCGGTGATATATACAGTTATATACGTATCCGACCAAATAACGCAACCACGAGGTGGGGAACAGCTCGGAACCCGGCTAGCAATCGCCGGAACAGAGACGGGTGAAGCGTAATATTCGCATTTTGGCTCTTCATTTCAAATATTCATAGCGCAAAAAGTATTTGTCCTAGGAACTTCTAGTTTATTTTATACTCATTAGCATTATTTGCCATATTCATTCAGCCTAAATTTAAAACCATACACCTCGTAGCAACGAAATAAATCGAAAATATTATAAACCATATCAATCAAAATCAGATTTTTTTTTTTTTCGGTCACTGCATGGAAACAATTGTGCATAGCTCGCGAACCAATTATGCTATATTATTTTTGTTTTTCACCATTGGAAAGAGCACAATTTTCCGATTCCGGTGATATATACAGTTATATACGTATCCGAGCAAATAACGCAACCACGAGGTGGTGAACAGCTCGGAACCCGGCTAGCATCGCCGGAACAGAGATGGGTGACACGTAAATATTCGCATTTTGGCTCTTCATTTCAAATATTCATAGCGCAAAAAGTATTTGTCCTAGGAACTTCTAGTTTGTGTTATACTCATCAGCATTATTTGCCGTATTCATACAGCCTAAATTTAAAACCATACACTTCGTAGCAACGAAATAAATTGAAAATGTTATAAACCATATAAATCAAAATCATATATTTATTTTTCGGTCACTGCTTGAGAACTATTGAAGATAAACAATTTCTGTTTTCAGATTTGGAAAGAGGAGAAAAAATACTATTATTTGAGCAAAAAAAATATATGGTCATCACTCACAATTTAGAGCTAGGACGGTGTGAAGACAATTGCATGGGAAATAATTGTATTCCGGACTCATTTACACTTTCATATTTCGATTTATTTACATTTTTTTTTATTTTATCATGTACTATAAATATTCCTCTTTCCATTGATATATGATACATCACAATAAACAGCATTCTGGTGGATGGAAATCGCGAAAAATGTAAGGCTTCGACAACACTCATGAGCCAAATTCAAGACCCAAAATACTTGTCAAGCGCCTCCTTGGACTTATTGGAACATAATATGTCGGAGGGAGTTAAAAAGACTAACCATGTTAGTCCACCTTTACGAATCATGGACTGAATTGGTTCAGTTTTACTCCCAGTGTTTACAAACTTAATTCTATTTTTACATTATTGAATAGAGCCTATGATGTGTGTTCAACTTATTTTGCTCTACATAAAGAAATATGCAAACTAAGGGAATATTTTTGTGCAATAATTATACCGTAAATCTCTTCAATCATAGTGTCAAGACATTTCTGTATAATAAACTTTGTAAAGTAGATATACCCAAATATGAAGCTCCGAAGCTAATTAAGTATGTCTATCTATCTATCTATCTATATGCTCAGGCCCAATCCCCATTTTGGGGGTAGCCGACTCAAGACAGAGCAAGAACAGGGAAAACACAAAAACAACATAAAACAAAAAATAAACACAGATAAAAAACACAAACTCTCACACATCCAGGTCACCCAGGAGAAGACCCAGAGACCAGTAAGTATGTAAAAATGCCTTTCTATGGCGACATTAGCTATAAATACAAAAAGAATATGTTAAAGATTTTGAGTAACAGTTTTCCAGCAATAAACTTCAGAATAGTGTTTACGAATTATTACAAATTTAGTAATTTTTTTCAACACAAGGATCTATTACCTAACCAGTTATGCTCAAACATTATATATAAATTGTTAGGACCGGCACTACGAAATAAAAAAGGGCACTTAATAATGGACTAGATGATAGGCTATATCTGCAACAACGGTACGGTAATTCCAAACCCTCGAACTATTACGCCGGTGAACAAAACACTTAAACCCTCCAGAGTTAATCTACTGGATAACGGGGTATCAATTAACTGGGTTTTAGTGCACTTCCACAAAGGCTTTCCGGTGACGGCAGAGCCAACTCACAACAGGAGTACTTACGTTACTAACATGCTCTCAAGTAATAACAATGCTTAAATAAACTATCATAAGATTTAATAAAGGAGTATATGCTTACGTTAACTTTAGTGCGAGTCTGTACTCAACACTAAACTCTTCAATGCTCTATGAAAACACTGGAAGTCTAGTCCTACAGCAATCAGATAAAGAATCTTCTGAAAACGTCTGATGCTCTAAGATGCTCATCAATATAGAACAGAAATAATGCAGGGGCAGGACACCAAAGCGTGTATCTTAAATACACCAATAAGTAGGATACATATATATGAAACAAGGGAGTGCAACAACTCTGTGACAGCACTAATAATAGCCACTCAAACAGTACTTCTTTAGCCAATGTAACAGCCAAACTGGGTTGTGCACTATGCATCAACCTAGGCTAAAATAAGGCGTGAATAATTCCTAAAGCATACACAATTAAAGTTAATAAACACAATGCTCTCTTTCTCACTAATAAAATCTAGCAGTGACATAAAAGGTACAAGGAACCTAGGCAGAGCGCAAGCATGCTCATAGCCTACTGTCTCCCCTTGAACAGATTTCCCTTATGTTACGTTAAGTGACTAGGAGGCTCTCTTGGTAAGTCCAGATCTCAAGTATCTGGTCTTACCCTGGCGCTCCACAAAGGTAAAAAAAATGAGGTAGCGAGCATACGAGCAAGAGTAGGCAAAAGCCCTTCGCTAGTATGCTGCTACACTCGCAAAGGAAAAATATGCACAAGGGTTACAGGCTAGCTAGTTCCATCGAAGTCGTACAGGCTCTGACTTGCCACATACATAACTCAGACAACGACTAAAGATACCATCCACTGTCTAGCATTAAATAGTAGGAAAGAACAACTCAATAATTAGAAGCACACCAATACTATGATACCATGTGACTATTACTCTAATAATCCCTAAAGCTAGTGCAAAACATATATGGAGAACTGGTGCTGGTAATACGACTGGCCGACTATGGAAGTCGTATGCAGAACCAGAAGGGATAAGTAATTGAATAAAGATGAGTATTGTAAAAGAAGAAGTTCATACTGCACTTATATACTATCAAAAAGAAAGAGTTTTTATGTGAGGTTTTTATATTTTTAATAGTGTTTTTGGCGGCGTTGCACTACATGGGCAAGCCTAATCTTTTCTCCACTCAACCCTACACACTTGTGGTGATCTACCCTGGGTCCTCCACCCTGGACAAACAGTCAGCTATCACATTGTCACAACCGGCAATATGGCGAATGTCCAGATTATACTCCTGCAAAATTAAAGACCATCTGGTTAGCCTCATATTCCGGTTGTGGAACTGATTCAAAAACTTCAAAGGGTGGTGGTCAGTGTAAATCACCACGACTGGGCCAAAAGCGGGAACATACACCTCAAAGTGCCTGAGCGCCAGCACAATGGCCAGAAGCTCCTCCTCTACTACTGAATAGTTCTTCTTTGCTGAGTTGAACTTTTTAGAAAAGAAGCTTACTGGGTGTTCCACACCTTCTGTGTCTGTCTGCAACAAGACGGCACCAGCCCCTACGCCGCTAGCATCTGTCACTAGCTGAAAAGGTCTTGAGAAGTCGGGGGCACCTGAGTATGGGGTGAGTGCACAACAGATGCTTCACCAGTGAGAAGGCCTTCTCACACTCAGGTGCCCACCCAAACTTTTTCGTCTTTGCAAGTAGGTCCGTCAGAGGAGCCAACACCGAGGAGTATCCGCGGATGAATCTGCGGTAATACCCAATTATGCCTAAGAACCTCATGATCTGTCTTTTGGTGGTCGGCCTGGGGAACTGGTTAATAGCCTGTATCTTGGTAAGGGGGGGGGCACACCTGGCCTAACCCTACCACAAACCCCAGATACTGCACAGTGGCCCGAACAAAATCACATTTGCCCAGATTGACCACCAAATGAGCCTCACTCAGCTTCCTGAATAGTGCCCCGATGTGCTCGCAATGGCTTTCAAAGTCATCATCGTAGATTATCACATCATCTAGATAAACGGTGCAGTTAGGGATCTCCGCCACTAACTCATTCATCAGGCATTGGAAAATTGCAGGTGCATTCTTCAGCCCATACGGCATAACGTTGCAACGGTAAGTGTTCCCATCCACCACAAACCCGCACACCTGCTTCGCCCGCTCAGACAACGGCACCTGCCAGTAACCCTTGACAAGATCCACCTAGGTGAGGTAACGTGCACACCCGATCTTGTCAACACTGTCATCTAGGCATCGGTAGGCATTGGTGGGGGTTAAACCGTTCAACCGCCTGAAGTCAATGCAAAACCTGACCTTGCCTTCTGGTTTAGGCTGCAGAGTGACGGGAGATGTCCACCTAACCGCCCCTTTTTCTATCAGCCCCCTCTCCAACATGTAGCCTAACTCCGCTCGGAGAGCCGGAAGTTTAATGGGAGGTACACGATAGGGCACTGATTTAAAGGGGGGGTGGTCTCCAACGTCCACATCATGCACCACATGAGTTGTGAGGCCTGGGTGCTCGGCAAACACAGTGGTGTGTAAACTAAACAGGTACTGGATCGCTGCACGCTGTTGCTCAGGCAGGTGCTCAAGCGCTTCCACAGCCACCTGGTTCGTGTTCCCCGCCCACTGATCCGCCGAGACATGACAATCCCAACTCTCCTCCACCTGTGCCTCACTGCCCCTCTCTCCTTCTCCACCTTGGCCGCTGCAGACCAACACAGGGACAGTAGGCTGCTCAGGTGGGCGCCTCACAAACTCTTTTAACAGGTTCACATGACAGAGCTGATTTTTCTTCCGCCTATCCGGAGTAGCCACAAGGTAATCTAGCTCAGACAACTTCCGCACGACCTTGTAAGGACCGACAAACTTGGCCGACAGGGGATGGCCTACTAAGGGCAATAAGACCAAAACCTCCTGTCCTACCACAAACTCCCGGAACTTTGCTTTGATGTCATACCGATCCTTCATCAAGGCCAGATTTTCTACCAAATTTCTCCCTGTCAACTCCAAGCTTTTCAGCATCCTGTCTCTACTCTCGAGGACATACTTAATTAGAGAACATGGCGGCACAGTCCCTTCCCAGATCTCTCTCACCATGCTCAGAGGACCTCTAACCTGATGCCCGAAAACTAATTCGTTGGGGCTAAACCCAAGGCTCTCCCAAGGTACCTCTCGTGCCGCAAACAAAACGTACGGTAGCCCCAGGTCCCAATCCTTGCCGTTCTCCAAACAGTAGCACCGCAACATGGTTTTCAAAGTGGAATGCCATCTTTCCAACACCCCTTGACTCTCTGGGTGATAAGCTGAAGAGACAACCGTATTGATCCCATGCTGCTTCATGGTCTGTTTAAAGAGTGTGGACGTGAAATTCGACCCTTGGTCCGACTGAATTTCCTGCGGGTACCCGTATCTCGAGCAATACAACAGCAAGTTTCGCACAACAGTTTTAGACTTGCCATTTCTCATAGGGTATGCATCAGGGTAGCGAGTGGAGACGTCCATGAGGGTTAGCAAAAACCTGTTACCTACACTAGTGGGAGGCAGAGGGCCTACCATGTCGATGATAACCTTGCTGAAGGGCGGACCAATAGAAGGCACTGGGTGCAACGGAGCCTTAGGTATGCTCTGATTCGGCTTTCCCACCCTCTGGCAGGTACCACACATCGCCACCCAGGCCGAAACTTGGGCTTTAATACCTGGCCACCAGAACAACCTAGATAACGAGGCCAACGTTTTACTCACACCCAAGTGACCTGCCAACGGAACATCGTGCGCCAACCGCAACAGGCTATCACGACACTTCTCAGGGACCACCAACTGGTCAACCACTCTTGCCCCACCATCCCAACTACGTCTGGGATTCAAAAAACGGCGGTACAGGATTCCCCCAACATGAAAAAAATCTCCCGGCTTTGCATCCCCGTCCTCGTCGAGTTCAATAGCCCCGTTCCCACAACTCTCAAGCCCAGGATCTTCTACTTGCAACCGACATATATCCGAGGGTGCCAACCTATCTAAATGCTCCTGAAGCAACTTGTGGCCACCCCCAATACTGGGCTGCTCAAGCCTTGCCTGCTTCGCCTGGGAACGTTTCTGTCGCGGAGTGCTAACACGCCCTACCATGTCACTAGGGGGGACAGGTTCTGGGGCCACTCCGGACCTCATAATGGGTGCAAGTACCGAGTCACCAAGGAGTGTCGCTGGATCCAAACTCTCAACACGACCAGCCTTGACTTTCTCCTTCCGACCCTTCCTCCGCTGGTCTAAAACTTGGGTACTAGGCTGTGACACCTGAGCGGACTGAGACCTGGTGACAGCACACGCCATCTGCGGCATCTGGCACCTCTCGAGCCACTCTTGCCCCTCCCTACTCGTGTCGGCCGCCCTCTCGGCAACGACTAAGGGTGGAACCTCGGAAGTGGGCAACGCAAAGTCGTTGCCGAGAAGGAGGTCGACCCCCTCAACTGGCAATTTCTCCACCACACCCACATCCAACTCCCGTGTCACACCGTCCACCTCAAGCTCCACTCTGACCAGCGGGTAAGACTGTGTAGCATTGATGCCTTGAACCACCACAACCCGAGCCACGTTAATAGGCTTGCCAGTGAAATTCTTAACAAGTGTCTGGGAAGCGCCCGTATCACGCAGCAACTCAAGCGTATGCTCCACACCAGCCCACCTTACAGTGCCGTGCCCCCTATGACCACAAAAAACATCTCGGATGGGTGACGAGCCCTCCTGCTGCTTCTGCACCGGCGATGACTTCGCAACCGACTGTTTACCCCGGGCAAACGCGGAAGACCTCAAAGACACGCCGATGTTGCTCATGTGACGTTAACCACTCCGTTAGAACCGCATGGCTTGTCCTACAGTGACTCGCTAGGATCGCCAGGGCAGTGGATGGGGCTACAGTTTATGTATTAGAGTGTGCTTTATTTCATATGAAAGGTCGTGTCATGGGCAGTCCAGAAAGGCTCTTTGTTTTCACCCATGTCAAGGCTTTATATATTTAATTGTAAAGTATATGTTTTATCATTAACTAGTAATGATGGGATCTGGGAGAGAGAGAGAGAGAGTAGAACAGAGTGAGAGGGGGGCGCGCAGTGGTTTTGCCCTGCTCGATGATGTCACGGCTGGCTGCCTCTTGGGGGTTGGTTGAGAGAGGTCCTTACCATGCTGCTAGCTCCCTTGCTAGTGGCTAGAGGACTTGTAACCGCTTTTTTCCCACGCAGCTCGAGCTAGTGCGAGTATATATACAGTTCCTCGCCACTCTCTCTCTCAGATCTGGTTTCTAGAAGGCATCCCTCTTTTTCCCTTGGATATCTGTCTCCCTCTCCGCACCTGAGAACCTTTTCCTCTGCCTATCTCTCTCATTTTCCATATCTTTCACCACCTTTTATTAACATTATATCCCCTCTGGTTAACTCTGCAAAATCAGCTTTATGCTGGCCAGTTGTATTGTGCGCTAAGGTCTGATATAACCTATGTATGTTTAGTTGTTAAGATAAGTTGATCAAGAAGCATTGGTTGGCTTTCATATTGCCGCTTCCTATAATTATTAGTGTTCTGCTGGATTAGATAATGCTAGACTAGGGGTCTGATATTATAAGGTATTGTTTCCTATGAGTGCTGGCTTTAGGAAAAAGCTGCACGACATACCTGAGAACTGGAGTTGATTGAGTAAATTCTAGTCTGTGTGCCATTGAGAGTAGAGCATGCACGAATGAGGGCTTTTTGCCTATACCATTCTGCACTGTTCTAAGCTCGTTGTTTGTCTTTGAGGTACGCCAGAACGCTTAATACTTCGGTATTAAGGTTCTCAAGAGAGCTACCCTTCCCTATAACGTAATATTTGAAGCACAGACTTGAGATTTGCACTAGGCTATGCGGCATGCCATGCGCACCAGTATCTCGTATCATTGACTCTAGCTAGACTTTATCAGTCACAGTAGACATTAAGTATATTAACCTAATTACTCTTTTTATGCATACCCATTTATGATTACACAAGCATTTCGCAGCCTAGTTTGATGTATGGAGACACAAACGACTTAGGCTCTTTTTGTTGATAGGAATACTGCATTGTCGTGGCGATTATTATTGTTGTAGTGTTTAGGATATTCTTGGCTCTGACAGCATTATATATTCTGCCTTTTTGTGTGCATAGCCTGCACGAGCATTGTTCCGCTGCCTGCCTTTTTGGGTTCCATTTCCGATACGAGCATCTTTATAGCATCTAACATTTAAAGAAGATTCCTTGTTGGTGTTGAAGGACTTTAGTGCACTTTCTTTCATGCAGGAGTGCCTGACATTTATTGATTAAAGTAACGTAAGCTGTAACTTCTCTTACCACCTTACTTTGCATACCATAACCAAGCACCTTCGGTTATAGGTATTAATAGGCTGTTTTCACATAACATTAAGCCTAGAGTAGACGCACATTTATTGAGAGTTTGATAGCCTATTATTGCATATAGAACTCTGTAGAGTATTTGTGTTCTTTGTTCACTGGGAATATACATCAGAGGTTGGAGCTAGCGCTTTCCGTTGTAACATTTATGCCATTACTAGTCCAATGAATTAGAGCCCTGATATATTTGAACCTCAGTCGTAACACTCACTAGTGACACCACTGCTGTAGGCGGTGCGCTCGAACATGAGCGCGCAATATGCCCCTTCTTATGACACTTGAAACATTCCACTTCACTCTTGGACTTCCCCTGAGGGGGGTAAGGGCTCTGGCCTTTCTTTAATGGGAAGGGTTTCGACTTGGGATCATAATTGGCAACAGTACTCTTAAATGGATAATTAGTTGTGTCATTAATTCGGGGGGGGGGGGGGGGGTGGAGTGGTACGCCCCTTGTTACCTGCCTCAGCTCTCTTTGCAGACCCACACCCACGAATCAATGACAACCTGATGTCAGCCAGCTCAGCTGCCTCCTGCAGAGTTTTCGGTCGCTTTTCTTTCAGGTTAAGAGTCAAGTCACTGCCAGTACATTTAAAAAATTGCTCTAACAACACTAATTGCTTTACTGCATCAAAAGTAGTTGCCTTCTCCGACCTCAACCAATTTTCAAATGCATCTGACAGCGCTCTAGCGTGTTCCTGGAAAGTACATTCCTTTCTTTTTGGAACCGCCCTAAACTTCAGCCTATAGGTCTCTGGCTGTAGCTCATACGCCCTCAGGACAGCCTCTTTCAACAACTCATAATTGACGCAGGAATCTAGGGGCAAAGCATCGTACGCCTTGAGTGCTTTCCCCGTCAATCGTGAAGAAACAAGGGCTGCCCACTTCTCCTCGGGCCATTGGTGCTCCCGGCACTTTTTTCTCAAAATGGAGAAAGAATTCTGTAACTCCTAACTCATCAAACACTGGAACAAACTTTAGTAGATGCGACAGGGACTGGTCATGGGCTCGACCCCCCTGGATGACCCGGTTCCTCGTCACCTCTACACGAGTTTTCTCTAGGTCAATATCGGCACAATACCTTGCAGACTCAGCCTGATACCTATACTTGAGCTCAGACTCTCGCTGCCTGAGCTCAGCCTCATGCTTTCGCTGCTCGAGTTTGGCGAGCTCGAGCTGAAACAACATCTCGGGAGTCAAACCCTGAGTAGGGGGTGCTACTACAGGGGACCCACCCAGTGAGTCACTTAGAGGCATACCCAACCGCCAGCGGGCCTCGGCCTGCGGGAATGTACTCGGCTCCGGAACCCGAGGGGGCGCCACGATAAGAGTTGAGTGGAATGGGGGCTGGGACGAAGGTGCCCCAGCTCCCGCTCAACCCGAACCCCCATGCACCCCACCCATCACACAGGTAACCAGCTCACTTCTCGACAAACCGCTAGTACCGGAAAACCCTAAGACCGTGGCTACACACTGCAGTCCGTACCGGTCTAGCCCTGACACACGGTCCGCCGACACAGGCTCCTCAAAAAAAATCCGAGCATCCTCCTCATTGTTCACCACCCGAACGCCGTTAAACAACTCCACCTTCTCCACCTCCTCGCCTGTCTCTCACACTGTGCCCTCACTATGCTCAGACCCGTCCAGTGACATGATGGAGTCAACAACAAAAAATCTCAAGTCAAGAAAAATATAGCCAAACTCTCGCATAGCTTTATTCACCAAAAATATTCGAAGATGTTCTTGAGTGTAATACTAGGTCACCAATAACTCCAACAAGTTCTATATATCCTCAAAACAATGTCCACTGCCAACACTGCGAGAAATAAATTCAACCCCAAATGGCAATAAGAATTCTCCAAAAAAAAACTGCAATATTCAGTTCACTCTATACTGGTCTAAGGTCGCCATTTGTTACGACCGGCACTACGAAATAAACAAGGGCACTTAATAATGGACTAGATGATAGGCTATATCTGCAACAACGGTACGCTAATTCCAAACCCTCGAACTATTACGCCGGTGAACAAAACACTTAAACCCTCCAGAGTTAATCTACTGGATAATGGGGTATCAATTAACTGGGTTTTAGTGCACTTCTACAAAGGCTTTCCGGTGACGGCATTCCAACTCACAACAGGAGTACTTACGTTACTAAAATGCTCTCAAGTAATAACAATGCTTAAATAAACTATCATAAGATTTAATAAAGGAGTATATGCTTACGTTAACTTTAGTGTGAGTCTGTACTCAACACTAAACTCTTCAATGCTCTATGAAAACACTGGAAGTCTAGTCCTACAGCAATCAGATAAAGAATCTTCTGAAAACGTCTGATGCTCTGAGATGCTCGTCAATATAGAACAGAAATAATGCAGGGGCAGGACACCAAAGCGTGTATCTTAAATACACCAATAAGTAGGATACATATATATGAAACAAGGGAGTGCAACAACTCTGTGACAGCACTAATAACAGCCACTCAAAACAGTACTTCTTTAGCCAACGTAACAGCCAAACTGGGTGCACTATGCATCAACCTAGGCTAAAATAAGGCGTGAATAATTCCTAAAGCATACACAATTAAAGTTAATAAACACAATGCTGTCTTTCTCACTAATAAAGTCTAGCAGTGGCATAAAAGGTACAAGGAACCTAGGCAGAGTGCAAGCATGCTCGTAGCCTACTGTCTCCCCTTGAACAGATTTCCCTTATGTTACGTTAAGTGACTAGGAGGCTCTCTTGGTAAGTCCAGATCTCAAGCATCTGGTCTTACCCTGGCACTCCACAAAGGTCAACAAAATGAGGTAGCGAGCATACGAGCAAGAGTAGCCAAAAGCCCTTCGCTAGTATGCTGCTACACTCGCAAAGGAAAAATATGCACAAGGGTTACAGGCTACCTAGTTCCGTCGAAGTCGTACAGGCTCTGACTTGCCACATACATAACTCAGACAACGACTAAAGATACCCTCCACTGTCTAGCATTAAATAGTAGGAAGAACAACTCAATAATTAGAAGTACCCCAATACTATGATACCATGTGACTATGACTCTAATAATCCCTAAAGCTAGTGCAAAACATATATGGAGAACTGGTGCTGGTAATACGACTGGCCGACTATGGAAGTCGTATGCAGAACCAGAAGGGATAAGTAATTGAATAAAGATGAGAAGTATTGGAAAAGAAGAAGTTCAGAGAGAGAAACAGTAGTACAGGGGGTTAGATTGGGGACAGATTGCAAGGGACATCTAGGACCAAGCACACCATGCCAAGCTCTGAAGGAGACACAAGGGCAGGAGCCCGCACCACCTTACTAGAACAGCGGCCTCCAATCACAGACGACTATGTCATGAAGAGCAGGCGTCATATGACGCGTCAGGCCCGCCGGCCAATCAAGAGCGTGGGAACCTCCGCCCGAGCGAGGGAGTCACACGTACATACACACGCACATATTACCACCTCGCTGCTCGCTCTCTTTCTCCCTACAACTTGACACAACATATCTTATACTCTATCAATGATATAAAATACTTCCAAGTGTCACAGACAAGAATAAAGACCACCACTGATCTGTCTGTGACAACATGAACACTATGAAAGAAAGAACATCGTTCTACGATTATTATAGCCCATTTCACTGCCCTGGCGAGCGCTAGCGAGTTACGAGTACATTCTGGCAAGCTGGCCAGCGTAACAAAGTTCACATGTCCTGGCTTTCAGGCCAGGTATATTGGATGTACTGGACTTACATTCAAAGTTAGGATATTTGAGTATATTGGAAAGAGTCATAGATCCGGTAAATTCTTACACAAAATGTAATTTTCCGCAATCAGAAATCATTCAAGGGAACAAGATCACCCGTTTTCAACTTGTAATTTTGAAATAATTGGTTGATTTCGAAATCACGCTGATGCACTCATTGGCGAGAAATTGCAAATTCATAAAATAAACCACGAGCTTAACATGTCCAATACAGGTACTTCTTAATCTGTCTCGATATAGATTGATAGTCTATGGTTCAATTGTTGGACCATTTGAAGCATTCGTGTTTAGGTAGCTGATTAGTATATAGATTTTAGAACAATAGAACGAATTTCAGAAATTTTAGTTTGATATTTTATTCACTTTTCACATTTTTTGCTCTACCTTCCTCAGTTGTCCACTTGTTGTTACCCGATGTGGACCTTCTTATTCTTTCTCATATTTTGTCAGTGAGTGTTTTCTGTTTTTGATTAAGCTTTGTATTATTTGTCTTTGAATATTCTGTTTAGTGATTATGAGTGCTTTACCCAGTTGAATTCTTATTTTTAGCTTTCTTTAAATATAATAAATAGGTCCTTTTACGTTTAGTTAATTTTAGACTTGTCTTCATTTTTAACCTGAAAAGCGCGATATAGACGTAGGTGCTAGGGTAGTTATTTGTGCATTTCTAGCCCTGGATTCTGACAGAATTCGTTATATTTACAATATAAACCATTATTTGTTTTCGGTATGCTTTTATTTTACATATATGATGTATATATGAACCTTCAAGAGTGCTAAAATAAGTGGGAAAAGCATTTGGGTGGTGAAAAACGAAGATATTGGCCACCCGGTCATAATCTCAGGCGAGAGAGAGAGACAGGCAGCCTTCCCCTCTCGCTGTCTGGGAGTCAACTGAGAAGAGCGGGGCGGTGTGTGCCGGTGTCTGGGTGTTGCATAACGATCTTTTATGCAACCCACTTGTGCTACATTATCGCGGGAGAGAAAAATAACCGATAAATGATGATAATAAGAGGAAAAATAGGTGATAATTGAGGAGGGGAGGGAGGGGGGAATTAGGTGGGGAAGGAGGGGAGGGGGGTGGGTGAGATTTACATGGATGAGTACTGGAGGGGAATTATCTCACCTAGAGACAAATTCCTTTGTTTTGATAGGCCCTTTTTTTTTATGGAAGGCTTTTTTTATGGTCCTGCTTCCATGAGGCCTATCGCGTTCCCTATAGGAAGCCTTCCGTGAGGCCTATCGCGCTTGCCGGGTTAAGGATCATGATTGACTACCTGATGATGGCCTTCCTGTAGTGAGCCAAAAAGGTGTTGCAGAAAAAAGGAGAATCGAGTAAGTAAATAAAGCATGGCATTAAGTACAGTGTTGACTCTATTCCTATGCCTACTATGGAAAATACGGTGCCCCAGGCCGCCCAAGGATGTATTAGTAGTATATATATATATATATATTTATATACATATAAATATATATATATATATATATATATAATTATATATATATATATATATATATATTAATATATATATATATATATATATATATGTATAATTATATATATATATATATATATATATATATATATATATACATATATACACAGTATATATAGGGGAGGTGTGGTGGAGTGGTCTTACCACTGGACTGGTAATCCAATGGTCCCAGGTTTAAATCTCGATATGTCAATGGGAAGATATTATTGGGATGGAATTTGTGCTATACCTAGTATCAATGCATTACCACAAAGCCCACCGAAATGCCAAATATATACCCTCATTGTTCCCTGATTAAATAGCACTGAATGAATATTCCCATATTCAAAATATGCTACAGGGGTGCAATGCCTAGTGAGTTCATTGCTCACTAGGTGGTGTTCTGAGAGGGAAGGTCCGAGTCTAGGAGGTGGGACAGTGAGGCACTGGAGCTAGGCAGCTTCAGAGATGGGGATGCTTCAAGGCGTGGGTGAGCAACTAAGCCCCATGCATCCTGCAAAAGCAAGATGGCAGGGGCCGGTTGCAGCTAAAAAGTGCTTCACATATCTCATCCCCTAGACTGGAATGAGACCTCACAGGCTTCTCCGTTCAATGTAGAACGGTTTAATGTACAGGCTCTCACCCTATGCCAGAAAGGGTACAGTAGTTGAAATATAGAAAAATGCATACATATATATATATATATATATATATATATATATATATATATATATATATATATATATCATAAGCTAAATTAGGACTAATCCTAGGCCGAGTTTCTTCTAGGGAACTATTACCAGTCACAGGACTAATTTCAACCATACATATAACCCCGGACAGACAACATTGTACATTGTAGCACTACATCATAAACATATAAATACAAAGAGATAGGAAAATATTATAATAATGCCCTCGGTACATGAAATTATGCGAATATATAAAATCCATTATGTTTTACAATAGTAAGAGTTGAAGCGTATCTGGCAACAGTATCACGACCCAAAAAAAAAATCATTCGGAATTCAGTTTTTTCGCCATAATCGTAAACTGCGAAGCTATGGTAGTTCAAACCGTCCGGCCAGGCCAAGCGAAGGTATTTGGTTTTATTCTGACAAAAACCGTCATAGTACCATATATATAATTATTACTTATCCATATGTGCCTATTTTGCTTTTATTATGAACATGTGAACATTAAAGAGCAATACAAAAGTGGGAATAGCATTTGGGGGCTAAATAAAACATATTATTGCCGCAAGGTCGTATCATGAGGTGAGAGCCGGGGTGGCGTATATGCTCCCTCTCAGAGCTGTAGAGCAACACTGAGGCCTTGCACTAGATACAGGTGTTCTTAAAGTAGTGCCTCAATACCCCCAGGGGGTATCGAAACTGGTTCTTGGGGGTATCCAAAAAGGCATCCTGGAAAATATTGAATTAATTATTTTGTGCACTGAATGGTGACTATGACTAACTGGCAACTACGAGTAGGGAGTGACTAACTGGCAACTACAAGTGGGAGTGAGTGAGTGGGAGGAAACAGTCAGTGAGGAAATATTTTGTGTAAGAATTATACTTTATTAATTTATTTACTGAAAATAAAAATAAAAGAGTCCATATTTGTTCATAGCCGTCCTGTTTTCTCTTTTTTACAGGAAATTAAAAGTTAAAAGTCGGGAGTAGTAGGCTAATATTGGAGAGGGGGTATCAGGTTGACTTGGAGTTGAACTTTGGGGTATCGGGGCTGAAAAACTTTAAGAACCACTGCACTAGAAGATACTCTGTTGCAAGGATCTCTAGCTGCCTCGCCCGTGTTAAAAAGACCGTGTGAGGGAAATTTGCGCCAAAAATTACCCAATAAAAGGGGGAATAAGAGGAAAAATAGCTGATAATTGAGGAAGGAGGAAAAGGAGGGGAACGGAGGGGGGTCGGGACATACATGTAGGAGTGGTAGCAAGTAATGGAGGGGAATGATCTCACCTAATCACAAATTGCTTTCTTTTGAGTGCTACTGGGAGGTTTTAAAGTTTTTTTGAATGCTCTGGATCTATTGAGGATGGTCGCAGTGCACCAGGAAAAAACTCTTTTGAGGACGGTGCCATTTATGGGTTAGCCTTGGCTGGCAACCCATCTAGGGGAGATAACCTTATAAAAATCCGGGTGGATGGGACTCGTCAGCCTTGGTCGGCAACCTGTTTAGGGGAGTAAACCTTATACAAATCTGTACTGCCACCTTAGGGTGAAGCAGGTTAGTGAATGGATTAGCCGCACACCACTGTACAAAAATAGTGCTAAAAGAATACATAAAGGGCCTCGGAGTCGGACGGACCCTAAATTGAGTGGTCAATCCTGTAAGTCCTTCAGTAAACTGGCATGGGTTGTCCCTCTTACAGGGGATAAGTCCGCTTAGGGGCATTTTGTGTATGGCCACCCCCATTAACCCGGCAAGTGCTGGAAGACTCTAAGAGTTTCCCCGGGCGACTGCGGGAAGACTCTTAAGATCCTGGGCCTTAAAAAATCCATGTAAAACACCCCCTTTTTTTTTTTTTTTTTTTTTTTTTTTTTGCCCCTGGGCCATGCCAAATATCACTTCTCCACATCCCCTCCTTCCCCACTTTCCTCCCCTCCTTCTGTTATCACCTATTTTCCCTGTTATTCCCTTATTCTGTGTTCTATTTTTGTGCTAACATTAGCGAGTTGGTAGCAGGGCGTTGTCATCACTGTTACCAAGCGTGGGAAAGAGCGAGAGAGAGACTATTGCGTAACAGTGTCTCTCCAGACAAGAGGAGGGGAGGGAGGTTGCCTCAGCCATACATTATGTAACTTCCGGCCTGTATCGCCAATTTTGACCATCCAAACGCTGTTTCCACTTGTTTTATTGCTGTAACAGGTTAATACCTTTATAATCAACCTATAATAGGCGCATATGGATAAGTATTATTGCTATTTATGGTAAAATAACGATGTTTGTGATGGGAACAGCTCAAATACGTGCGCACAGGAGTGTGGTGTCTCATACCCCCCATGCGCACGTCTTAGGTTAAGGGGAGTAAGGCGTCCGGCAATAGATAGATAGATAGATCCTATTAAAATAGACACCAATCACTATTTTAATATAATACAGCCATAAACAGTGCTGTTACATAATATTTGAATAAGAAATATATTTTATTATTATCTGTTTAACTTGAAATATCATGACAGAACCGAAACCTTCTTTATGCATTGTAGTGCACAGAGAAGATTTCAGTTCTACTGTTATAACTCATACTTGTCGATTGCCCTCATTTGTACAGTACAAGTGAAACTCCACCACATTGTAGACCTCCTGTACCATCTCAATTATATAGCTAAACATACATATCCTAAATATAGCCTACTACAACAAATTCAGTACAGTGATTCATTATATATAATTTAGTAAATAAATAATAAGTTATTTTTACGTGGAGGAAATACTATAGGGTGACCTACCCCATGCCACGAATAATATTTGGTGACCTAAACCATGCTACGAATAATATTTGGTGGTCTAGCTCATGCCGTGAATATTGTTTGGTGGCCTAATCCATGCTGCGAACAATATTTGGTGGCCTATACCATGCCGCGAATAATGTTTGGTGACCAAACCCACGCTACAAATAATATTTGGTGGCCTATATCCTGCCGTGAATACTATTTGGTGGCCTAACCCAGTTGCGATTAATATTTGGTGGCCTATCCCATGCTGCAAATAATATTTGGTGGCCTTAGGGTTAGGACACCAAATAATATATAATTTTAGCTATATTATTGAGATGGTACAGGAAATCTACAATGTGATGGAGTTTGACTTTGTACTGTGGTTGCCTAACTCCCATGTAGACTGCTCAGTCTTGCCTCAAACAGGGACCCTATTGGAAGTAAGTTAGCTAAGCTTTTGTAGGTGACCCTTGTGGGAATTATCATTCTGTATTGGGGTGTATTTTGCAAATAATCCTATTTTCCGTACCTATCATGATGTATATAATTATCTCTTACTAAAAAGTCCATCAATCAATACAGTGAACTTCGAACACAGAACTGTAACAATATTTTGTACCTAACCCTCAATTCACGGTGACCATCATATGACGGGAGAGAAAATTGGCCATCTCTATGGTGCCCGTCATATGACAGACGCCATTTTGAGGCTATTATGAGCGATGAGAGAGAGACCGAGCATTGGAGGGACGCTAGACGGGCTTCACCCACTTGCCACGGTCCCGCGGCATACACTGAAGTCAGCCACACACCTCTCTCAGTCATAGGCTCTCTCTCATACACCAAAAACCAGAAAATTGGCAATAATTTACCGATTTTGCCCGTCGGTTGCACGATCGTTGCAAGATAACCAGATGTCGTACAAGGATGATTCAGGTGTCATTGGAAAGCGCTTTTATCGTTCTTTCACGGATGTTTAATTGTAATGCTCTTGCTTATGCATGAAAAAGAGCATGGAATGGAAGGTAATTTTCAGTAAATATAGCCGCCTGGCACTACAGTGATATACACATGACCTCCCGTTTTTGGAGAGTTAATCTAGCCTGTGTTTATTGTGAATAGTATTATGTACTAAAGTAAATGTAAAATTTACTTATTCAAGTGTAGTCGTAATATATTTTTGAGTCTGGAATAATTTATTATTAATATTATAATTATTTAATCCAAATGAGGGCAATCGACAATTCATGAGTCATAACAGTAGAACCGAAACCTTCTCTCTGCTTAGAGAAGGTTTCGGTTCTGCCATGATTGTTCAAGATAAACATAAAGTGATAAATTCTATTTCATATTCAAATATTATGCAACAGCACTGTTTATGGCTATATTATATTAAAGTAGTGATAGGTATCTACTTTAATAGGATAAATAGTATTAAGGCGAATTAACTGAATTCCGAATTATTGTTTTGTTGGGGTTGTGACACTGTTGACAGATATGCTTCAACTCTTACTATCGTACAACATAATGGATATTATTTAATCGCATATTTTCAAGTACCACAGGCATTATTCTAATATTTTCCTATCTCTCGGTAGTTATATTTTTATGATTTATTGCTATAATGTCCAGGGTTATATGTATGGTTGAAGTTAGTCCTATGACTCGGCCTGTGATTGGTCCTAATTTAGCCTATGATATATACTAGTTTATACTTCGAAAATATGCCGTCTGGGCAGCATATTTCGAAATTTTGAACTGATATCGCACCAAGAGTAATAAGAACCAATCAGAGGGTGCGTGCTACAGTGACGTCACCCACGGGGAGGAGCCAAATCCCCAGTCTCTCTCTCTCTCTCTCTCTCTCTCTCTCATATAGCTGCACTA
This sequence comes from Paralithodes platypus, assembly GCA_032716605.1. NCBI lineage: Eukaryota > Metazoa > Arthropoda > Malacostraca > Decapoda > Lithodidae > Paralithodes > Paralithodes platypus. The sequence continues at coordinate 43,894,730 of CM064509.1, read as the reverse complement.
TTGGTAAATGAAAGAAGTAATCATGATGTATACTATTCAAACAATTTATTTATAATATTAACTACATAAAGGTTATATAATGATTTCATCTGAAAGGCAAGATGAAAAAGATAATACAACTAGAATGTTGAGAGAAGATGAAGGGTTGAGTTGTGTGATGTTGACCTATTCTTCAACAACACACAACTCAACCCTTCATCTTCTCTCAATATTCTAGGTGTATTATCTTTTTCATCAGACCTTTCATGGCAAGATCATATTACCACTCTCGCTAAAACAGCTTCCCAAAAGTTAGGTGTGCTCAACAGTCTCCATGGGTTCCTCACCCCCGCACAGCTTCTTGCTCTGTATCGGGACACAATTCGCCCCTGTATAGAGTATTGTTCGAATGTGTGGGGAGGCTCCACCCATACCGCACTTCTCGAACGAGTAAAATCAAAAGCATTTTGCCTCATTAACTCGCCTCCTCCTACTAGTTCCCTACAATCTCTTTTGACATGCCGCAATGTTGCATCTCGTTCAAACTTCTATCGCTATTACAACAACCAGTATTTTTCAGAACTCTCTCAGTGTATACCTCCTCCCTTGCAGAGAGTGGGAGGCACCTGCACTTGGATTTATACAATTGGTAAAATGATTTAGGGTTATTTTTGGATTCATTGGCTACTTTGATTTCATAATTAATTTTTTTCTTTCCTTATTTTTCTTTTGACCTGTCTTGATAGGTTCTGAAAGTAGCCAAATATATGAGTTTCCCCTTCCCGTATATTTCTATATATAACCCTTTTTACATATAAGATCTAAAAGTTTGCTATTCATCCATATACCGTATGTTGGTATTGTATTGATCTAAAACAAAAGTTGAGGATATATTTGTCTTGTGCCTTGTGTAAGGAAATTAAATACATTATTCAGGGTCTTCCTGATCTGTGCCAGACACTTGGGCTACACTGACCTTGGTGGAACACCTAGCCTCTATTAATAGTTTGACCAGAGGTATTTCCTTAATTCGAGAAGCGCGATAGGCCTCAGGGAATGGTCACCATAGCGAACGCGTTAGACCTCACGGAAACCAGACCATGAAAAACCCATTCCAAAACACCCCCAGGGGCTCTCTAAACAAAGGAATATGTCATTAGGCGAGATAATTCCCCTCTAGTACTTCTTACCCCTCATTTTCATGTAGCCCATCCCCTTCCCCTCCTTTTTTCCCCCTCTTCTCCCCTCTTCAATTATCGGCTATTATTCCTCTTATTTCCCTAATTTTATTTTTTCTATGTGAGTGAGGGAGATAAAAGGCAGAACTGCCTGTATCGAATGCCTCCCCCAGAGTTGAAAACTGACAGGGCCAAAATCAAGGGACGTTCGAGCAAAAATGCCCGGACACACAGAGTTTGCAGCAATTTAAGTCATAGGAAGAGGGAAAGACTGATTCAGGGAGAGAGTTTCAGAGCTCAGCAGTTGAATAGAAGAAAGACTGAGAATAGCGTTTCACTCTTGGGTTGGAGAGTTGCACAGAGTAGGGGTGGGATTGTGTTGCAAAACGCATACTACGTACCCTACGTAGAGGAAATGGTATACACTGGGAAAACTCTGAGGAACACTGATTATTGTAGTAGCGATAGAATAGCGAGAGAGATGCAACATTGCGGCGAAGAGAGTGAGATTGCAGAGACTTAGTGAATGGACAGGAGTTAATGATGCGAAACGCTTTCCATTTTACATTGTCCAGGAGTGCGGTGTGAGAGGATCCTCCCCACACATGTGAACAATACTCAATACAAGGATGCACTGTGCCCCAGTACAGAGCAAGAAGCTGTGCAGGGATAAAGAACCACTTGAGGCGGTTATTTTCCGTGCACATTTTTGCCAGGCAGGCTGGGAGGCAGCAGTGCGTCATTTAGAGACCTTATATCAGTGTGAGATCTCTCCTAGGGAGCTCAGTTGCATGCGAGGAGTTGCAGAAGAAGGGTGTAAGTTTCTCCCCCTCCTGCCTGAGCATACGACAGGGTGGCGAATATATACGTTTTTCACTACCCAAATGCTTTTCTATCTATCTATCTATCTATTGCCTGACGCCGTGATCCCCGAAGGGGTGGCCACGAACGAACCGCCCCCATGCACCTCTGTCCCCAGTCAGTCGACGCCCCTCCCCCCAACCAGCACCAAATGCTTTTCCCACTGGTTTTATCACTCTTAACCCGGCAAGTGCGGATCTCATCATAAGAGTTTTACCGGTGTGCTGCGGATCTCCTCATATAATCCAAGGCCCCAAAAAAAAACATTTAAATCAGCCCAGTATAATTTTTTTTTTTTTTTTTTTTGTATGGCCCCTTGGCCATGCCAAATATCACTCCTCCACATCTCCTCCTTCCCCCTCCCCCCCCCCCCCCCCCCTTCAATTATCACTTATTCTTCCTGTTATTCACTTATTCTTAGGTATATTTTTGTGCTAACATTAGCGAGTTGCTAGCAGGGCGTGGTCATCTGTGTTACCAAGCGTGGGAAAGAGCGAGAGAGAGACTACCACGCAACAGTGTCTCTCCAGCCGTCGTGACAGGTGGCTGGCTGGCAGGCTGCCTCAGCCATAAGTTATGTAACTCCCGGCCTCTATCGCCGATTTTGACCATCCAAATGCTGATTCCACTTGTTTTATTGTTGTAACAGGTTAATACCTTTATAATCAACGTAAAATAGGCGCATATGGATAAGTATTAATGATATTTATGGTACGATGACGATTTGAGTTTAGGAAACAGTCTAAATACCTCCGCACAGGGAGGGGTGGCCAATACCCCACCTACGCAGCGGAGAGGTTAAAGGCTCATATGTTCATCATATAAGTAAAATAAACAAACATGGAAAATAAATTATGCTTTATATCATATATATATATATATAATGAATTCTGACAGAAAATAAAGCTAGAATTACACAAATAACTACCCTAGCCACTATGGCAATTTCGTATCCCTCGGGTTAAGGGATAATTTTCACTCGCCATAATTAATCTTCCTATAATCCTGAATTAAAACAGAACTTCTCATCCTGCCATTTCATTCTATGTTAAAATACATTGATTTATGATCACTGTTTCCTAGTTTGTCTCCAATGTATACATATATTTTTTACCAAACTTTCATTGATACTGACAACTAAAGGTTAGTGCACACTAACACGAAAGCCCCTCCAGACGAGTTCACGACTCAAAATTTCAGCCTGATACGACGAATCGGCAACATAATCGTGGATATCGTATATTAGCATGGGTAACTCTCACGGTCCAATAGATGTGTCGTGAGTCGATATAAGATTTTGAGCTGTTCAAAAGTTTGCGAGAATCTCCCGGCAACTGCAAAAATTCATCTGAGTCTGGTCTTTATCGTTAACTTGCCATATCAAAATTGTGTGGTCCGTATCAAAGACGTATGGTTCGTATCAAAGTCGTATGGTCCGTATCAAAGTCGTATGGTTCGTAAACTTGCCGTGCGGATCGTATCTCTTCCGTGCGGAAATTTGGCAACGTGCAACGTGGCAACAGTGCTTCTCACGGATTCGTTACAATGTTTGTATACCATTCTTCTGAGTTGTATCGCAGTCTTCTGGGTCATATCAGATTCTTTTCCGTGGACTATTCGTATACCCTTCGGACGACTTTTCTTATATTCTTGATAGCATTCGTTTCTCATCCGTATCGGCATCATTAGAATCTTATTGAGTCTATACGACTCTAACGATGCCAGCCATTTTCGCCGCGATCTCTAGTCAATTCGGAAAAAAACAAATTATTTTTCGAGTCGTAGGTGTTCGTGCCAGTCTTGAAAGGGCTGTCGTGTTAGTGTGCACTAACCTTAAGTTGAGGATATTATTTCCTCTAGTAGGTGTATTCATGAATTGAAATAAACAAACTATTAAGTACTATACTTAGAAAGTCTGCTAGTTTGATTATTACCAGTCCATACCTGAATAATTAAAATCACCTAAAATGTATAAATTGTTAGTCCCATAGTAACTTTCCATAATTTGTACTCACATTAGGTGCTCTATAAATAACAATAATAACTATGGCCTCATTACGCTCACCAATCATTGTCGCCATTTGTTTTATTGTCTGATCTAATGCAGCTTTTTCAATGAACCAATAACAAAGATTAGGGGAGGTGTGGTGGAGTGGTCATGCCACTGGATTGGTAATCCAATGGACCCGGGTTCAAATCCCGATATGTCAATGGGAAGAAGTTATTGGGATTGAATTTGTGCTGTACCTAGTATCAGTGCATTACCACAAAGCCCACCGAAATGCCAAAAAAATACCCTCATTGTTCCCTGATTAAATAACACTGTATGAATATTCCCATATTCAAAATATGTTACAGGGGGACAATGCCTAGTGAGTTCACTGCTCAATAGGTGGCGTTCTGAGAGTGAGGGTCTGAGTCTGGAGGGTGAGACGGTGAAGCACTTGAGCGAAGCAACCAGCCGCTTCAGAGATGGAGCTGCTTTGAGCCATGATGGATGCTTCACATGTCTCACTCCCCAGGCTGGAACAAGACCTCACGGGCTTCACCGTGTTGAGCGGTGGAATGTACAGGCTCTCAGCCTATGCCCGAGAGGGAGTAGTTGGAATATAGAAAAAAAAAAAAAAAAAAAAAAAGACTGCTACTCCACTTCCCCTACCTGTTTTATCAAATTTAAACAAATTGTATCCTGGTAAATTAAATTCGGCAACAATGTCTTGAGTCTATATTTATCAATGTTTCAGTAACCGCAATAATGTCTAAATACTTATTAAATAACAATTGTTCTAATCTGGTAAATTTTGTTGCATAAACTTCTATAGTTTACATAATGTACACTTAATTCATCTCTTTTAATAGTATCTGATTGACTTTTGTATTTGCTTGTACTTTGATAAATATTGTAGCACTATTATTATGACTAACTTCCATTGCTGCATTATCAACTATTGTTTCACTGTTAGTATTATCAAGCAATATTCTTTCCTTTCTTTGGATGGGACTTCGCCATTATAAAATCCTACTTCCACTACTCTATCAACTAACTTCCTAGCTAGCACCCCCACAACAATGTTTGTGGGAGTAGTTGATAACTTCGTTAACTATGGTTAGGCACATCTCGTCCATATCCTATCTAATTTTGTCTTGAAGCTCTTTATCTTTATTGATCCTACTATAGCAATCGGAAGCTTATTTCATATATTTTAATTATTTGCTAGATATTTTTTATATTATTGTCGAGATGTTATGATGACGCGATATGTTAATGAGTATTAATATAACTAAGTACAGTCGTGGTTAGGGCTACATTAACACCTCAAATTATACAGAAATAACAAGACTGTGCGCATTATCTAGCGAATGTCAGCAGTTTATCAATATAGTTCGCCAGTGTAATAATATTGTACCTCCTAAAATTGTCTAGAAATGTTTGTCCACGGCTGTGTAATATGCGTAATACTCTTATTTACTCATAACAATAACATAGCAACGTTTTATTAACCCTGTTGTGCACGTATGGACACGATTGCGTCCTGAGCTTCTTTTGCCCTGGCGCATATATGGACTTGATAGCGTCCTTAATCCCTGCACTACTTTTATCCTGGCGCACATATGGACTTGATAGCGTCCTTAAGCCCTGCAATACTTTTATCCTGGCGCACATATGGACTTGATAGCGTCCTTAAGCCCTTTAGAGAGAGATAGAGAGAGAGACTGGTGATTTGGCTTCTCCCCGTGTGTGACGCCACTGTACCGTGCGCCCTCTGATTAGTTCTAATTACTCCTGTTGCGATATCAGTTCAAAGTTTCGGAATATGCGGCCGGGCACCCAGCTCCCAGGTTGTAAGTTCCCCGGAGGGGGTGCCCACACCTACTGATTCGGCGTACCCACGGGGATTGGTCCATCGCCTCCAGCAGTTGTCGATGGGTGGGGTGGGTGATGTTGATATTGTTGGGCAGACATTGCAGTGGTAGCAGGGGGTGACTGAAGCTGGTGGTAGGTGGGACCAGCCTGAGGGTCTTCATACATGAGGCCTTGGGGCATGTACCCACTTTGATCCTGTGGCCTCTTTACCGGCAGCAGGGGATTCTGCCTCATGCTGGCCGCCTCCTCTTTGGCCTCCCTCTCCTGGCCATCCAGAAATCCCATCAACATAATATTCACCCTTTGCATGAAGCTGTACCAGTTCTCCTCGTTCAAGCAATGCAGAAGTGGCTCCTGGTATTGGAACCACCTCTTCACCGCCGTATCCTTTCCGAAACAGGGTGTGCTGGTTACGGTGGGACAGCTCCGCTACTTCTTCGTCTTTGCTGAGCAGCTAAAATACATGAAATTATATGTTGTTAATATACAAGGTACACAACAGTCAAGATTAATTAATTTGAGGAAGTACAAATTGACTACATTTTGTGTTATATTGGCTGTGTTAAAGCAATGATTATTCTCTTAATATTAGTACATCAAAATTAAATATTACAAAGCACAGTTATATTCAATTCAGGCCTCCTGGGTAGCTTCAACCTCCTGCTGGCACCTCTTCATCTTCTTTTCTTGGCATGGGTGGAGGGGAACACCTGGCTCCCACTAAGGGTGGAGTCCCCATATACGGGTATTCCCTGGTGCTCTTCAATTTCCTCCATATCCGACTCTGACTGAAGAACCTGTGCAGCCACAAGAAACTGTAATTAAATATACGAATTGGGGTAATGTGAATTAAGTAAACAATCATGTTTCACCCAGACTACTTTGACATGCCGCTTCCATGAGCGTGTGTGAAAAAGGTTGAAACATTTATTGTTGGTTCAACAATCACTTCATTATTTTCAAGTCTCTGTCAATGTTCATGGATTTATGCATTTGATTAAAATAGCAGAAATGCTGTTTGGGAATAATGGAAACATAAACTTTCGAATAACATGCACCTATCTTCTTGCCTGATACTCGGGTTGCCCGAAGTGTCACGTGTGACCTCAAGGACACATTGTCCAGAACCCATTTTCTATCGTGGTTGGGGGCTTTTCATGCCGCCCTACTTCTCTTGCGGAGCGCCTTCAGGTATGTGGTTCTAATGTTGGCTAACCAAGACATGTGCTTTCAATGTTTCCAAAACCCAATTTCTACATTTATCTACCCATCAATAACTCCCACAGGTTTATCCCTTATACTTTAACAATACACAAATCAATCGTTCATCCTCTTTCAGTATTCTCGGTGTCTCCTTTTCTTCTGATCTCACGTGGAAAGATCATATTACCACCCTTGCTAAAACAGCTTCCCAGAAGCTGGGTGTGCTCAACCGCCTCTGGGGGTTCTTTAATCCTGCACAGCTTCTTGCTCTGTACAGGGCACAGTGCATCCTAGTAATGAGTATTGTTCGCATATGGGGACGATCCTCTCACACAGCACTTTTTGTCAAAGTAGAAAAGAAAGCCTTTCGTCTCATTAACTCACTTCCACTCACCGACTCCCTGCAATATCTCTCTCTGCGCCTCAATGTTTTTTCATCTTTCTCATATACCACTATTACAATAATCAGTGTTCCTCAGAGCTCTCTCAGTGTATACCACCTCCTCTATGTAGAATGCGTAGCACTCGTCTATCAACACAATCCCACACCTACCCTGTGCAACTCGCCAACCCAAGATTGAAGTGATATTCCCAATCTTTCTTCTATTCAACAGCTGAGCTCTAGAACTCTCTCCCTGAATCAATCTTCCCCTCATCCTATGAGTTAAATTGCTTCAAACTCTGTGTGCCCATGCATTTTGGCTCGAACATTCCTTAATTTTAGCCCTGTCACTATTTCAACTCTGGGGGAGGCACTCGTCACAGTTCTGCCTTTTGTCTCCCTCATCCACATAGCAAATAAATGCGTGTTGCTGAAAAAAACAACACACTTGGAAATGTATGAAATAGTTGGTGTACAAGCAAAGTTATTCGTCAAAATAATAATATCATTATGCATATACTAGGGTGACAATAACATAACTTTTACATGGAATTCCAGCACCCAAAAGGGTAGATACCACCAAACAATTTCAGGGACTCTCTCTCTCTATTAAATAATAATAAAATAATGGCAATGTACCTGATTGTTTATGGTGTTTACACAATGTGGGAGAGTGTATTCATGCAGGAAACATTTTACCTACTGGGAAGTGGTAGGGTTATGGCAGCGCCCTTCTCCTGAAGAGTGCGGTCCTTTTTTGCCCTGTTGTGGTAGTCCTTGTGCAGTTTATCATAGAACATTGGTCATGAGGCAAACCCCTCTGCAAGATCCTTTTCTGCGGCTATAGTCATTGAGGCCGAACTTGACAGCTACATCTGCTGTAGTTCCTGTTCCTCCATCTCAGTGTCGGAGTTGGAGTGGGTGGACACCATCTCCGACTCCAGTGCTGTCTCCTCCAGTAGGACCTCGCTCTCTTCCACTACCTGAGTTGGTGACGATGTCTGGGATATCTCAGGTTGGGCCTGGGTGCAAAGAGGTCATTGTCCGCTGGTGGCTGGTGGCTAGTGCTTGCCTTTGCGGCAGTGATCTTCGGGAATTTCTTGGGCATGGTGATGGTGTAGATGTTGTGGAGATACCGCTTGTAGTATACGGAAAGGTCAACTGATGACAGACCCGCCAGGCCGGCCTATATATATGATTTTATGCAGGTAGCATGCAGGTGCTAATTGCTTTTGAGACTGATGACCCCATGGTATAAAGACAATTAGAAAGGTATGGGCAGTAGTTGAATGCTGAAACTATTACAGATTTGAGTGATGTCACACGAAGTTCAATACTACTGGTCTCCCCACGTAACCTTCATTAAACTCGCCTAAATATGGTCTTCAAACAGGATCGGTAGAAATAGACATATATAGTGTGTCAGGACCTTATTCTATATGCTAAAGTTGTTAATTTTGCTTTTGAAGATTATATAAACCGCTATGAGGTAGTTTACAGCAGACGTCGCTTTCAAATTTTACAGCGAAAAGCTTATGATCGCTATGGTGTGCTTTTCACTTAATATGAAGAGTAACATCGATTGATATCGACAATTTTATTGTAGTAAGACCCAATCTACGTATTAGCATTGTTTTTCTTTATATATGTAGCTTATATAAATGAGATATTTCGAAGGTGTTGGTCATTTTCCCTTCGTGGATCGGGAGAAATGTTGGAGGTATACTGATTCACGCTCGTCCCTTGTCCAACTTCCTTTAAATTCACATAGTTTGCTACTGACACTCGTCGACTTTCACCCAGGGATGGCGTGTGAGGGTATATAAAGGCCCAGGGGATGTGGAGAGATGATATGTATAAGTATATGGCCAGCTAGGAATCTAAGAGTGAACCAGGGATTTCGACGAAGCTAAAAGGTTATGGTGACGGAGCAGGGTTGCGGAAGGAGGGATGGTGCTGCCATCTCGTGGCCAGAGAGAAGACTAAAGCCAATGTCAACACCAAGCGATGCTGGTAGACGACTATTTCACTTAATATTCGCTAATAGAATAATCAACGTTATTCTTACAACTACATCCTATATTAGGAAGGTACCATGGTTGAACATAAAGTCACAGAAGAAAAAGAAGTGATAGTCATCTGTTTACTGAATTTTAGAAGCCTGCAGGCATATGAGCCCATAATGGTCTCAAAACGGCACAAGTCATATGACGGGCACCGCAGGGGTGGCCAATATTTTCTCTCCCGTCATATGACGGTCACCGTCAGTTGAGGGTTAAGTCATAAGAAGAGGGAAAGACTGATTCTGGGAGAGAGTTCCAGAGCTCAGCAGTTGAATAGAAGAAAGACTGAGAATAACGTTTCACTCTTTTTTTGGAGAGTTGCACAGAGTAAGTGTGGGATTGTGTTGCAAGACAGGTACTACGTACCCTATGTAGAGGAGATGGTATACACTGGGAAAGCTCTTAGGAATAATGATTATTGTAGTAGCGATAGAATAGCAATGCAACTGCGGCCAAGAGAGAGATATTGCAGAGAGTTGGTGAGTGGACGGGAGTTAATGATACAAAAGGCTTTCCTTTCTACTTTGTCTAGGAGTGCGGTGTGAGAGGATCCTCCCCACACATGTGCGCAATACTCACTACATGGACGCACTGTGCCCCAGTACAGAGCAAGAAGCTGTGCAGTGGTTAAGAACCCCTTGAGGCGGTTGAGCACACCCAGCTTCTGGGAGGCTCCCTTAGCAAGACTAGTATTATGGTCCTTCCAAGTGAGAGCAGAAGAAAAAGAGACACCAAGAATATTGAGAGACGATGCAGGATTAATTTTTGTAATGTTGAAGTGTAAGGGATAGTCCTCTGGGTGTTCCGGCATTGAAGTAAGATGAAGACATTTGGTTTTGGAAGCATTAAAGGCATTAAGGTTTTCTCTGCCCCAATTGGAAATTGTAGTTAGATCAGAAGATAAGTGTTGCATGGCTTCATTACGTTTGTTTTTATAGGGATTGCTAACTGGGGCATTCAGGAAAACTAATTGAGTAGTGTAAGGTAGAGTCGTCTGTGTATGCATGGATGGGACTGGAGGTACAGTTGAGAAGATCATTTATGAAAATTAGAAAGAGAATGGGAGATAGGACAGAGCCCTGAGGAATACCGGAGTTGATAGGATGAGGAAGTGAGCGATGGCCTTCCACAACCGCAGCTATGGAACAGCCAGAAAGGAATTTAGAGACAAAGGCACAGATGGAGGGATAGAAACCGAAGGAGGGTATTTTAGAAATTAAAGATTTATGCCAGACTCTATCGAAGGGCTTCGATATAACTAGTGCAATAGAAAATGTCTCACCGAAGTCCCGAAAGGAGGATGACCAAGAGATAGTAATATATGAAAGAAGATCACCAGTAGAGCGACCCTTAAGGAAGCCATACTGGCGATCTGAGAGTAGATCATGAGAAGAGAAATGCTTAAGAAATTTGGAAGCAAGAATAGTTTCAAAAACTCTATAGATACAAGAGATGAGAGCAATTGGACGATAGTTGGAGGGTTGAGACCATTCACCATTCTTTGGGACAGGTGGAAGGAGAGCAAACTTCCAGCAAGAAGGGAAGACGTTAGAGGAGAGGCAATGACAAAAGAGTTTGCCTAGGCAGTACAACAGGAGGAACACCGTCCAGACCGTACGCCTTTTTAGTATTAACCCTCTTCAACATATGACGCGATTTTGAGCCTATTGGGGATACTTTAAAGCCTTTGTTACCATCAGGGGTATTTAGAATCCTTTATTTTAGTTACTTCAACCTCTGCAGTTGTCTTTGAGTTAGCTGTGGGCAGAAAACTAATTTTGGAGAGGTAATTATAAGAGTGAGAGAACTCTATTTCTTATTGCTAATCTGGCAACCTCTGCGTCATATGTGCGTGAAAGGGTTAAGCCCAGAGAGGGTAGAAAATACATCTTTAGAAGATATTAGGATATTAGGCATAAATAGGAGAGAGGAGGGTGGAAAGGGAGGAATAGAACCTGAATCATCCAAGGTGGAGTTTCTATCAAAAGTTTAAGAGAAGAGTTCTGCTTTGTCAGAGGAAGAAGTGATGGTTGTGCCATCAGAGTGGAAAAGGGGAGAGAAAGATGAAGAAAAATAGTTGGAGAGGTTTTTGGCTAGATGCCAGAAAGCTTGGGAAGAGCTAGAGTTGGATTGTTCAGTGCATTTATTATTGATGAAAGAGTGTTTGGCAAGTCAAAGAACAGATTTGGATTGATTCTGGGCAGAAACATAGGACAAATGAGATTCTTGAGTTTTAAGGTGTCGGTGCCGTTTGAATGCATCCTCCTTGTTGCGGACAGCAAAAGAACAAGCGTGAGTAAACAAAGATTTGTTTGCATTAGACTGAGAGAAAGAAAATGGAATGTTTGCTTCCATGCCCAAAGGATTACCTCGGTAATGCATTCAGCACTCTTCGAGGGTCCCCTGCCACGGAAGCAAAAGTCATTCCATGGGAAATCAAAGAAGTACCGCCGAAGAGCCTCCCAGTCGGCAGTGCCAAAGTGCCACAAGCACCGCCGTTTGGGAGGATCGGGTGGCCGTACCAGAGAGATAGGACAGGTGACAAATATTAGTTTATGGTCGGAGGAGCCCAAAGGAGAGAAAAGATTTACAGTATAAGCAGAAAGGTTAGATCGAGGTTAGAAATAAACCATGAATGTTGGGCTGATCTCCGAAGCGATATGGGATATGGGGGGGGTAGCTGGACTAACTGCTCTAAGTCGCTTAAGATATAAAAGATGTAGGCTTGTTCACAAGGTTGGTCAGTGGATATAGAGGAGAGCCATTGGTGGTGGTGAACATTGAAATCTCCTAAGATGGAGATTTCTGCGAAAGGAGAGATGAATATAATGTGTTCTACTTTAGAAGTTATATAGTCAAAGAATTTTGGATAGTCAGTTGAATTTGGGGAGAGATAGACATCGCAGAAATATTTAGTTTGATAGTGATAAGAAAGCTTTAGCCAGAGAGTTGAGAATTCAGAAGAATGTAAGGTGGGACCATGAGAGAAAGAAATATTGTTGCGTACATAGACGCAACATCCACCTTTGGCTCGAAACTGATAATAGAGATAGTAGGAGAATACGGAGAAGGGTTGGTCGTCAGTAGTCCCAGACAACTGTGTCTCGGTGAGAAATAAATATCAGGGTTGGCAGAAGAGAGGTGGTGTTCCACTGAGTGGAAGTTAGAGGAAAGGCCACGAATATTACTGAAATTAATAGTAAGAGTAGAAGGTGGTGGTCCAGAGCATTTTGGCGTGTCATTTCCAGGGAACAGACTGATGGGGGCATTTCTGGTCCCCCCCTCCCCCTAGGGACTCTGAAGCGTGTCATAAGAACATAAGAAACATAAGAAAATGGGAGTCCGCAGAAAGCCGATTGGCCTACACAAGGCAGATCCCTGTCACACCCAACCCTAATTATAAGGCCTAATTATAAGCCCAGCTTACTGACACCATTAGGACTGACCTTACCGAAACGGTCAGATGTCAGAATAAACGGGGGTCTGCAGATCGTCGATTGGCCCACCCCTGACAGATCACCGTCATACCCAACCCATCTCGTCCATATGCCTATCTAATTTTATCTTAAAGCTCACTATCGTTCTTGATCCCACTATAGCACTTGGTAGCCTATTCCACCTATCTACAACTCTGTTACCAAACCAACATTTGCCTATATCTTTCTTGAAACGAGATCTATCTAATTTTAAACCAAATGTATGAGTTCTTTCGCTATCACTGAGCTCTAGTACATTTTTCATGTCCCCTTTATTAATCCCACTAACCCACTTGAATACCTCTATCATATCCCCTCTAACTCTGCGTCTCTCTAACGAATGTAAGCCTAATTTCTTCAACCTTTCTTCATACGGAAGATTTCTAATATTATGGATCATTTTTGTCATTCTACGTTGTACTCTCTCCAATGAATCTATGTCCATTCTGTGATAAGGTCACCAAAATTGAACAGCATAATCCATATGGGGTCTCACTAATGACAAGTAAAGTTTTAAGATAACATCAGCAGTTCTGTTACTCACACTCCTAGAGATGAACCCGAGAATCCTGTTTGCTTTGTTACGAACGCGTATACATTGTTTTCTAGACTTCAAATCATTGCTAACAAACACACCTAGATCTTTCTCACAGTCTGAGTTTTCTAATTCCATATTAGCTAGTTTATATTTAACATTTGTATGCATCTTCCCTATCTTTAATACCTTGCATTTGTCAATGTTAAACTTCATCTGTCAAATTACTGACCATTCGTGTAAGGTATCTAGATCCCTTTGCAGGCACTCTATATATCTATCTGAATCAATTTTTCTCCCCATTTTGGTATCGTCTGCAAATTTACTTATCCTACTAGTTATACCTAAATCAAGGTCATGTAGCCTATGTATATAACAAACAACAGAGGACCTAATACAGATCCCTGGGGGAGACCACTTTTGACTGCTCCCCATTCTGACTTGGTACCATTTATGCCGACTCTCGGCTTCCTACCAATTAGCCATGACCTAATCCATCCTAACAACGCCCCACCTATTCCATGCGCCTCAACCTTTCTCATCAATCTCTCATTAGGGACTCTGTCGAAAGCTTTACTGAAATCTAAATATATAATATATGACTTGTCATTATCTACTGCTTCATATACCTCTGAGAAAAATAAGTAAATTAGTAGGCAAGAACGTCCCTGAGTGAATCCATGCTGAGAAGAATTGATTAGGCCTAAGTTAAATGTTTCTAAGTGGTTTCTCATTTTCCTAGCAATAATTAACTCTAGTAGCTTTCCTATGATTGAAGTGAGACTAATGGGATGGTAATTGGATGCTATTGATTTATCACCTTTATTAAAGATCGGAACTACATTTGCAAGCTTCCAAGCTTCTGGAACTATACCTGTTTCTAATGACTTGTTAAAAAGAAATGTTAATGGGTAACTTAACTCATCTCAGCATTCTTTTAATACTCTAGCATATACCTCATCAGGACCAGGCAATTTCTGAGGTTTCAGTCTGTCAATTTCCTTATTAAGCACATCATTTCTACTTATAGTAACCGTACTTCACCTATTTTCTATACTATCGCTATATACCTTACGGACTTCTGGAATCTGTGGCAAATTTTCATTAGTGACAATGGATAGAACTGACTATTTAATGTACTGCACATTTCTATATCATTTTCTGTCATTTCTCCTATCAAAGTTTTAAGGGGGCCTATTACATTTCTAAATTTAAATTTATATAGTTGGTAAAAAGCTTTAGGGTTATTTTTTGAGTCGTTGACTATCCTTATTTCATAATTTCTTTTTGCTTTCCTAATATCCTTTTTTACCTGTCTTGATAGAGTCTGATAATAAATAAGTAGGTGATTTTCGCCTTTCTTAATTTTTCTATATATTCCTTTCTTTTTTCCTATAATATCTATTAGTTTATTATTCATCCATTTTGGTTGGCTCTGTGTCGACTAAATCTTCTTTTGGGGATATATTTGTTTTATGCATTGTGAAGTGAAGAAATAAACTGTTCATATGTAGCTGTCAAGTTTAACTCTGGCTTATCCTGACTTAATTGTTTAACAATAGAATCCACCCTTAAGGCTCTTCTTATCCCACCATAATCAGCTTTTCTGAAATCTGGGATAAGTGACGGATTCTCTTTAGCATTTCCTGTCCATTGTATATTAAAATAAATATATTTGTGATCGCTATTTCCTAGTTGGTACCTTATCTCAACATTATTTATCATATGTTCATTATTACTGAGAACTAAATCCTCTAGTCGGAGAGTCAATGAATTGAAATAAAAAACTATCTTGTACCGCCTCAATAAACTCTTCAGAATCTGAGTCGCCGATTTGATGTTGCCAATCTATCTTCGGAAAATTAAAATCCACCATAATGCACACATTGCTAAACCTTGATGCTATTTTCACTTCCTGCCATAAAGATTTACCTTCA
This sequence comes from Paralithodes platypus, assembly GCA_032716605.1. Lineage (NCBI taxonomy): Eukaryota > Metazoa > Arthropoda > Malacostraca > Decapoda > Lithodidae > Paralithodes > Paralithodes platypus. The sequence continues at coordinate 43,879,251 of CM064509.1, read as the reverse complement.
TTTCTACTCATATTTGGTGGTCTATAAATTACTCCAATAATTATGGTCTCGCTACCTTCGCTAACCTCTACCCAAACACTTTCATTATCATGATTTAGTCTAATACCTGATTTAGTACAGCATTTTAATGAACTCATGACAAACGCCGCTATTCCGCCGCCCCTCCTACCTGTTCGGTCATATTTAAACAAACTATATCCTGGTATATAAAATTCTGCTAAAAAAAAAAAATTGATTCTGTATTAATCCATGTTTCAGTAAGCGCTATTATGTCTAAATTTTCATTGTTAACAAGTGCTCTAAGTTCGTCCATTTTATTACATAAACTCCTACAGTTTGTGTAATATAATCTCAATGTATTTCTTTTACTGGTGTCTAGTGGACCTTTTTTTCTTCTATTAGTGTCTATTTGACTGTTGTTATTATCTTGTACTAAGGTAGATATTGTACCACTATTTATACGACTAACTTCTATTACTGCATTGTCACCTATTGTTTCACTGTTATTAATAACATCTAATTTTCTTTCCTGACTATTCTTTCTATCACCTAATTTATCTTGTTTTCTTTTGATGGGACATTTCCAATTTAAAACCCTACCTCAACTGCTCTATCAACTAACCTTCCTAGCATCCCTATCCCTTTCCTACTTAAATGCACCCCGTCCCTTGCGTACAAGCTATCTTTACCGTAGTAGAGGCTCCAGTTGTCTATGAATGGTAATGACAACTCTTTGTACAGCTTTGCCAGCCAGTAATTAAAACCAATTGCTCTGGACAACCATTCACGTCTGACACCTCGTCTTGGCAAGATAGAGCAAACAATGGGAATCCCACCCTTTATCCTAATCTTATCTAAGGCTACCCTATACAACTTACGCAGTTCAACACTGGTAAGCTTACCCACGTCATTGCTACCTGCACTAAGTACGACTATGGGTTTATCTCCAAAGTCGTCAATGACGTCCTCCAATCTCTTACAAACTTTACCTATACCTGCCCCGGGGAGACACTCGAGCTTCCTAACTTTGATGGAGAGATTGTCACCTAAATACCTAACCATAGAGTCTCCAATAACATTGATAAGCTTACATTTACCTTTATTTGTAGTTTCCTTACCTCCCTTTCTCGTGTTTTCCTCGCCCCTGGAAACACTCCCAGCCTCGCTATCACTCCCAGCCTCGCTATCCTTCACTTGTTCTCCATCACATTCATCAGGTAAGGTGATGAACTTGTTGCTGGTCTTGAGTGGCTCCCTTTTCAGCTTGCAGGTCGTTGCACTTGTCGCAACCACTTTCCAAGGAGCTTCACGATCCCGAGGAAAACTAGCCTTACTCTTCTTCTCCACCATGGCTAGTTTCAAGGCCAAATGTTCATCTTTTAGACATTGAACCTCCTGCTCTACATTCTCCAGCCTTTCCTGCAAAGCAAGACAAAGCTGGAGAATATGGGAGGAGGTAGCAATCTCATCAACACAAGCCATGTTTCACAATTTTTGTTCTCACTAGCACCACACTAAGGGGTAAACAGGTTCACTAGCGGTCACTAAGGACGTCCGCACTGGTCAGAGGTCAGGCCACAACTGTGTCAAGAAGGTGTTTTGGAGGGCAGGCTGGGGTTGCCCTCAATATTGATGAGACACTGAAAGGATCAACTAGGGAGGCCAGGTGGTGAAACAAGAGTTCCAGTGGTCCTTATCAGCCAACTAGCACTTCCTGGGAGTACCGCCCTGTTCGGCAGGTGTCTTCAGCCTCCTCCTGACATGTAGGTGCTAATTGCTTTTCGGTCAGCTCAAGTCGCATTCGCACAGTTTGGTCGTTTCTGCGACTGTTAGAAACCCGTTGGGTTGTCAGCCAACTGTCTTTTGGGCCGAACGATTTGAAAATATGTCTGGTTTCGCCGACTGTCGGAAACCATTCGGATAGTCGTACGTTTTCGGCAACAGCCGCACCTCAACCCTATTGACAAAACCCGAAAACATCTTAAAACATCTGATTTTCGAAAACCTTTCTCCAAAAACATGCGACAGTTGTTTTTGGAATTTACAAAAATCATGCGACTGTCGCGTGGCCGACTGATTTGTCTATGAACTTGACAGAAAAATCAACAAACAGTGAAGTGTAGCCAATACCTTGCGCTAGGCCCATGCTAAATATTAGCATATTCTTTATTAGCACTACCCTTTGCATCATTGCACGCCAAATTAACCGGACGTACACCAGTCGTCTCTGGGCTTCCCCCTTAATTTTCCAGCGGAGGTATATTGTATGTCTCTGGGTAATAATGGGTTAATTCATGATCTTTGGCATTATCTTTTATGTTACTAAACCTTGTAAACCTTGGACTGTGTGTTGTTGTGTAATAACTAATAATATTTTACATGTTAAATTACCAATCATCTTTGTACGAACATGTCCAATAATTGTAGGGCAGTATCTCACAAAAATATTAGGCTGTCCAGTGTCCATAATGCAGTTGGGTCTAAGTACATGATTAGATTGATATCCAAATTTCGAAAATAGATATCAATCATGATCGTGTACTTAACCTTTAACTGTATTGGTGGTGTAATGGTTTAGATGCTTATATTCTGGGTGTGGTGTCCCGAGTTCAAATTCCGGGAGGACCATACGCTTTCATTAATTTATTCAGGTGCATTTGGGTTTGTAATGGAGGATTAATATTAAGAACGGGGTGTTCCTTAATTTCTATAGGTTCAGGTACTAATGTCTAGCGAGACCAGTCCTAGTGATCTTGGCCCCATTCATTGTTATTTCCTCTCACTAATACATTAGGCTGTCCATAATGCAGTTGGGTCTAAGTGCATGATTAGATTGATATCCAGAATTCAAAAATAGATATTAATTTTATCATGATCGTGTACTTAGCCTTTAACCCGAGAATTGCAATAGATCTCATGGAAGTATCTCTATAGCGAATGCAAAAAGCCTCACAGAAGCAAGACCATGAAAAAACCCTATAAAACTGCCCCAGGGGCTCTCAAAACAAAGGAATGTCATAAGGTGAGATAATTCCTCTCTAGTACTTTGTACCACTCATCCATATGTTTCTCACCCCCCATCCCCCCTCCCCCTCCTCAATTATCACCTATTGTTCCTCTTATTTTCATCATTTTTGGGGTATTTTTCACGCGAATTTATCTCCTGCTATTACGTAGTACAAGTGAGATACATAAAAGACCTTATATAACTCTGAGACTTCATTCGCTTGCCTCAGTATACCTAGAGAACTAGAGGAGGGAGGATATATTACTCACCATCTCACGCCTGAGGATACGACCGGGTGGCGTATATTTTAGTTTTTGACCAACCAAATGCTTTCCCCACTTATTTTAAAATTCTACAAGGTTCATATATTCATCATATTAATAAAATAAGTTCTCATGGAAAATGAATTATACTTTATATGGTAGATATAAGAAATTCTGTCAGAATATTGGGTAATTAATTTGCATATAACTTCATTTGTCAGAGGCCATAGGCGCGCTCCCCGGGTTAACTGTGTTGGTGGTGTAATGGCTTAGATGCTTATGTTCTGGGTGTGGTGTCCCGAGTTCGAATCCTGGGAGGATCAATGCTGTCATAAATGTATTCAAGTGCATTGGGGTTTGTAATGGAGGATTTATGTTAAGAAAGGGGTGGTCCTTAATTTAATCATTAACATCAATTTACTCATTTTACATATTAGTTTTCCTGAACCTGGCTTTTTGGGTGTTTGGAGACTTCAGTTTTGAATTGATTAACCTCTTAAGTGCGCAAGGGGGTAATTAGACACCTCTGCCTGTGCGCATGCATTTGAGCTGTTTCCATCACTAAAATATTCATTTTACCATAAATAGCATTAATACTTATCCATACGCGCCTATTATGGGTTGATTATAAAGGTATTAACCTGTTACAACAATAAAACGAGTGAAAACAGCGTTTGGATGGTCAAGATCGGAGATACAGGCCGCGAGTTATATAATGTATGGGTGAGGCAACCTGCTTTTTCCCGCCAATTTCCCCCAAGGCCACTGAGACACAGTCGATCGATACTCTCTCTCTCTCTCTTGCTCTTGCTTGCTAACAGTGATGACAATGCCCTGCTTGCAACTCGCTAATGTTAGCACGAAAATATACCTCAGAATAAGGGAATAACAGGGAAAATATGTGATAACTGAAGGAGGGGAGGAAAGTGGGGAAGGAGGGGAGGTAGAGGAGTGATATTTTGCATGGCCCAGGGGCAATTTTTTTTTTTTTCTTCGATGTTTAAAGTTGATTTTTGTTTTCTCTGACTCTTAAGAGTCTTCCCGCAGTCCGCCGGGGGAAATCTTAAGAGTCTTCCTGCAGTTCCCGGGTTAACAATCTATGTTGTGTCTAACCAATTTGTAATATATATTGGCAACCTTGCAAGGATCTTCAGGATATTATCATGCGAATATGATAATTTGATTTCACTGATATAATTTCTACATACTCGATGTCGACTATTTCTAATTTAGAGGAATCCAGAAATGTTGTAGTCAGTGTTCGAACAGTAACTGAAGTAGAGAGCAGGAATATAATTGAAATTAATCCTTTCACTCCCCAGAAGAAGCACTAGCATCTTCCCATACCACCCTATAAATGTGCTAAGGCGCGATTCACGCCTTCATTAATAAAATATTTGGCATGAATCACTTAAACGCGCGAATCATTCCTTCCGCCTGCTGTGAGAAGCTGAAAAATCAAAGAATTTCGTGATATACCTTGCAACACTGTAAGCCCAAAAACAGTGTGACAGCGAAGGTCTAACAAATGTTGTCCAGTTTTGCTTATTCGTCAGCGCGGGAAGGTTGGTCACCCTGGACCTTTAAATTTCTGGACTCGGAGATTTGATGTGCACTTTGTGTCTATTAATTATTTAAATGAACATATACGGTATAGCATTGAAAATTACATGTAGAGGCTTGGATATCGTTACCGTGTATGTGGCCAATAATTCATCGTCACAGACACAATCTACGGTAAGCTATCGTATATTTATTCCTCTTCTAACTGTCACTGATATATACGGATACGAAAATATTCGTATAAAATCAAATTTTATTGGTAGATAAATGTTTGTTGTTTTCAAAGCTTCGTTATTCATTGCCGTCACTCTGGAACTATATTTTATAGCCGCATAGTTTACCAAATAGGTTAAATGCGCGCATACAGTGAGGCAATTTTTTTTGTGATTACTCTTCGCATGATGGGGGTGAAAATATGCATATAAAATCAAATATTCATGGGATATAAATGTTAATGATACTGATGGAAAGAACATTAATGCTACTATTTAGTGCACTCCTAAAATATCTATGTTGTCACTGAAAATGTCCATGTTACTGTCCGTTCATTTACACACAGACATAATTTTGTTTACGGCATACATTTTCACAATGATATTTCAAGGTTTGTATATATTTTCTACCGGAAACTAATAGAATGCCCTTTCCTTGTTTTATGTATGCATGGTAAAGTGTATAGAAAGTATATCTTATGGTCTAAAAGTAACCGAGAGTACATGATAAGGGCAATGGCAACCCGTAATCACTCTGCTCATTAATACAAATATTAGAGGGATATTAACCTCTCTTAATGGATCAAAAGAAATAGTGTCACATCTATCAAAATGTGAGTTTGGTCATGCTCAAGTTCGGAAAAGCTGTCTAACCACGGTTGCGTGTGGACGTTCCCGTTGTTTGACACATCTTTGGTTTTCTTTGGGGGCACTTTCTTGTGCCCCAGTAGTTGTCTCCTGTGTCACAGGTCGGAGGATATTAAGGTTCTAGACTCTTAATCTTGGAGAGGGGCGAAGGTTGGCAATGCTCGTTGAGGTAATTTTCTTGATGGTGTTTATGTACTGTCACAGCTGGCCAATATATGCCCGCTTCTTTCTAGTCCTCGGCCCATAACTGGTCAAGGAGGGATTGGTGGTACTGGGAAGCTCCAGCCGGAGAGACAGGAGGGGCCTGGGGACGTCGTCGGGGTTATGGAACCCTGAGAAACACTGGAGTTGATAGGTTGAGAAAGAGAGCATTATTGGCCATCCACAACCACAGCTATAGAATGGTCAGAAAGGACATTTGAGAGAAAGACACAGCTAGACAGATAGAAACCAAAAGATGGTACTTTGGAAACCAGGGATTTGTACCAAACTCTATCAACGGCTTTAGATATGTCTTGTGTAATAAATAAAGACTGGATTTTGTCATAAATGCCACAATTGCCTTTTTGTCCCTTTTTTTGGTGATTTCATCACTATAATGCCTTTTTTACCGATTTAGTGCATATTATGCCTATTTTATGTTTTCCAGGGCCTTTGTGTGCCTTTTTTGGTGATTTCATTACAATAATGCCTTTTTTTTTTTTTTTTTTTTTTCAGAGTGTAAACTATTGGTGGTTGTTGCTGCCGCCAGATGGCAACCTGGCCCAAGTTGGCCACTCTCCGACAGACGGCACAATTTAGCGCCTGACAATTTGAAGAAAATGCCTGTAATTATGTGCAATCAGGGACAAATGTAGAAAGTGTATCAATGACAATGTTACTTTAGTAATTTTTACCCTATTATAGCTTGATTTTAGCATTTTCACCATATTTTAATACAGAAAATAAATGCCTTTTTAATGCCTTTTTCATCAATAAATGCATTTGTTGTAATTTATTAATGCCTTTTTGCTTGCATATTATAGTGTTTTTTAGTGCCATAACTTCCGGTCTTTAGTAATAAACATTATTTTACCAAAGTCCCGAAAGGAGGAAGATCAAGATTTAGTCATATAAGAAAGGAGATCACCAGTAGAGCCGCCCTTAAGGAAACCATACTATTGATCAGAAAGTAAATTATGGGAATAGATATACTTGGAAACAATTATAATTAAGAAAATATTTAAAACAAAATTGAGATACAAGATATGAGAACAATGGACGATGGTTAGAGGGTTGAGAGCAGTCACCCTTCTTTGGGACAGATTGAATGAGAGCAAACTTCCAGCAAGAAATGATGATGTTAGAGGAAAGATAGAGATGGAAGAGTTTGCCTAGGCAGGAATGCAGCACCGAAGCACAGATTTGTTTAGCACAACAGGAGAAACACCATCAAATGTGTATAATTCTTATTATTAAGCCATAGGAGAACAGAAAATACATCCTTAGAAGAGATTAAGACAGTAGGCATAAGTAAGAGAGAGGGATGTGGATAGGGAGACATAGCACCGGAATCACCCACAGTAGAGTTTTTAAACCAGGGATTTCGACGAAGCTAAAAGGTTATGGTGACGGAGCAGGGTTGCGGAAGGAGGGATGGTGCTGCCATCTCGTGGCCAGAGAGAAGACTAAAGCCAATGTCAACACCAAGCGATGCTGGTAGACGACTATTTCACTTAATATTCGCTAATAGAATAATCAACGTTATTCTTACAACTACATCCTATATTAGGAAGGTACCATGGTTAAACATAAAGTCACAGAAGAAAAAGAAGTGATAGTCATCTGTTTACTGAATTTTAGAAGCCTGCATGCATATGAGCTCATGATGGTCTCAAAAAGGCACAAGTCATATGACGGGCACCGCAGGGGTGGCCAATATTTTCTCTCCCGTCATATGACGGTCACCGTCAGTTGAGGGCACCTCTGACATAAGAAGAGGGAAAGACTGATTCTGGGAGAGAGTTCCAGAGCTCAGCAGTTGAATAGAAGAAAGACTGAGAATAACGTTTCACTCTTTTGTTGGAGAGTTGCACAGAGTAAGTGTGGGATTGTGTTGCAAGACAGGTACTACGTACCCTATGTAGAGGAGATGGTATACACTGGGAAAGCTCTTAGGAATAATGATTATTGTAGTAGCGATAGAATAGCAATGCAACTGCGGCGAAGAGAGAGATATTGCAGAGAGTTGGTGAGTGGACGGGAGTTAATGATACAAAAGGCTTTCCTTTCTACTTTGTCTAGGAGTGCGGTGTGAGAGGATCCTCCCCACACATGTGCGCAATACTCACTACATGGACGCACTGTGCCCCAGTACAGAGCAAGAAGCTGTGCAGTGGTAAAGAACCCCTTGAGGCGGTTGAGCACACCCAGCTTCTGGGAGGCTCCCTTAGCAAGACTAGTATTATGGTCCTTCCAAGTGAGAGCAGAAGAAAAAGAGACACCAAGAATATTGAGAGACGATGCAGGATTAATTTTTGTAATGTTGAAGTGTAATGTCTGGGTGTTCCGGACATGAAGTAAGATGAAGATGTAAGATGAGAGATAGGACAGGTGACAAATATTAGTTTATGGTCGGAGGAGCCCAAAGGAGAGAAAAGATTTACAGTATAAGCAGAAAGGTTAGATCGAGGTTAGAAATTAACCATGAATGTTGGGCTGATCTCCGAAGCGATATGGGATATGGGTGGGTAGCTGGACTAACTGCTCTAAGTCGCTTAAGATATAAAAGATGTAGGCTTGTTCACAAGGTTGGTCAGTGGATATAGAGGAGAGCCATTGGTGGTGGTGAACATTGAAATCTCCTAAGATGGAGATTTCTGCGAAAGGAGAGATGAATATAATGTGTTCTACTTTAGAAGTTATATAGTCAAAGAATTTTGGATAGTCAGTAGAATTTGGGGAGAGATAGACATCGCAGAAATATTTAGTTTGATAGTGATAAGAAAGCTTTAGCCAGAGAGTTGAGAATTCAGAAGAATGTAAGGTGGGAACATGAGAGAAAGAAATATTGTTGCGTACATAGACGCAACATCCACCTTTGGCTCGAAACTGATAATAGAGATAGTAGGGGAATACGGAGAAGGGTTGGTCGTCAGTAGTCCCAGACAACTGTGTCTCGGTGAGAAATAAATATCAGGGTTGGCAGAAGAGAGGTGGTGTTCCACTGAGTGGAAGTTAGAGGAAAGGCCACGAATATTACAGAAATTAATAGTAAGAGTAGAAGGTGGTGGTCCAGAGCATTTTGGCGTGTCATTTCCAGGGAACAGACTGATGGGGGCATTTCTGGTCCCCCCCCCTCCCCCTAGGGACTCTGAAGCGTGTCATAAGAACATAAGAAACATAAGAAAATGGGAGTCTGCAGAAAGCCGATTGGCCTACACAAGGCAGATCCCTGTCACACCCAACCCTAATTATGAGGCCTAATTATAAGCCCAGCTTACTGACACCATTAGGACTGACCTTACCGAAACGGTCAGATGTCAGAAAAAACAGGGGTCTGCAGATCGTCGATTGGCCCACCCCTGACAGATCACCGTCATACCCAACCCATCTCGTCCATATGCCTATCTAATTTTATCTTAAAGCTCACTATCGTTCTTGATCCCACTATAGCACTTGGTAGCCTATTCCACCTATCTACAACTCTGTTACCAAACCAACATTTGCCTATATCTTTCTTGAAACGAGATCTATCTAATTTTAAACCAAATGTATGAGTTCTTTCGCTATCACTGAGCTCTAGTACATTTTTCATGTCCCCTTTATTAATCCCACTAACCCACTTGAATACCTCTATCATATCCCCTCTAACTCTGCATCTCTCTAACGAATGTAAGCCTAATTTCTTCAACCTTTCTTCATACGGAAGATTTCTAATATTATGGATCATTTTTGTCATTCTACGTTGTACTCTCTCCAATGAATCTATGTCCATTCTGTGATAAGGACACCAAAATTGAACAGCATAATCCATATGGGGTCTCACTAATGACAAGTAAAGTTTTAAGATAACATCAGCAGTTCTGTTACTCACACTCCTAGAGATTAACCCGAGAATCCTGTTTGCTTTGTTACGAACGCGTATACATTGTTTTCTAGGCTTCAAATCATTGCTAACAAACACACCTAGATCTTTCTCACAGTCTGAGTTTTCTAATTCCATATTAGCTAGTTTATATTTAACATTTGTATGCATCTTCCCTATCTTTAATACCTTGCATTTGTCAATGTTAAACTTCATCTGTCAAATTACTGACCATTCGTGTAAGGTATCTAGATCCCTTTGGAGGCACTCTATATCTCTATCTGAATCAATTTTTCTCCCCATTTTGGTATCGTCTGCAAATTTACTTATCCTACTAGTTATACCTAAATCAAGGTCATGTAGCCTATGTATATAACAAACAAGAGAGGACCTAATACAGATCCCTGGGGGAGACCACTTTTGACTGCTCCCCATTCTGACTTGGTACCATTTATGCCGACTCTTGGCTTCCTACCAATTAGCCATGACCTAATCCATCCTAACAACGCCCCACCTATTCCATGCGCCTCAACCTTTCTCATCAATCTCTCATTAGGGACTCTGTCGAAAGCTTTACTGAAATCTAAATATATAATATATGACTTGTCATTATCTTTTGTCATTATTTTTCTCAGAGGTATACCTCTGAGAAAAATAAGCAAATTAGTAGGCAAGAACGTCCCTGAGTGAATCCATGCTGAGAAGAATTGATTAGGCCTAAGTTAAATGTTTCTAAGTGGTTTCTCATTTTCCTAGCAATAATTAACTCTAGTAGCTTTCCTATGATTGAAGTGAGACTAATGGGATGGTAATTGGATGCTATTGATTTATCACCTTTATTAAAGATCGGAACTACATTTGCAAGCTTCCAAACTTCTAGAACTATACCTGTTTCTAATGACTTGTTAAAAAGAAATGTTAATGGGTAATTTAACTCATATCAGCATTCTTTTAATACTCTAGCATATACCTCATCAGGACCAGGCAATTTCTGAGGTTTCAGTCTGTCAATTTCCTTATTAAGCACATCATTTCTACTTATAGTAACCGTACTTCACCTATTTTCTATACTATCGCTATATACCTTACGGACTTCTGGAATCTGTGGCAAATTATCATTAGTGACAGCGGATAGAAACTGACTATTTAATGTACTGCACATTTCTATATCATTTTCTGTCATTTCTCCTATCAAAGTTTTAAGGGGGCCTATTACATTTCTAAATTTAAATTTATATAGTTGGTAAAAAGCTTTAGGGTTATTTTTTGAGTCGTTGACAATCCTTATTTCATAATTTCTTTTTGCTTTCCTAATATCCTTTTTTACCTGTCTTGATAGAGTCTGATAGTAAATAAGTAGGTGATTTTCGCCTTTCTTAATTTGTCTATATATTCCTTTCTTTTTTCCTATAAGATCTATTAGTTTATTATTCATCCATTTTGGTTGGTTCTGTGTCGACTAAATCTTCTTTTGGGGATATATTTGTTTTGTGCATTGTGAAGTGAAGAAATAAACTGTTCATATGTAGCTGTCAAGTTTAACTCTGGCTTATCCTGACTTAATTGTTTAACAATAGAATCCACCCTTAAGGCTCTGCTTATCCCACCATAATCAGCTTTTCTGAAATCTGGGATAAGTGATGGATTCTCTTTAGCATTTCCTGTCCATTGTATATTAAAATAAATAGATTTGTGATCGCTATTTCCTAGTTGGTCCCCTATCTCAAAATTATTTATCATATGTTCATTATTACTGAGAACTAAATCCTCTAGTCGGAGAGTCAATGAATTGAAATAAAAAACTATCTTGTACCGCCTCAATAAACTCTTCAGAATCTGAGTCGCCGATTTGATGTTGCCAATCTATCTTCGGAAAATTAAAATCCACCATAATGCACACATTGCTAAACCTTGATGCTATTTTCACTTCCTGCCATAAAGATTTACCTTCATTTCTACTCATATTTGGTGGTCTATAAATTACTCCAATAATAATGGTCTCGCTACCTTCGCTAACCTCTACCCAAACACTTTCATTATCATTATTTAGTCTAATACCTGATTTAGTACAGCATTTTAATGAACTCATGACAAACGCCGCTATTCCGCCGCCCCTCCTACCTGTTCGGTCATATTTAAACAAACTATATCCTGGTATATCAAATTCTGCTAAAAAAAAAAAATGGATTCTGTATTAATCCATGTTTCAGTAAGCGCTATTATGTCTATATTTTCATTGTTAACAAGTGCTCTAAGTTCGTCCATTTTATTACATAAACTCCTACAGTTTGTGTAATATAATCTCAATGTATTTCTTTTACTGGTGTCTGGTGGACCTTTTTTTGATCTATTAGTGTCTATTTGACTGTTGTTATTATCTTGTACTAAGGTAGATATTGTACCACTATTTATACGACTAACTTCTATTACTGCATTGTCACCTATTGTTTCACTGTTATTAATAACATCTAATTTTCTTTCCTGACTATTCTTTCTATCACCTAATTTATTTTGTTTTCTTTTGATGGGACATTTCCAATTTAAAACCCTACCTCAACTGCTCTATCAACTAACCTTCCTAGCATCCCTATCCCTTTCCTACTTAAATGCACCCCGTCCCTTGCGTACAAGCTATCCTTACCGTAGTAGAGGCTCCAGTTGTCTATGAATGGTAATGACAACTCTTTGTACAGCTTTGCCAGCCAGTAATTAAAACCAATTGCTCTGGACAACCATTCATGTCTGACACCTCGTCTTGGCAAGATAGAGCAAACAATGGGAATCCCACCCTTTATCCTAATCTTATCTAAGGCTACCCTATACAACTTACGCAGTTCAACACTGGTAAGCTTACCCACGTCATTGCTACCTGCACTAAGTACGACTATGGGTTTATCTCCAAAGTCGTCAATGACGTCCTCCAATCTCTTACAAACTTTACCTATACCTGCCCCGGGGAGACACTCGAGCTTCCTAACTTTGATGGAGAGATTGTCACCTAAATACCTAACCATAGAGTCTCCAATAACATTGATAAGCTTACATTTACCTTTATTTGTAGTTTCCTTACCTCCCTTTCTCGTGTTTTCCTCGCCCCTGGAAACACTCCCAGCCTCGCTATCACTCCCAGCCTCGCTATCCTTCACTTGTTCTCCATCACATTCATCAGGTAAGGTGATGAACTTGTTGCTGGTCTTGAGTGGCTCCCTTTTCAGCTTGCAGGTCGTTGCACTTGTCGCAACCCCTTTCCAAGGAGCTTCACGATCCCTAGGAAAACTAGCCTTACTCTTCTTCTCCACCATGGCTAGTTTCAAGGCCAAATTTTCATCTTTTAGACATTGAACCTCCTGCTCTACATTCTCCAGCCTTTCCTGCAAAGCAAGACAAAGCTGGAGAATATGGGAGGAGGTAGCAATCTCATCAACACAAGCCATGTTTCACAATTTTTTTTTCACTAGCACCACACTAAGGGGTAAACAGGTTCACTAGCGGTCACTAAGGACGTCCGCACTGGTCAGAGGTCAGGCCACAACTGTGTCAAGAAGGTGTTTTGGAGGGCAGGCTGGGGTTGCCCTCAATATTGATGAGACACTGAAAGGATCAACTAGGGAGGCCAGGTGGTGAAACAAGAGTTCCAGTGGTCCTTATCAGCCAACTAGCACTTCCTGGGAGTACCGCCCTGTTCGGCAGGTGTCTACAGCCTCCTCCTGACATGTAGGTGCTAATTGCTTTTCGGTCAGCTCAAGTCGCATTCGCACAGTTTGGTCGTTTCTGCGACTGTTAGAAACCCGTTGGACTGTCAGCCAACTGTCTTTTGGGCCGAACGATTTGAAAATATGTCTGGTTTCGCCAACTGTCGGAAACCATTCGGATAGTCATACGTTTTCGGCAACAGCCGCACCTCAACCCTATTGACAAAACCCGAAAACATCTTAAAACATCTGATTTTCGAAAACCTTTCTCCAAAAACATGCGACAGTTGTTTTTGAAATTTACAAAAATCATGCGACTGTCGCGTGGCCGACTGATTTGTCTATGAACTTGACAGAAAAATCAACAAACAGTGAAGTGTAGCCAATACCTTGCGCTAGGCCCATGCTAAATATTAGCATATTCTTTATTAGCACTACCCTTTGCATCATTGCACGCCAAATTAACCGGACGTACACCAGTCGTCTCTGGGCTTCCCCCTTAATTTTCCAGCGGAGGTATATTGTATGTCTCTGGGTAATAATGGGTTAATTCATGATCTTTGGCATTATCTTTTATGTTACTAAACCTTGTAAACCTTGGACTGTGTGTTGTTGTGTAATAACTAATAATATTTTACATGTTAAATTACCAATCATCTTTGTACGAACCTGTCCAATAATTGTAGGGCAGTATCTCACAAAAATATTAGGCTGTCCAGTGTCCATAATGCAGTTGGGTCTAAGTACATGATTAGATTGATATCCAAATTTCGAAAATAGATATCAATCATGATCGTGTACTTAACCTTTAACTGTAAAGGTGGTGTAATGGTTTAGATGCTTATGTTCTGGGTGTGGTGTCCCGAGTTCAAATTCCGGGAGGACCATATGCTTTCATTAATTTATTCAGGTGCATTTGGGTTTGTAATGGAGGATTAATATTAAGAACGGGGTGTTCCTTAATTTCTATAGGTTCAGGTACTAATGTCTAGCGAGACCAGTCCTAGTGATCTTGGCCCCATTCATTGTTATTTCCTCTCACTAATACATTAGGCTGTCCATAATGCAGTTGTGTCTAAGTGCATGATTAGATTGATATCCAGAATTCAAAAATAGATATTAATTTTATCATGATCGTGTACTTAGCCTTTAACCCGAGAATTGCGATAGATCTCATGGAAGTATCTCTATAGCGAATGCAATAAGCCTCACAGAAGCAAGACCATGAAAAAACCCTATAAAACTGCCCCAGGGGCTCTCAAAACAAAGGAATGTCGTAAGGTGAGATAATTCCTCTCTAGTACTTCGTACCACTCATCCATATGTTTCTCACCCCCCATCCCCCCTCCCCCTCCTCAATTATCACCTATTGATACATCATTTTTACATCATTTTTGGGGTATTTTTCACGCGAATTTATCTCCTGCTATTACGTAGTACAAGTGAGTTACATAAAAGACCTTATATAACTCTGAGACTTCATTCGCTTGCCTCAGTATACCTAGAGAACTAGAGGAGGGAGGATATATTACTCACCATCTCACGCCTGAGGATACGACCGGGTGGCGTATATTTTAGTTTTTGACCAACCAAATGCTTTCCCCATTTATTTTAAAATTCTACAAGGTTCATATGTTCATCATATTAATAAAATAAGTTCTCATTGAAAATGAATTATACTTTATATGGTAGATATAAGAAATTCTGTCAGAATGTTGGGTAATTAATTTGCATATAACTTCGTTTGTCAGAGGCCATAGGCGCGCTCCCCGGGTTAACTGTGTTGGTGGTGTAATGGCTTAGATGCTTATGTTCTGGGTGTGGTGTCCCGAGTTCGAATCCTGGGAGGATCAATGCTGTCATAAATGTATTCAAGTGCATTGGGGTTTGTAATGGAGGATTTATGTTAAGAAAGGGGTGGTCCTTAATTTAATCATTAACATCAATTTACTCATTTTACATATTAGTTTTCCTGAACCTGGCTTTTTGGGTGTTTGGAGACTTCAGTTTTGAATTGATTAACCTCTTAAGTGCGCATGGGGGTAATTAGACACCTCTGCCTGTGCGCATGCATTTGAGCTGTTTCCATCACTAAAATATTCATTTTACCATAAATAGCATTAATACTTATCCATACGCGCCTATTATGGGTTGATTATAAAGGTATTAACCTGTTACAACAATAAAACAAGTGAAAACAGCGTTTGGATGGTCAAAATCGGAGATACAGGCCGCGAGTTATATAATGTATGGGTGAGGCAACCTGCTTTTTCCCGCCAATTTCCCCCAAGGCCACTGAGACACAGTCGATCGATACTCTCTCTCTCTCTCTTGCACTCTCTTGCTAACAGTGATGACAATGCCCTGCTTGCAACTCGCTAATGTTAGCACGAAAATATACCTCAGAATAAGGGAATAACAGGGAAAATATGTGATAACTGAAGGAGGGGAGGAAAGTGGGGAAGGAGGGGAGGTAGAGGAGTGATATTTTGCATGGCCCAGGGGCATTTTTTTTTTTTTTTTCTTTTTCCGATGTTTAAATTTGATTTTTTTTTTCTCTGACTCTTAAGAGTCTTCCCGCAGTCCGCCGGGGGAAATCTTAAGAGTCTTCCCGCAGTTCCCGGGTTAACAATCTATGTTGTGTCTAACCAATTTGTAATATATATTGGCAACCTTGCAAGGATCTTCAGGATATTATCATGCGAATATGATAATTTGATTTCACTGATATAATTTCCACATACTCGATGTCGACTATTTCTAATTTAGAGGAATCCAGAAATGTTGTAGTCAGTGTTCGAACAGTAACTGAAGTAGAGAGCAGGAATATAATTGAAATTAATCCTTTCACTCCCCAGAAGAAGCACTAGCATCTTCCCATACCACCCTATAAATGTGCTAAGGCGCGATTCACGCCTTCATTAATAAAATATTTGGCATGAATCACCTAAATGCGCGAATCATTCCTTCCGCCTGCTGTGAGAAGCTGAAAAATCAAAGAATTTCGTGATATACCTTGCAACTCTGTAAGCCCAAAAACAGTGTGACAGCGAAGGTCTAACAAATGTTGTCCAGTTTTGCTTATTCGTCAGCGCAGGAAGGTTGGTCACCCTGGACCTTTAAATTTCTGGACTCGGAGATTTGATGTGCAATTTGTGTCTATTAATTATTTAAATGAACATATACGGTATAGCATTGAAAATTACATGTAGAGGCTTGGATATCGTTACCGTGTATGTGGCCAATAATTCATCGTCACAGACACGATCTACGGTAAGCTATCGTATATTTATTCCTCTTCTAACTGTCACTGATATATATACGGATACGAAAATATTCGTATAAAATCAAATTTTATTGGTAGATAAATGTTTGTTGTTTTCAAAGCTTCGTTATTCATTGCCGTCACTCTGGAACTATATTTTATAGCCGCATAGTTTACCAAATAGATTAAATGCGCGCATACAGTGAGGCAATTTTTTTCGTGATTACTCTTCGCATGATAGGGGTGAAAATATGCATATAAAATCAAATATTCATGGGATATAAATGTTAATGATACTGATGGAAAGAACATTAATGCTACTATTTAGTGCACTTCTAAAATATCTATGTTGTCACTGAAAATGTCCATGTTACTGTCCGTTCATTTACACACAGACATAATTTTGTTTACGGCATACATTTTCACAATGATATTTCAAGGTTTGTATATATTTTCTACCGGAAACTAATAGAATGCCCTTTCCTTGTTTTATGTATGCATGGTAAAGTGTATAGAAAGTATATCTTATGGTCTAAAAGTAACCGAGAGTACATGATAAGGGCAATGGCAACCCGTAATCACTCTGCTCATTAATACAAATATTAGAGGGATATTAACCTCTCTTAATGGATCAAAAGAAATAGTGTCACATCTATCAAAATGTGAGTTTGGTCATGCTCAAGTTCGGAAAAGCTGTCTAACCACGGTTGCGTGTGGACGTTCCCGTTGTTTGACACATCTTTGGTTTTCTTTGGGGGCACTTTCTTGTGCCCCAGTAGTTGTCTCCTGTGTCACAGGTCGGAGGATATTAAGGTTCTAGACTCTTAATCTTGGAGAGGGGCGAAGGTTGGCAATGCTCGTTGAGGTTATTTTCTTGATGGTGTTTATGTACTGTCACAGCTGGCCAATATATGCCCGCTTCTTTCTAGTCCTCGGCCCTTAACTGGTCAAGGAGGGATTGGTGGTACTGGGAAGCTCCAGCCGGAGAGACAGGAGGGGCCTGGGGACGTCGTCGGGGTTACGGAACCCTGAGAAACACTGGAGTTGATAGGTTGAGAAAGAGAGCATTATTGGCCATCCACAATCACAGTTATAGAATGGTCAGAAAGGACATTTGAGAGAAAGACACAGCTAGACAGATAGAAACCAAAAGATGGTACTTTGGAAACCAGGGATTTGTACCAAACTCTATCAACGGCTTTAGATATGTCTTGTGTAATAAATAAAGACTGGATTTTGTCATAAATGCCACAATTGCCTTTTTGTCCCTTTTTTTGGTGATTTCATCACTATAATGCCTTTTTTACCGATTTAGTGCATATTATGCCTATTTTATGTTTTTCAGGGCCTTTGTGTGCCTTTTTTGGTGATTTCATTACAATAATGCCTTTTTTTTTTTTTTTTTTCAGAGTGTAAACTATTGGTGCTTGTTGCTGCCGCCAGATGGCAACCTGGCCCAAGTTGGCCACTCTCCGACAGACGGCACAATTTAGCGCCTGACAATTTGAAGAAAATGCCTGTAATTATGTGCAATCAGGGAAAAATGTAGAAAGTGTATCAATGACAATGTTACTTTAGTAATTTTTACCCTATTATAGCTTGATTTTAGCATTTTCACCATATTTTAATACAGAAAATAAATGCCTTTTTAATGCCTTTTTCATCAATAAATGCTTTTTTTAGCATTTGTTGTAATTTATTAATGCCTTTTTGCTTGCATATTATAGTGTTTTTTAGTGCCATAACTTCCGGTCTTTAGTAATAAACATTATTTTACCAAAGTCCCGAAAGGAGGAAGATCAAGATTTAGTCATATAAGAAAGGAGATCACCAGTAGAGCCGCCCTTAAGGAAACCATACTAGTGATCAGAAAGTAAATTATGGGAATAGATATACTTGGAAACAATTATAATTAAGAAAATATTTAAAACAAAATTGAGATACAAGATATGAGAACAATGGACGATGGTTAGAGGGTTGAGAGCAGTCACCCTTCTTTGGGACAGATTGAATGAGAGCAATCTTCCAGCAAGAAATGATGATGTTAGAGGAAAGATAGAGACGCAAGAGTTTGCCTAGGCAGGAATGCAGCACCGAAGCATATTTGTTTAGCACAACAGGAGAAACACCATCAAATGTGTATAATTATTATTATTAAGCCATGGGAGAACAGAAAATACATCCTTAGAAGAGATTAAGACAGTAGGAATAAGTAAGAGAGAGGGATGTGGATAGGGAGACATAGCACCGGAATCACCCACAGTAGAGTTTTTAGAAAAAACATTTTGAGTAAAGCGTTCAAAGGAAGCGTGACAGTGGTGCCGTTGGAGTGCAAATGTGGAAGGAGAGACGAAGAAGTAAAATTGTTAAAGAGGTTTTTTGACTAGATACCAGAAAGACTGAGAAGAGCTAGAGTTAGAATGTTTGATACGTTTGTTATTAATAAAATCATTTTTGGCAAGTCGAAGAACAGATTTGGCATGATTCCGGGCAGAAACATGAAGAGTTTAAATAATATGAGTTCAATTTCTCAATATATATATATATTATTTCTTGTGTTAATACATCAACATTATGACAGTAAAACCTTATTGATTATATACAACTATACTATGAAATTTAGCATTTTAAAATACAACAGCTGAAACTTGAGACGTTTCGACAGGCGTTGAGAAGTGTTGCAAGGCACTTAGGATCTGTCTGTTTGCTGCGCTCAACAAGGAAGAAGTATTTGTAAGGCTCAAATGCATCCGGCTAGAAAAAGAAAGAAGGACAATCATTGACGCGAACAAAGGGGAACGCCTAAAAGAAAAATCGGAGATAAATATAAGATTAGAGAAAAGCAAAGGTGAAAATATACTTGTATAACAACTATTTACAGCAATTTTCTATCAGAATCCGTAACTATTTAGTATTCGTTCATGAAATCACACTAAAGGAAGATTATTTTAAGTTGATGGAATTTTATTAAACTGTAATATAAATACTATGGACATAAGTAGCTGCAAACTGTTACCACAAAAATCTATCCAAGTTAATCTTTGTTCTCCTAAAGGGCTTTCATAAACTGTATATTTTCCTCTAGTGATAGCCTGAATAACACAACAAAGCGTTGTTCATCTACGACCAACCCCGTTGACCCCCCCTCCCACCCCCCCCCCAGGTCACTCCAAATCCACCCTGTCTTTCTCTCTTTGGTTGCACACAACATTGGAAGTCATGGAATTCTAAATTATTATGAACAGTTAATTGAGTTAAAGTAGTTGGATTGGGTCATGCGGCTGACTAGGACAAAGTATCAGACTTCAACAGAGTGGTTATTTTTGTCCCTCGCTTTGCTTTCTATACTGTAAATATATACAGCATATATATATATATATATATATATATATATATATATATATATATATATATATATATATATATATATATATATATATATATATATATATCTATCTATCTATTGCCTGACGCTGTGATACCCGAAGGGGTGGCCACGAACGAACCGCTCCCATGCATCTCTGTCTCCAGTCAGTCGACGCCCCTCCTCCCAACCAGCACCCCCTTCATCCATATACTTCCTCACTCCATCCTTCCACCTCTCTTTCGGTTTACCTCTTCCTCTCTGTCCTTCCACCTCGCTCTCATACACCTTCTTGGTCATTCTCTTGCTTCCAATATGTTCCATATAACCGAACCATCTCAAGGTGTTCCTTTTCACACTTTCCAGCACATCTACCTCCACACCACACCTCCTTCTTACTTCGTCATTCGTCTGTCTATCCCTCCATGTAACTCCGCACGCACTTCTCAAGTAACTCATTTACACCCCTCTCACTCTTGGTCTGAGTCTCTTCTAAAACATCCATGCTTCGCTTCCGTAAGTCAGTGTAGGGATTACCACATTGTCATGCAAGGACTTCTTTACTTCCATACCGACCACCCTATTTCTTGTTACTGCTTTCAGCGTTCCTACAACCCTCTTCCCCTGTTGCACCCTCTCCCGCACTTCTTCATCCATAGTCCCATCTTTACTCAGCACACTGCCCAGATACTTAACCGCTCCAGACAGAAAAAGTTAACTTACTGACGAGGAGGCGGACGACACGGTACTATCCCCACAACTGTCAAAATCTCACTGAGGGACCGTTAGAAGTCGGAGGAACTTGGGGTTGCCACCAATCGACAGAGTTTGATCTAACTTACCTAACTTACTGAGCTCAATATGACGCTAGAGCGTCATATAACTTATTAGAGAGATATTGAGATAAGTTCATATGATGCTTTAGCGTCATATGAGTATTTTGGCAAAACCGCCATATGACGCTCTAGCGTCATATGAGACGGAGAGTGTTAAATGGTCTGACAATCTCCATAGCCTGACCATTCAACTTAACCTCACACTCTGTGGCTTCACCCCTTTCGAAGACCATAACCTTGCTCTTCCCCGCATTTACCTTCAGATTCCGTTTTTCGCACACTGTTCCAAACATATTTACCAGACCCTGCAACTCCCATTCATTATCGCTCATCAGAACTGTATCATCAGCAAACAGCAGTATAGGCAGCTTCCACTCATTTCCCTCCCTTATCAGTGATACACCAACATCCACTGCTCTTCCTTGTATTTCTTTCATGACTCCATCCATATTTGTTTTTCTATGTGAATGAGGGAGACAAAAGGCATAACTGCCTGCAGTGAGTGCCTCACCCAGATTTCGAAGAGTAACAGGGCCGAAATCAAGGGACGTTCGAGCTAAAATGCCTGGACACACAGAGTTTGAAGCAATTTAAGTCATAGGAAGAGGGAAAGACTGATTCTGAGAGAGAGTTCCAGAGCTGAGCAGTTGAATAGAAGAAAGTCTGAGAATAGCGTTTCACTCTTGGGTTGGAGAGTTGCACAGAGTAGGGGTGGGATTGTGTTGCAAGGCGGGTACTACGTACCCTATGTAGAGGAGGTGTTATACACTGGGAAAGCTCCGAGGAACACTGATTATTGTTGTAGCGATAGAATAGTGAGAGAGATGCAACATTGCGGCGAAGAGAGAGAGATTGCAGAGAGTTGGTGAGTGGACGGGAGTTAATGATACGAAAGGCTTTCCTTTCTACTTTATCGAGGAGTGCGGTGTGAGAGGATCCTCCCCACACATGTGAACAATACTCAATGCAAGGACGCACTGTGCCCCTGTACAAAGCAAGAAACTGTGCAGGGGGAAAAGAACCCCTTGAGGCGGTTGAGCACACCCAGCTTCTGGGAGGCTGCCTTAGCGAGACTGGTAATATGGTCTTTCCAAGTGAGAGCAGAAGAAAAAGAGAAGAACCGAGAACATTGAGGGAAGATGAAGGATTGATTTTTGTATTGTTGAAGAATATGGGATAGTCCTCTGGAGGTTCCTGACGGGTAGTGAGATGGATAAATTGAGTTTTGGAAGCATTAAATGTAGCAAGGTTTTCTCTACCCCAATTAGAAATAGTAGCTAGATCAGAAGATAAGCATTTTATGGCTTCATTACGTTTACTTTTGAGGGACTGCTGGCTGGGGCGTTCTGGAAAACTAATTGAGTGGTGTAAAGTAGAGTCGTCTGCATATGAATGGATGGGACTAGATGTATAGTTGAGAAGATCATTTATGAAAATTAGAAAGATAATAGGAGATAGGACAGAACCCTGAGGAACACCGGAGTTGATAGGATGAGGAATTGAGCGATGGCCGTCCACAACCGCAGCTATGGAATGGCCGGAAAGGAAATTAGAGATAAAGGCACAGATGGAGGGACAGAAACCGAAGGAGGGCAGTTTGGAAATTAAAGACTTGTGCCAGACTGTATCGAAGCCCTTCGATATGTCTAGCGCAACAGAAAAAGTCTCACCGAAGTCCCGAAAGTTAGATGACCAAGAGTTAGTGAGATATGAAAGAAGATCACCAGTAGAGCAACCCTTAAGGAAGCCATACTGGCGATCTGGGAGCAGATTATGAGAAGAAAAATAGCTTCAAAAACTTTAGAGATACAAGAGATGAGAGCAATTGGACGACAGTTGGAGGGTTGAGAGCGGTCACCCTTCTTTGGGACAGGTTGAATGAGAGCAAACTTCCAGCAAGAAGGAAAGCCGTTAGAGGAGATACAGTAAACAACTACGGGGACATCACACACCCCTGTTTCAACCCCACATTCAGGTCAAAGAACTCGGTCTGCTCATTCCCCACACGTACTGCCGCCTTTGCACCCTAATACATGCTCTTCACTGCTTTCAGCAACTTGCCATCTATTCCGTATATTCTAAGTACTTTCCAAATTCCTTCTCTATCCACTCTGTCATAAGCCTTCTCCAAGTCCATAAAGGCAACATACACCTTTTGTTGCTTCTCCAGATATTTCTCCAAAACACATTTCAGGGTAAAAATCTGATCTACACATCCTCTTCCCTTCCTAAATCCTCCCTATTGGTCACTTATCCATTTCTCCACTCTCACTCTCACTCTCTCAATCAGTACCCTACTGTACACCTTCCCTACTTAGCTTAGAAGACATATTCCTCGGAGGGTACCACAAACTCCTAATTCCCCTTTTCCCTTATATAGGGGGACTATTATGCCTGTCTTCCAGTCATCAGGTGCACTCCCCTTCTCCCATGCTATTTTGCACATTTTCCATACCCATTCGATCACTATCTCACCACCATACCTCAACATCTCCCCACACACTCCATCTGTTCCTGGTACTTTCCCCAACTTCACTCTTTTCATGGCTTCCCACACTTCTGACCTCCTGATCCCCACCTCCTCCTCCACTATTTCTCTTCTTCTCTCTCCCATACCCCATCCAACTATGTTTGCTGGCGCTTCATTCCTTAAATTTAGCAACTCGTTGAAGTACTCCCTCCATCTTTCGACTCTCTCTTGCTTCTCGACTAGCATTCTCCCATTCTTATCTTTCACACCCTTACTGTTTCCCTTGCTACCTCCCCTAACTTTCTTGACTTCTTTCCAGAACAGTTATATAAACTGTATATATATATATATATATATATATATATATATTACAAGTGACTTTTGACAGTCACTGTAGCAAGAGGTTAACTTTAGGAAGACGTACAAATGTACGATCCTATATTTATTATAAGTGTTAATTAGTAAATCTAAGTAAGGAAGTCTAAAGGTGACTATCTGTCCTTATGAGTTATATGTTAGGCAGTATAATTAACCATATTAGGGAAGAGGTTTTGAGGTAGGTTCCTAATAGGTTATATGTTGATTGAAGATAGTAGGTTGATCTCAGCTCTCGTCCACTGCTCGTTGATAGATAGATATGATAGATAATAGGTATATCGCCGTCACCATCCCACTTATACCTTATATATGTTATATATAGGTAAAGAGGGAAATTAAAGAATGTGGTATCCAAACCAACTTTGATATTTATTCAAGTAACAACTGAAGATTTATACAGAAGTACTAAATATATAAGTAAGAGAATTTCCCTAAGTTGAGAGGGAATCTCAGAGGGCTATGCTGATGTGCCCAAGGTTCGAGTCTATCTGTCGGTCCAATTTCCCACCTAGCCTCACTACATACCTCCTAGCACACCTCCAGAGCTAAAGGAAAATTCAACCACTCCTTCCGGTCATAGGATGAGGGCATGAGAGAGAGACACAAATGCACGTTGCTTAAAAAGCGTGAGAAAGGTTTCTGACTCATGAATTTTAGAAGGGGGAAGTTACAAAGAGTTTCAATGAATACCCCCTCAGAAATGTATAGTCACCTGCCTAAAAATCATTCATAGCAAGTATACTACCTTAAGATTGTATGAGAGATGTAAATAATGATTGCATAGTAAATAGTACAATCGTGAAATGTAATACGCCCTCACTAAAATACTTGCTTATACCCACCGCAAGGCAGACACTTAAAAGTATAATGAGAGTAAACAAAAGTTAAGTTAAAGACTAAAACAAAAATTCAACTGAAGAAAAAACAAAAATTGAAAGTGGAAAGGAATTTGTTCAAAGTATTTTGTTAATACAAATAAAATTATAACAATGTACCAATAAAATGGCAGAAAGTATATAACACGATTACAAATTGAACAAAGCAAAACAAATGCAAAGACAATGAACAAAAACAACTTCCAAATAAAATACTAATGGTAGTATCTTTAAACAAAATTCTTAACTAAAGAAAACAAATAACAAATACAAAGACTCATCATGCAATGCAGTCTGTTGTAACTCAATTAACAAAGCAAAGTAATACAAATGCAAAATAATATAAATGTAAGATATATAATTCTAGGTAAAAACTAAAACAACTGCAGTGAAGAAAAAAAGAAAAAAAAAGAAAACCCTACTCATAGGATAAAATAAAATTATAAAATAAATAAACACAAAAGTCCACTTAGGCTAGACCCGTGGTGCGTAAATAAATAATATCCAAGTTTGTAAATAAAATGAAACAATATTGAAACCTTCCAAGTTTGATAAAACTAAACTAGAACCAAAAAAATAAAAACATAATTAAAACCTAATGTAAAATAAAAGGATAAACATCCTATCTATAGGAAATTATATATCAATATTAAACACAGCAAGCCACATCCTCGTAGTGTGTAACATAATACCTTCCTATTCTGAAGAAAAAAACATTGCGCATATTTAATCACACAGAAAATTCGAATAAAATTGTAATAAATCTTTTCAGACGGTAGCTAACCGTTACCCAAAATAATGCATTTCCTAATGGCCAATCCTAGAATATAGAATATATAACACACACTCGTTGTTGCTAAATACCAAAAGATTATAACCTAGTGTACAAATAATTCCAAAATAAACACAAAACCCACACACAATAAAATACCCAAAACTAAAGCAAGTGTCACACTATGCTGATTTAAGTGCCGACACTCCACGACTTAAGGGTCGGGAGCAGGTCTTTGCCTACATCACCGCGCGACGTGGGTGGGCGCCAACTCAAGAGAGCCGTCGGGAGAGGTCGTCAGGGGCATCAGGAAAAGTTCGACACGCACAACTCTCATGAGCTGAGTCAGCGGCTAGTAATTGGCGGGACGGGGACGGAAGGCGGGTGGCGTCGGGCGGCATCCAGTAGGCGTCAGACGGTACAAGGGTGTCGACCTGCCTGTGTCAGACGCCGCTTATAAGGTAGGTCGCCTTCAGGCAGCGACCCGGTAACACCCAGGCGCCGTCATAGGGGGAGGGCATACCCTGAGTCCGCGACCTGGCAATGTCGCACGGGACATCGTTGATAGATGGTTTTGGGGGTGTTTTTGTTTTAACCTTGATGGAGGTCTAGAGAAGAAACTAAAAAATAAATTAGTATATAAATAAATAGACCCCAAAAATCACCACTGTCCCCTTAATCCGATCCCATCAACGAGTGACTATCTATAAACCCTTTCAATAGCGGTAGCGTCTGTTTTGCCATAGTTCTGCCATACTTAGGCGATTTTATGCAGCTTAAGAACGGTCTGTTGGAGTTAAGAGAGATAAATGAGAGGAATGGAGGTCTTGTGATTGCTACAGGCCCTTTGTAAGAATAATACAATAACCTAATAGGTGCCAGACTATAACGAGAAAGACGTCACCGGTACTGAAAGGGTTAACTATAGATGGCATTGTTTTACTAATTACTCAAAAGAACAAAAAAAAAACTTAATTAAGGAGAGATGGGTGCATTTGTTTGCTCATTTATGGATCTTTTTATTATGTTTTTAGTGTCCTCTCTAGATCTCCAGCTTAACCCCCCCCCCCCACACCCCCCACACACACACACGCACACACACACAAACGTCGTCTCCGACGGACCGGTTTGCCTCGGTCGGGATCAAGTGTGACGGAGTAGGGGTCCAGTGTGACAGGGTGGCTGTCCATCGCCGCCGTAGTATCTATCGGCGCCGCCCTACCTCCTATAGGCGCCGCTCGTCAGGAGTATTGTCGCCAACCAGTTTGCGTGCTACGGCGCATGACGACGCCCCAGTGGCGTCATTTATCTTCCTTAGGTCTTGCATGGTTGCCTCTCGACCCCTTCCAGTTGCCGTTAGGCGGCATGCCCGTCCATACTGCCCGCCGTGGGCGTACCGCCCCTCTATCACCCACGATACTCAGCAGTGGCCTCCCCCTTGTATCGCCACTTCTTAAGTCGTGGAGAGTCGGCACTAAAATCGGCATAGTGTGACACTTGCTTAAGGATTTACAATAGCCTGCACACCACAATACATGGCAGGCAAAAACCAACAAAGAAAATAAAACCACTCATGGGCAATCTAAAATCAATGAAAAAGAGCATGGAATGAAGCTCGTTTAGGGTAAATATACCCGCTTGGCAGGTAGTAGATGTTACAAACGGCCCCTCTCTTTGAGAGTTAAGTACTCTGCATATAGATATTAATAAACTAACTCCTACATTGTATTGTATCATAAAATCATAAAATTCCACACAACACATAAATGTTGAGATTTTTTTGTTTTTCAAAGGTAAAGTCGCAATATGATATACTAATATTTTCTTTCTCCTCTATGGCCGTTCTCCAACGAAGACTACGAAAACAAAAATTATCAATATACTCGGGAATTTGTTCAGTTTCCCAACATACTCCAATTTGTTTTTTCCCAAAATATATCTCTTTTCAATGAAACAAGCCAAACAGTGAATCAAACATCTATATTAGCCAAACTATAGCCAATGTTTCATGAAAAATACTAAATTATAGAATCTTGAACTCCTCTGGGCAAAAAAACAAAAATGAAATATTCTCTCACGTTTTCAATGAATAAAGCAAGAACCTCATTGAGAACTCTACGGTTATGCAACGTATGATCTCAATATGTGTAAATCTGTCAAATTTTAAGAAATAAAGATTACTTAACTGGACCCAATTGTACAGTAAGCTAACTCGTTATAAAACATGGAGAACACTTGACTAAAATATCTCGTGATCCAACAAAAATTAACTCAAAATAAACGTGAGGGAAAAACAAATTCAGCTTAGGAAGCGACCCAAACATTTATTTAGCCTCAATATTAGCGAACAAAACTTACTGAAATATACAGCCCTTGACTGTAACCAAAAAGCAGAAAACGAATACACATAAATGGGCAAACAAAATGTAAGGAAATTAATTCACTAAGAACGAACTGAACGGAATCAAAAAAATTATCTGAACGATTCCAAAATAGATAACTTCATGAAATGTCAGTCAATCAAACTTCCAAAATTCAATTCAAATAAAAACTCTGAAAAAAAAAATCTTAGACGAGAGTCCACAAGGGGACTAGAACATCCATAAACAGTAAGATGTTATTAAAAACTTAAAATTAAACTTTACAAAACTCGCAACCAATGAAAAACAAATAGTATCGACCATCGTGTTAATAGAAGAATACAATATGTCAGCGAGCGAAAGAAAACAAATTAAGATGGAATATTAAACTCGTTAGAAATCCAAAATTGATGTTAAGAAAAACAAAATTACAATGTACGTACATAATGATGTTGAAACAACACACTTATACAAAATCAAATGATACTCAATTACCTTGGCTGCCGCCTGCGAGTTGAAAATCGACATAGGCCTATCCAACTCGAGCACTTGTAAACAAAAAGTTTATAACTAATGAACATTAGAAACATTTTAAAACAAAAACAAAAACATGTTCCCAAATTAAATTTAAACCCAAATCACATAGTTCAATTTGATGGGTGAAAGAAAACTTAGACACAAAATTATTACTGATTTGGAAAGTTAATTCCAATTGGTGATTTTGCAGCAACGAATAACGAACAAACGACCTCAGAACAGGACAGACCTAATGTTGATGAACTTCGACCTACCTTTGACATTCTAAGGATTGTGACTTGGAATGTAAGAGGCATGAATGATGACACACAAGAGAGAGAGGTTTTGAAAGTGTTAGTGAATGACAGGCTAGATGTATGCAGAATGACTGAGACCAAATGGAGGGGTACATGTGTGAGACAGTGGGAGTGTGGAATGGGTATGTGTGGTGGAGTGGGTGAAAATGAGGGAGCGAAAGAAGGTGCGTGTTTATAAGTAACAAATGGAAGGAGCGAGCATGTAAGAGACTATGGTTCTGTGGGTGCAAGGATTGTGTGGGTGAGAATAAAAGTAGTAATACAAACGTTGGTGGCTGTGTGTGTGTGTATGCTCCGACAGAGGATAAAACTGTAAGAGAGAAAGAGGAGTTCGGGATGAATATTGAGACATGCCTGGCTAAGTTTGGCAAGATCGAAATAATATTTCTGAATTGGGGATATGAATGGAAATGTGGGTGATAGGAAAGTTGATGGAGTGGTAGGAGGGTGGGGTGTACCGTAAGAGGTGAATGGGAATGGTAGTGCACTTGTGGACTAAGTGTGGGGAGGAACATTACTGCAGAAAATATTTGAAAATAATGTCATGGGAGGGAAAGGGGAGGGTGATATCCGGTGTGTGGCGCGGTTCCCCTAAAAGAGCGGCGCGCAACATAAGTCGAGTTAAAGAAACTGTCAAAAAACGGGTGAAAAATGGGTGAAAATCGAGTGAAAATGGGTGGAACAGTAATGAACCATACGTCCGACATCTGTGGCCTCCCGGCCCACACTAACTCCAGTTCCCCCACCGCACGGGAGGATGACAGTGTGACCAATAGTTCGCTAAAAGTGAACAATGTAGCAATATCCGCTAAACTTCCATCTTTGAGGTAACACTGTCAGTGCTCCACGAGTGCTACGTAGCTGTATGTGGTGTCATTGTGTAGCGATTTCCGCCTAGTTTTCGGCACAATACAGTTCCTTTCATGCTGATGGTTGATATAGCAGTCAGAATGGCCTGAAAAGGCCCAAAACGGCCACAGACCCCCCGCTAGACAAGGGTACAAGTTTGAATTCCTTGGCTTCCCTCAACATTATTTGTGTTCATTCTTTAAAATATACTTCTTTACACCTAAGTTCAAGGTACATATTGTGCACATGTGCCTAGTGCTGCAAACCTATACACATGTGACATAATAACATTGCTTTATATGGGAAATATTTGATATATTATCTAACACCCTCCTCCTTCTTCCAATTCTTCCACCACTGTTTCGTTCCCTCGCGGGATATCTCCCTCCCCTTATTATTTTAGTTAATTTCTACAATAATATTAATTTATACCTATGTTCAGGGTGCTCATTTATCACATGTGCAAACCTATCACTGCAAACCTATACACATATGACATAACAACATTGTTGTATATGGGAGATATATGATATAATATATCTAACTCCCTCCCTTTACTCCACCACTGTTTTGTTCCCTACGCTCGGCCACAACTACAGTATGTATTTCATCAGCTGACTGCTAATACCTATGTTACATTTAGATTTGTGTTTAGAAAATAGATAAATACAAATTACTTTACTATTTTACAATGAAAGCATTGTATATAATTTAGCTATTCACTACAAAACTGCAAAGACGGTTGCCAAACGGGAATGCCTTTTCTCCTGTGACATCAAGTATTTTTTGTTTCTATGTGAGTGAGGGAGTCAAAAGGCAGAACTGCCTATAGCGCATGCCTCCCCCATAGTTGAAAGAGTGACAGGGCCAAAATCAAGAGACGTTCGAGCCAAAATGCCTGGATACACGGAGTTTGAAGCAATTTAAGTCATAGGAAGAGGGAAAGACTGATTCTGGGAGAGAGTTCCAGAGCTCAGCTGTAGAATAGAAGAAAGACTGAGAGCAACGTTTCACTCTTGGGTTGGAGAGTTGCACAGAATAGGGGTGGGATTGTGTTGCAAGACAGGTACCACATGCCCTACGTAAAGAAGGTTGTATACACTGGGAAAGCTCTGAGGAACACTGATTATTATATTAGAGATAGAATAGCGAGAGAGATGCAACATTGCGGCAAAGAGAGAGAGATTGCAGAGAGTTGGTGAGTGGACGGGAGTTAACCTCTGAAGTGCGCATGGGGGTAATTAGACACCTCTCCCTGTGCGCAAGTATTTGAGGTGTTTTCGTCACTAAAATATTCATTGTACCATTAATACTTATCCATATGTGCCTATTATGGGTTGATTATAAAGGTATTAACCTGAAACAACAATAAAACGAGTGAAAACAGCGTTTGGTTGGTCAAAATCGGAGATATAGCCCGCGAGTTGTATAATGTATGGGTGAGGCAAGCTGCTTTCCCGCCAATTTCCCCCAAGGCCACTGAGACACAGTCGATCGATACTCTCTCTCTCTTGCACTCGCTTGCCATCAGTGATGACAACACCCTGCTTGCAACTCGCTAATGTTAGCACGAAAATATACCTCAGAATAAGGGAATAACAGGGAAAATAGGTGATAACTGAAGGAGAGGAAGAAAGTGGGGAAGGAGGGGAGGTAGAGGACTGAGATTTTGCATGGCCCAGGGGCCAAAAAAAAATAAAAAAAATAAAATAATAAAAATAAAAAAAAATATGTTTTTTTCGATGTCAAAAGTTGATTTTTTTTTTCACTCACTCTTAAGAGTCTCCCCGCAGTCCGCCGGGGGAACTCTTAAGAGTCTCCCAGCAGTTCCCGGGTTAATGATACGAAAGGCCTTCCTTTCAATTTTGTCTAGAAGAGCTGTGTGAAAGGAACCTCCCCACACGTGTGAACAATACTCAATACAAAGACTCACTATGCCCCTGTACAGAGCAAGAAGCTGTGCAGGGGAAAAGAACCCCCTAAGGCGGTTGAGCACACCCAGCTTCTGGGAGGCTGCCTTAGCAAGACTGGTAATATGGTCCTTCCAACTGAGAGCAGAAGAAAAAAAGACACCACGAATATTGAGAGAAGATGAAAGATTGATTTTTGTATTGTTGAAGAATAAGGGATAGTCCGCAGGGAGTTCCAGACGGGTAGATAGATGGAGAAAATGGGTTTTGGAAGCATTAAAAGTAACAAGGTTTTCTCTGCCCCAATAGTAGTTAGATCAGAATTTAAGTGTTCTATGGCTTCATTCCGTTTGTCGTTGAGGAATTGCTGGCTTGGGCATTCTCAAAAACTAATGGAGTAGTGTAAGGTTGAGTCGTCTGCGTATGAATTGATGGGAATTGAGGTACAGTTGAGAAGATCATTTATGAAAATTAGAAAGATAATAGGAGATAGGACAGAGCCCTTAGGAACACCGGAGTTTATAGGGTGAGGAAGTGAGCGATGGCCGTCCACAACCGCAGCTATGGAACGGCCGGAGAGGAAATTAGAGACAAAGGCACAGATGGAAGGATAGAAACCGAAGGAGGGTAGTTTAGAAATTAAAGATATGTGCCAGACTCGATCGAAGGCTTTCGATATGTCTAGTGCAACAGAAAAAGTCTCACCGAAGTCCCGAAAGGAGGATGACCAAGAGTTAGTAAGATATGAAAGAAGATCACCAGTAGAGCGACCCTTAAGGAAGCCATACTGTGGCTATCTGAGAGCAGATTATAAGAAGAGAAA
This sequence comes from Paralithodes platypus, assembly GCA_032716605.1. Lineage (NCBI taxonomy): Eukaryota > Metazoa > Arthropoda > Malacostraca > Decapoda > Lithodidae > Paralithodes > Paralithodes platypus. The sequence goes on along the minus strand of CM064509.1, from coordinate 43,847,065 downwards.
TGCTTAAGAAATTTTGAAGCAAGAATAGTTTCAAAAAATTTAGAAATACAAGAGATGAGAGCAATTGGACGATAGTTGGAGGGTTGAGAGCGGTCACCCCTCTTTGGGACAGGTTGAATGAGAGCAAACTTCCAGCATGAAGGGAAGACGTTAGAGGATAGACATTGGGGGTCGGTATACTGAACACCTAGGTCATATTTTCCCGGATTAACTGGAGTAGGTTTGATTGATCACGTGTGCTGGTATCCTTAGGTCGGCAGGATTTTTTTTTTTTTTTTTTTTTTTGCATCATATTTCGACCACTCCCATACGGAGAGCTTTTGAAACGTGCTATTAAAATTTGCATTTATTATACCAATGACCTTTCTTACCTTTAATTTACCAAACTTAATATTTGAATGACAATAATCACCACACAAATATACAGTATTCATAAAAATATAGATACTTGATCTATTAGATTACCAGCCGTTTCGGTTATCACACAGGGGCCCACATCTCTTCAACAAACTCCCACGGCGAGTAAGAGACATGAGGGGAGTCTCGTTAGACAACTTCAAGAGAGCCCTCGATGTCGAACTGCAAAAAGTGCCAGATGAGCCCGTCTTCGCAGCCTTGGTGAGAGGGAAGCCGGTGGCGCCGCGGTCCATGTTTATCGAACATACCTCGGGATATTGATTATACACCTGAACAAAAATCATCCACACAACTAAATTTAGTGTCGCGGTTCTGTGTAGTATAAAATCGAATTGGTGGCATAAATATCTTGGGAGATATAACAAAGGCATTGAAAAAAACGTTACTCCTCTGTGCCAGGCAGAGGAACAGAGAGTGCTTAGGCCTATAGGCCGATAGAAATAGGCGGATCAGTGAATGCCCGGGTTTTTGTCCAGTTTACTAAGTTAAATTAGCTACATTAGTGAAAATTGGCTAGAATAGGAGTCATAGAAGTAAACTGTATTCCATGAAAAAAACTACCGGCAATTATACAAAACATACAATTTCTAAAGATTTTTTTTAGACCAGTGTAAGTGTCAGTCAGGGACTCTACGGCCACCTGACCACAACACCATTAATCACTTGGCACTTTTTTTTGTATTAAAGACCTCCGTCTACGTATTGTGAAACACCTGTTATCCTCCGGCAAATTATGGGGTTGAGTGAGTGAAGGGGGGGGGGGGACAGTGAATGAAGGAGGATACATGTTTTTCATAATACGTGTTGCTAGCCCCAAACGCGCGAGCAACTGTGGCTTTCAACCATCCGACACATCCCCTTTAATTTATGTGCATCACACATGTTAAATACAAATACAAACAAAATTGTATTACCCTATTGTGGAGAGACTACGGATACACCACTCCTGCCCGGGCCTCACACAGTGGCATGACCCAGTCCAGTCGTACTGAGCTCATGACGCTGGTGGCATTGCCCCGGAGGATAGCCATCCCTAGTCTTTGCTTGAGCCAGAGGGTTTCCCGGGGTTCTCCTGAAACTTCTCTGATTTTACGGCCTATTTCATTCACCATCTTAAGGGTGGCACTTGTCTTGTTTCCCCTCTCACCAAAAACCTCCCTCCCTCGTCAGTTGGATAGGCACAGTCTTGAACGTTGCTAGCCTATACGATTTTACCAAAAGCGAAACTTAACCTCGACAGGAAAGGCTACCGATAAAACAAATATAGTAAATAATAGCAAACAGAGAAAAATAATATGTAAACAAATCAAATCAATGCAGATTATTTCTCGACCATATCGCAGGATACTAGTGACGTTATTGGAGAAAGATCTCCCACGCAACCAAATGTGGTGAAAATTCGAACCTGTGCAGTGTTAAATCAAGTTGATAGGTAAAACATGACAATTAAAATAGATAATATAGATATGTAGCCTGAAAAATTCGTTATTTTCCTAGAGTGCCGTATATTAGGCTAAGCAGCCGACCAAAAACGGGAAAAGTGATTAGGGCAGTGAAAATTCTGTTTCATACGATTATCGAAAGTGTTACTTAAAGTTTAAACCAAAACGAGTGTACATAAGGGTTACGAGTGGCACTACCCCCTCCCCCCCACCCCCCCACAAACCGCGTAACAAACATCTCCTTGTCCTCCGCGCGTGCGCGCCCCTCCCCCCCCACTCTCCCTCATGTAAGGTCGGGGGGATATAAATAAATACATAAATAAAAAGAAAAGAAAAAGAAAACTTCAAGAATGTCTACCAGAGACACCTGTACGAGGTGTAAGTTTAATATACACGTGGATAAAGGCACAACATGTCAAATATGCAAGAAACCATACCACTGGGTTTGCGTAGGATTGATACCAATAAATGAGGCGTACAATACAAGAGGGAAGAACCTCCATTCCTGCGATAATTGTTTCGATATCACATGGCAAGTCATTCAGACTGTAGAAAATACCGAATTACAAGATAGACCGAAATATAGCCAAGACGTAGCTACTTTTCATAGAAAATGGGGAACCATTGGGGCCTCAGGGCCCATACTAGTATCACAACCCACAAACACACACCCTCCTGTACAAAAGCCCACATTGCCTCCTGCACATCAACACACATCGCCTGCCGAACACCAACCTTTCTCACCCTACAAATCCACAAACCCTGCCGCACACCTCCCCACACCCAGAAACCCCCCATATTAATCCCATCTATGGCCATTGACCACCCTACTGCTGCTGATCAAATACACTTACACAAAGAAAGTAGGATGCAACAAGCCTCCATATCAGGCTCCCCTAATTCCAACCTCACAGATAACCCTTCCACATTGCCTCCCCCCTCATCACTGCTACCTGCCCACCTACAACCGACCCGTAACACCACCACCCTGCAGGCCTCCCCCACCCATACACACCAAGCCCACCATCACTCACAACCACACTTAGCTCACCACATATCCACTCTCAGCCCCAGCCACACCTACTGGGGTTGTCTACACCAGTGTGCAGATATTTTCTGGAAAGAAGGTGCTACTTTGGTCAAAAGGGTTAATATAATGGGAAGTCGTGTTGATTTGCTCACCCCAAAATTTGCAACAACCTAACCAGTCATGGAAAATGTAGATTTGATGAAAACTGTAAATACCACCACCCATCCCTTTGTAAGATATCACTTGAGAAAAAGACCTGCTACAATATGAAACGCCCAGCTTTTCATATTAGAGGGACTTGGAGATATGCTAGACCTAACACAAATGGTAGCCAAAAAAACTCTCAAGCTATGGGAGGACGAGACAGAGGAAAAAGGCAAGGAGGGAAATGGCAGATGAAGATGAAGAGACTGAGGGAGATGGAAGAGCACATAGAACACCTCGAGCACCTCCTGGCCTCCCAAGAGTGGCAAATACATCCCGAAGACTATTAGGTGCACATAGTACTCCAAGAAATCGCTCCCCAATCTTGTTTGCAAATATCCAAGGCCTAAAAAATAGAACCACGAACAAAGTACCATTTATTAGGGGCCTGCTAGAAGAAGGAAACGCTATATTTGCGGCTCTCACAGAAACTCACATTAAAGATCAGGAAGATAGTGAGGTATGGATTCCTGGTTACAACCTACATAGGGCGGACAGAACGCATAGGTCACTTGGAGGTGTAACCTTGTACATTCACGACTCACTGATATGTACTGAATTCCTAAATAACAGTAATGAAGTGGTGGAAATACTTGAGTTAAAATATAATCCCTAAATTTAGCAGTTATTGTTACATACAGGCCTCCAGACTCATCCCTAGAAGAATTCAAAACCCTGCTCAACAAAATAAAATCAGAAGTGGAAACCCTGGGGAACCCAACACCAAATATTATGTGGCTAGGAGACTTTTACCTACCAAACATTAAATGGAGACCACTAGAAAACCAGGTAGTGACAAATAACACCGGAGAAGCAAATACGAGAGAGCTTTTTAAACTTTATGATTTGTTTAGTCTTACCCAGCATATTGCCGAACCCACACGGGAATCCAATAGCTTAGACCTGGTCTTCACTAACAACGACTCTCTAGTACACAGCATTAACATATCGGACACAACATACTCAGATCATAAGTTAATTGATATCAAAACAACCTTAGCAAGTGTACAGACAACCTCAGAATCGAGAACAAAAACCGGGCCTTTCAGTAAATTTAACATCAATAACAAAAACATTAGGTGGGAAGAAGTAAATCAAGAAATGGAGGAAATAGACTGGGAAGATTTAATGAATAACATGATACCAGCAGAATGTCTATCCTAATAACAGAAACCATAACCCAAATCTGTAGCCACCATATACCTGCAAGACAAACAAGACGAAGAAGCAAATAAGATCGGGAAAGAAGGAGGCTGTACAGAAGAAGAAAACTACTCCCACAAAGATGCACACATCAAAATCTACAGGATAGGTAAAAGGCCGAAATAGATAGAGAAATTGTGGAAATTGAACAAAGGCTAAGAATATCATATGAACTACAACATATAAAAGAGGAGAGAAAGCTATTGCAGGTATATCTATCTATCTATCTATCTATCTATTGCCTGACGCCATGATCCCCGAAGGGGTGGCCACGAACGAAATGCCCCCAAGCACCTCTGTCCCCAGTCAGTCGTCGCCCCTCCTCCCAACCAGCACCACCTTCATTCATATAATTCTTCACTCCATCCTTCCACCTCTCCCTCTCTGTCCTTCCACCTCGCTCTCGTACACCCTCTTAGTCATTCTCTCGCTTCCCATTCATTCCATATGGCCAAACCATCTCAAGTTGTTCCTTTTCACACTTTCCAGCACATCTACCTCCACACCACACCTCTCCTTCTTACTTCCTCATTCGTCTGTCTATCCCTCGATGTAACTCCGCACACACTTCTCAGGTAACTCATTTCCACCGCTCTCACTCTTGGTCTGAGTCTCTCCACGAACGTCCATGCTTCGCTTCCGTAATTTAGTGTCGGGATTACCACACTGTCATGCAAGGACTTCTTCACTTCCATACTGACCACTCTATTTCTTGTTACTGCTTTAAACGTTCCTACAACCCTCTTCCCCTGTTGCACCCTCTCCCGCACTTCTTCATCCACAGTCCCATCTTTACTCAACACACTGCTCAGATACTTAAAAGAGCTGACGATCTCCATAGCCTGACCATTCAACTTCACCTCACACTCTGTGACTTCACCCCTTTCGAAGACCATAACCTTGCTTTTCCCCACATTTACCTTCAAATTCCGTTTTTCGCACACTGTTCCAAACTCATTTACCAGACCCTGCAACTCCCATTCATTATTGCTCATCAGAACTGTGTCATCCGCAAACAGCAGTATAGGCAGCTTCCACTCATTTCCCTCCCTTTTCAGCGATACACCAACATCCACTGCTCTTCCTAGTATTTCTTTCATGACTCCATCCATATATACAGTAAACAACCACAGGGATATCACACACCCCTGTTTCAACCCAACACTCAGGTCAAAGAACTCGCTCTGCTCATTCTCCACACGTACTGCCGCCTTTGCACCCTCATACATGCTCTTCACTGCTTCCAGCAACTTGCCATCTACTCCGTATATTCTAAGTACTTTCCACATGCTTTCTCTATCCACTCTGTCATAGGCCTTCTCCAAGTCCATAAAGGCAAAATACACTTATTGTTGCTTCTCCAGATATTTCTCCACAACACAAATCAGGGTAAAAATCTGATCTACACATCCTCTTCCCTTCCTAAAAACATCCCTGCTCGTCGCCTATCCATTTCTCCGTTCTCACTCTCACTCTCTCAATCACTACCCTACTGTACACCTTCCCTACTACGCTTAAAAGACATATTCCTCGGTGGTTACCACACACTCCTCTTTCCCCTTTGCCCTTATATAGGGGGACTATTATGCCAGTCTTCCAGTCATCGGGTGCATTCCCCTTCTCCCATGCTAGTTTGCACATTTTCCATACCCATTCGATTACTATCTCACCACCATACCTCAACATTTCCCCACACTACCTGCTATTGCAGGTATAAAGGAAAATTCTAAATACTTCTTTTCATATGCCAAACAAAAGGCTAAAACAGCATCAAACATCGGCCCACTAAGCAAAGGGGACGGCTCATTCACAGGGAAAAAAAAGGAAATGAGCGAACTCTTACGCAGGCAGTATGAAATGGCCTTCAATGAGCCTGATGAAACAAAAGCCATCAGAGACCAAAATATATTTTTCATGGAAACCTCCCCCACGGAAACCCCCCAGATGCTGGATATTGATTTCGGTCCAAAGACATAGAAGAGGCCATTTCCAACATGCCATCCCACTCGGCACCAGGCCCGGACTCATGGAATTCGATCCTAATGAAGAAATGTAAGAAAAACGTTTCAAAACCCCTGGCTATAATGTGGAAAAGGAGTCTAGACACTGGTGTAATACCAGATAGCTTAAAAAATGCAATAATTGCCCCACTGCATATAGGAGGGAGTAAAGCACTTCCAAAAACTACCACCCAGTAGCTCTAACCTCCCACATCAATTAAGTTTTCGAGCGAGTCCTGCGAAGCCAAAATCTAAACAACATGGAGGGGAGGTGTGGCGGAGTGGTCTTGCCACTGGACTAGTAATCCAATGGACCCGGGTTCGAATCCCAATATGTCAATGGGAAAATACTATTGCGATGGAATTTGTGCTGTACCTAGTATCAGTGCATTACCACAGCACACCAAAATGCCAAAAAAATACCCTCATTGTTCCCTGATTAAATAGCATTGTATGAATATTCCCATATTCAAAAATATGCTACAGGGGGGCAATGCCTAGTGAGTTAATTGCTCAATAGGTGGCGTTCTAAGAGTGAGGGTCCGAGTATGGGGAATGAGACTGTGAAGCGCAGAGGTTAGGCGGCTTCAGAAATGGGATTGCTTCGAGCCGTGAAGCTTCGCATGTCTCACTCCCTAGACTGGAGTAAGACCTCACGGGCCTCACCGTGTTCAGCGGTAGAGTGTATAGGCTATCAGCCTATGCCCGAGAGGGAGTAGTTGGAATATAAACAAAATAAAAAAATTAACAACACAACACCGGTCAACATGGGTTCAGAGCGGGAAGATCATGTCTCTCACAACTTTTGGAACACTATGATAACATTCTTAAAGCGCTAGATGAAAAGAAAAGCGTGGATGTCATTTACACCGATTTTGCTAAGGCATTTGATAAATGTAACCATGGTATAATAGCCCACAAACTAAAAGCAAAAGGTATAACGGGGAAAATCGGACGGTGGATATACAATTTCCTCGTAAACCGGAAACAATCAGTAGAAGTAAACCAAGTCACATCTGAGCCTTCGGATGTCAAAAGCTCAGTGCCCCAGTGGAACAGTGCTAGCGCCCCTTCTGTTCCTCATACTAATTAGCGACATAGATACCAACACTAGACACAGTACGGTGTCGTCTTTTGCTGATGACACAAAATTAAGGAAGATAGTGAACACACAAGAGGACACAGGCTTGTTGCAGGAAGACATAAATGTAGTGTTCCAGTGGACCAGGGAAAACAACATGCAATTCAATGAAGACAAATTCCAATTAATACGGTATGGTGATAATAATGTCGTTAAAGAAAATACAAATTACATAACAGAATCTTACCACATAATAAAACGGAAAGACAGTGTGAAAGGCCTTGGGGTGTTAATGTCTGAAAACATGAGTTTCAAAGTACAAAACCAGGTCAAAGTTGCGGCTGCGAAACATCTAACGGGTTGGATTCTGCGTACATTTAAAACATGCGGTGAATTACCTATGATAACGCTCTTCAAATCTCTAGTGCTACCGTGGCTTGAATACTGTAGCCTATTAACATCCCCATACAAAGCATGTGAAATCAATTACTTAGAGAGTGTACAAAGAAATTTCACTTCGCATATAAGTTCGGTAAAACAGCTACACTATTGGGAGTGTTTAAGAGCATGGAAACTGTACTCGCTGGAACGTAGAAGATAACGTTACCTAATAATATACACATAGAAAATCGCAGAGAGTTTAGTACCAAACTTACATACCCTAATAGTCATGAAATTCAGTGATAGGAGAGGCTGGGAATGCGATATCCCCGGATGAAAAACAGGGGTGCTATGGGCTCTCTGTGAGAAGGTTGGTTAACACACAGAGGCCCACGTCTCTTCAACAAACTCCCATGGCGAGTAAGAGACATGAGGGGCGTCTCGTTAGACATCTTCAATAGAGCCCTCGATGTCTAACTGCAAAAAGTGCCAGACGAGCCCATCCTCGCAGGGGAGCGTGCTGCCCCTTCGACCAGTCTGCTGCACCAAATCACCACCCAGAACGAGGGGCGGCGCGCTCCTCGGTGCCGCTAGAAGTGTGGCAAACTCATCAGAAGGTATCAAAAGGCAGGGGAGCGTGCTGCCCTTTCGAACAGTCTGCTGCACCAAATCACAACCCAGAACGAGGGGCGGTGCGCTCCTCAGTGCCACTAGATGAGTGGGGAACACAACCTTAAGTGACCTTAGGTAGCCTACTATGGGTTTCAGAGGCCATGTGGCATCGTTTTTCGGGAATAACAAACAGTTGGATCAGTATGATATTTTGACACACCTTTTTCACACCGTCCCCTATTTTTTGTCAATATAGTGCATTACCAAAAGTGTAGAAATAAGCCACTTGTCCCTGTGTCATGAGGTTAAAGTCGCACATTAATGACTAAGAAACGGACATGCCTACCGTGACTTACCGGTGAGAACCACCAAACCATTATTGCTATTCCGTCAAACACGGTAGTTATTAGCCACCACCCAACCCTAGCATTGCCTTTAAATTCAAGTTATCTGTCAATATCAAGTATAAATATACAAAAATACATACGGTTTGTATATTTATACTTGATGTTGACAGATAACTTGAATTTAAAGGCGATAATAGGGTTTGGTGGTGGCTGATAACTACCATGTTTGATGGAGGAGCAATAATGGTTTGGTGGTTCTCACAGGTAAGCCACGGTAGGCTTGTCCGTTTATTAGTCATTAATGTGCGACTTAACCTCATTACACAGGGACAAGTGGTTTATTTCTACACTTTTGGTAATGCACTATATTGACAAAAAATAGGGGACAGTGTGAAAAAAGCTGTGTCAAAATATCATACTGATCCAACTGTTTATTAATTAAGTTATTCCCGAAAAAACTATGCCAAACGGCCTCTGAAACCCATAGTAAGTGAATGCCTTCAGTGAGAGAGAGAGAGAGAGTACTTTTTTGTTCTATATTCCAACTACTCCCTCTCGGGCATAGGCTGAGAACTTGTACATTCAACCGTACATGCTCCAGTGCTTCACTCTCTCACCACCTAGACTTGGACCCTCACTCTCAAAATGCCACCTATTGAGCAATGAACTCACTAGGCATTGACCCCTGTAGCATATTTTGCATATGGGAATAATCATACAATGCTATTTAACCCCTTAAAGGCGAGCTGTGTGTAATGAACACCCTACCGCCAGGCGACGATATTAGGCCTCATTCCCGCCTAAAATCGTCATTTTACGATAAATATCGTTATTACTTATTCATATGCGCCTATTTTACATTTAATATGAAGATAGTAACATGTAACAACAATAAAACAAGTGGGAATAGTGTTTGGATGGTCAAAATCGTGGATTTTTGCCAACCGGTCCATTCATGAGATGTGGAGCAGAGCGAGGCAAACCCTCCCCTTGCGAGGCCTGAAGCCTGACTGACTCACTTACCCACACGCTCCCTTACGCAACACACTCGCTAGTCACATGACCACACCATAGAACCGGCTTGGAGATGTTGACACAAAAATATACCAATGAATAAGGGAATAAGAGAGAAAATAGGTGATAATTGACGGGCGGGGGAGGGGGGAAGGAGGGGACTTTGACATATGTGGAGGAGTGATAGGAGGTATGGAGGGGAATTATCTCACTTGAACACCATTTCATTTGTTTTAAGTGCTACTGGGGCCTTCTACAGTAAAAGTTTGTTTTAGGCCTTACCTCTTAAAAGAGTCTTCTCGCCTTTGCCCACCAAAAACCTCTTAAGAGTGTTCTCGCTGTTCCCTGGTTAATCAGGGAACAATCAGTATGTGAAGTATGCGTGTATAATTGTGTGTGGGTGTAACATAAGAACATAAAAAATTGGATACCTGCATAAGGCCGACTGGCCCACACAAAGCAGATCCCACTCACACCCAACCCATATAATTCATATCACTATCCAGGTAGCGCTTGAAATTTGTTACCGATCCTGAGCTAATCAGTGCACTAGGCAATCTATTCCACCCATCTACAACTCTGTTCCCAAACCAGTGCTTACCAGTAAGGTAAGGAACAGTAAGGTAAGTAATGGTAAGGTAAGTAATGTAATTTGTTCACTAAAAGTTCTTTAAACAATAAATGCCCAACAAATAAATGAAATGCACAGCAATATTTACTAAAAGTTCTTTAAATTGTTTAAAAGACCAACACAATAATGAAATACACAACACTGTTTACTAAAAGTTCTTTAAATGTATTAAATGCCCAACAATATTTACTATAAGTCCTTTAATTTGTTTAAATGCCCAACACGATAATTAAATGCCCAACAATATTTATTATAAGTTATTTAATTTGTTTAAATGACCAACGCAATAATGAACTACACAACATTATTTACTGTAAGTTCTTTTACAAATTTGAATACCCAACAATATAACTATAAGTCCTTTAAATTGTTTAAATGACCAACCCAATAGGAAAATACACAATATTCACTAAATGTAGTTTCTTTATAATATACAGTATATATATATATATATATATATTGTATATATACTGTATAGATACATATATTTATATATATATATGTATATGTATATATATATATATATATATATATATAATGACCAGTCAGTCAATCAATCAGTCATTGGGGGGAAACTCTGTGACAGCACTGAGCCACACTCACCCTCCGACTCCACACTTGTGGATTTCCCCATAGTTTATTGGTATACAATTAATTCACTTTGATACTAACCTTGCTTGCTAGATGTACTGGGACTACTGGATAGTAGTTCACTGTCACCGATGTGGGCCAGGAAGTCAGGGTCGATGGTGTCATCATCATCTTCCAGGTCGAACTCAATGTGACTGTCGGCGCTGGTCTTTGGTGCCACCCACTTATTTCATAGCAGTATAATCATCAATAATATAATCACAATCACTAATCACCATCATATATGCACAATCACCATCATCACTATCAGGCCATACGGTTTTTCGTGTTGCGGGCCAAAGTTCCCCGCAGGGATGAGCGTGGTTATTCGTGATGCAGGCAAAAGATCCCGGGCGGGGGGGAAGGTGGCGCCATGAGGTCGCCCGTAAGTCCAGTGTACATCCCGCGTGGGCTATACACCATGTTCAGCACCCAAATTTTCGTATTTGCTTTGAAACCATACTAATATCTTTCATACCAGCATAAAGTACAACTATTCATTTATGTCCTATTAACTTTTAAGAACCTTACCTTCATTGACTTAGGCGTGAGGGGCGTGGGAAGAGCAAACTTGACGCACATATGACCACTACAGCGGCTTGGCTGAGAATTACTCGCTTCTGGCCCTGCACCGACGCGCAGGGAGGGGGTAGAGGGCTGTGATTGGCTGGAGATTATGATAAAAGGTTTCCCTATTGGTTGGAGCAAACCGTAGCCATCTATGTCATCAATGACGCGAAAAACAGCCCGCCGAAAACACGTGTTTAAGGATCCGCGTGGGGTACCTGCCCGCTAAAGGGATACAAAGCCAAATTCATATCCTTCCCCGCTCCCATACATTATATTGACGGTAAAATCTTCCTCTAACTTCTACCATCCTCGCACTTACACCCTCTCCTAAACTTACAATGTAACCATTATTAATCTGCGCATGTCTAACAATCGTTTACTCACTCAAATAAATTCACCCCCATTCATAGATACTGTATATATGTCACACTCATATAATCGCCCACAGTTTTATCTTCACCCAAAAACATATAGTCACCCACACTTGTATCTTCACCCACACTCATGTACTCACTTACGTTCATAAAGTTACTCACACTCATATAGTCACCCACACTTTTCTTCACCCACAATCATATCCTTCCTCCCACGCTTACACTGAAGCAGGAACAGTTTGAGAATCCTAGGGTCGGCAGTGAACGCAAAAGATACGAGTGTACAACAAGAAGTGTGGAGGAATATTACTGCATTGCTGAGATGATTGTCTTAACAGCCTTCCTCTCTTTTTTCTGCTTGTGTGTGCGTTTTATTTTCGTCTATCTTTATCCTCTCTCTTCTGTGCGTCTGTATATGTATTTATTACCCTTCATGTCGATGTAGAAGTGACACACATGGTATTGTTTTCTCTTGTGCCTGTGTGTTTGTCTGACTGTTCTCCAATTTGAACACCTATGAAACATTTCTACTTGGTATTCACGATATTAAAGTCAATAATTTCTAGTTACCCATTGACTTCACTTGCAAACTGAAATGACGGGGTTCCTACAGCCAAATGCAAAAGTCAGTTGCAGAATTGCCAGCCTGCAACTGGATCCACAAGATAAACCAACAACACAGAAGCAGAGGAGGGACAAGAAAATGCAGGAGCCACCCCTGCCACCCAGAGCTTCTCATGTTCTATGGGACCAAGCAGCAGTTATGAGCATGGAAATTTGTCACAGGCAACCACAGCCTTGGTTTCAAACCACACCAGCCAATCACAGGACAGCATCCCCTCCAGTTCCGGATCTGCAATATGATGAAGGCATGTTTATGCAAGTTAAACACCAGCGACCGGAAGCTTACAGGTATAAATGGACCTGAGCAAGAGTACCAGTTATGACGGTCCTGTAGATGTAATAACCTCCAGAGAAGAAGCACAAATAGGCGAGCAATATCCAAGTCTGTCTAAGAGTCTGGAGAATGATGTAATCCTTATAAGTAAGATTTCTCCAAGAATAGGTTAAATAAATGTCATGAATGATGTAAATGTGTTACCTAATATATAGGTAAACTTATAATTATTAACCAGCTATGTCTACGATAAGTATTAAACCTCACAACTCAATCACAACGAATTCACAATACCCCTATTACTGCGAGACTGTATAAAAGAGAGTCAAGAATTAAGTCAGATATTACCTCAAAGATTTGGTGGAAAAGTATTCAAAAATCCACTGCGGTACTGTACTCAGCCTTGAAAAAGGACAGGACAGCTAACCACAGCAGAAGCTTGCCCCAAACATGCCCCCTGCCGGAGAGAGTGCTATACCTGTGGTGCCCTCTGAAGTCTGGAACCTGAAGTCCTGCTCGAGTGATGCCCTACCCCCCTGAAGTTGCTACTCCACGAACCTACGATCTACGTCGGCCAGCCTTGCTATCTCTCTACCCTCCAACATTACCCTAAGTGTCTCTGTATATCTTACGTTGTGATTATTGTTGTCAAGGTATAGGTTAAAATATGTGAATTGTGTAAGCGTGAGTTTATATCTAGATCTGTGCCCAAGATCCTTAATTGGGTATGTGTTAATCCTTCTGAAACTGATATTAACTCTTATCTAGATCTGTGTTCAAGATCCTATGTTCATCTTGTTTAAATATCCTATAGAACGTCCTATGCATACGTTATATACTCGTGTTAATTAATTCATCTCGCCACGCACTCACAGATTTTCCTAGTATATGTACTCTGGTATGTATGTTACAAGTTGAGGTCGAAGTGTATTTCGTGTTTTGATTCCCCTTCTTAACTCATAACTTATTACCTAAAACCTACGCTCAATTTCATAATTAACATATCTCAGTATCCGTTGTGAAGTTTTATCATCCACTTAATATATATACTCCCAAGCCCCCATATTTATTAGTGGCCCCTCCATCATTGACGAACATGCCTATTACATAAGGCATCCTCTTCAAACACTAATCCGCCGTAGTTTGAATCTACCGCGCAGAGCATTTAAAAACTGAGGAGCCTTCATCATGAGCGCACGCGACCTCACTCATGGCTTCAGTCATTATGAATTGGGTTCTCACTACGAAAAAACTTCGTAAAAAATAAAAACAAAAACAAAATAAGAATAACTATCCAATAAGCTTTCCATCATATCGTGGATGTACTTGTGTGGATTTCTGACCAGACGCTGATTCAGGCGTCATTCCTCCTTCTCTGCTCTGCGCTCAGCCTGCCCGGACCTGTCTCCCCACGCTCCGCGGGTTCCGCATTTGTTGCGTCCCTAGTGAGTTTTTTCTCATTGGTTTACTCCGGGATGTATCGAGTAAGGTTAGGATATGCGTAGCAGGAGTGTCCTGGGCTGGTTGCCCGCAGTGCAGTGTATTTTGGGTCGTATGTTTGGGGCATCTATTTCGGATGTACCCTCGTGGTCCTGTTGTGGACAGGTGAATTTTTTGTTCACAGTTAAGCTAGCTTTGTGATGCAGGCGGCTTTCATTACGCGTTATTGCTTCCTTTTATCTTTCTGATGAGGTAGCGTATTTTTGCTGTCGTTCCCAGCGTATTTTTCTTCACTTAGTGAAGTTTTTTCTGGGTCCCGAGTCAGTTCTTCCCTTTGCCGGAAGTGTTTGCTACAGTGGTGTGTTGGCGGTGGTTCCTGTTGTGATATAATTCAGTGCTTTTTGTTTATATTCCGACATGTTACTGTTATCCGTCTGCCTAGGCCTAGCCAGCCTCTCGTAGCTTTATCACATATACAAGTGTTATTGATTTATTTTCTAAATATGTACTACTGTGTCATGTGTATCCTGGTTTAGTTGTGTATTGGCTAATTCCACGGACTATTTATGTGTCCTGGGTTAGTTGTGTTTTGGCTAATTCCACGGACTATGTTGGGCCGGCGTTAGTTGTGTTTTAGCTACGCCTCGGTCCGGTGTTGCGTTCAGATGGTATCTGGACGGGGTGGGTTTTTTCCGGCGGGTTTTTCTCGGTTTCACCTTGATAACCCCGGCTGGTTGCCTAGTTTTGGCCACGCGTGGTTTAAAACAGGCTTGTTTCCCCGGCGAGTGGGTGTCTGTGGCTCCCCAGGTCTGCGTCTCTGGGGTGCCTGTTTCATCCCGGCGGGTTGGCTGTACCCATCTAACAGTGTTCATACGGACACGTGTTGTTTGTAGTTTTTTCGGTTTTGCAAAGCCAATATAAAACTATGCTGTAGTTGTATTTCCTCCCCGGCGATCTGTTTCAAAGAAGTGGGGATAGGAACAATTGGGGTTAACTTTTAAACTTTAATTCACCCGGTGGGTGCAACCTGGTAGGTTGGGATGACCGAATTTGCAAAATTCAGTTTAGTTGACCAGTCAATTGAGGGATGCTTTGTGTATCGCCTCCTTCAACATACGGCGCTTTAGGGCACATTTGGGGTTAACGTTTTTTAAACTATTATTCACACCCGGCGGGTGTTTCTTGCACGGATGAGAATAACGAATTTGCAATTCAGTTAGTTAACCAGACATTTGAGGGATACGTTTTGTATCGCCGCCTTCAACATACGGCGATCTAAAAGATACTTCGGCAGAAGTTAGATCTCGTATATTTGTCATGCTTCCCAGTTTTTTATCTACGAGATAATTCGGGGGCCGGCGTCTTTTTTAGGGGGTTTTTTCCAATATTTAATATGGAACCAAACACCACCGGAAAGACTTAATCACTTATAAACGCCATGATGGTCTTTATATATTATGTCCGAGGGTATTCATAAATCTTTTGGACAAATTAAGATATTCTGAAATCTTTTACTTAGGAAACCCCACCGCGTGGCGAGCTGTGGTCGTTGAGTATTACGTCTCGTTACCCGGCGGGTTATTTAACACCTGTGTGCGAACATGAGGGGGTTAACCTTATGAGCATTAATTCCTGGAAATTTTAAATTTTCCAGAGCTGGGTCCCGGCGGGTCTATGCAGAACCTGGAGTAGTTTCCCTCCAGTCTCTGTCATGGCTACCTTTGCCCCGGTTTTTGCTGTATACATTACGCCCTCCTGTTCAGGTATCCCTATTTTTGCGCACACACTTTGTATAAAATGTGTTAAAATGTCTCTTTGGTGGGGGTTACCTTTCCGGCGTTTTTCTCGTTGCTCCGAGAACACCGTTTTGGTTTACCGAGTTTTAGTCAGGATGGCTAAAATAGGTAAGTTACCCCGACGAGTTTGGTCGCTTGAGGGCTCATCAGAAACTGCGTTTTTCTGTGGTCGAGCCTGGGATCAGGCTTCCTGTGTTATTCATTGCTTTATGCATTACGCCCTCCTGTTATGTCTCGTTTGGTGTGGGTTACCTTTCCGGCGTTTTTTCTCGTTCCTCCGAGAACACCGTTTTTGGTTACCGAGTTTTAGTCAGGATGGCTAAAATAGGTAAGTTACCCCGACGAGTTTGGTCGCTTGAGGGCTCATCAGAAACTGCGTTTTCTGTGGTCAAGCCTGGGATCAGGCTTCCTGTGTTATTCCCGGTGAGGGGGGCTCCACACAGTTATTTTGTTTGGTCTTTCCCTCCCGGCGACCTTTTTTACAAAGAGGTCTGGGGCAGGTATAAGTGGTTTGACATTGCATATAAAACCCGGCGGTTGTTTTTAAACTTTAATTCACCCGGTGGGTGCAACCTGGAAGGTTGGGATGACCGAATTTGCAAAATTCAGTTTAGTTGACCAGTCAATTGAGGGATGCTTTGTGTATCGCCTCCTTCAACATACGGCGCTTTAGGGCACATTTGGGGTTAACGTTTTTTAAACTATTATTCACACCCGGCGGGTGTTTCTTGCACGGATGAGAATAACGAATTTACAATTCAGTTAGTTAACCAGACATTTGAGGGATACGTTTTGTATCGCCGCCTTCAACATACGGCGATCTAAAAGATACGTCGGCAGAAGTTAGATCTCGTATATTTGTCAGGCTTCCCAGTTTTTTATCTACGAGATAATTCGGGGGCCGGCGTCTTTTTTAGGGGGTTTTTTCCAATATTTAATATGGAAACAAACACCACCGGAAAGACTTAATCACTTATAAACGCCATGATGGTCTTTATATATTATGTCAGAGGGTATTCATAAATCTTTTGGACAAATTAAGATATTCTGAAATCTTTTACTTAGGAAACCCCACCGCGTGGCGAGCTGTGGTCGTTGAGTATTACGTCTCGTTACCCGGCGTGTTATTTAACACCTGTGTGCGAACATGAGTGGGTTAACCTTATGAGCATTAATTCCTGGAAATTTTAAATTTTCCAGAGCTGGGTCCCGGCGGGTCTATGCAGAACCTGGAGTAGTTTCCCTCCAGTCTCTGTCATGGCTACCTTTGCCCCGGTTTTTGCTGTATGCATTACGCCCTCCTGTTCAGGTATCCCTATTTTTGCGCACACACTTTGTATAAAATGTGTTAAAATGTCTCGTTTGGTGGGGGTTACCTTTCCGGCGTTTTTCTCGTTGCTCCGAGAACACCGTTTTGGTTTACCGAGTTTTAGTCAGGATGGCTAAAATAGGTAAGTTACCCGGACGAGTTTGGTCGCTTGAGGGCTCATCAGAAACTGCGTTTTTCTGTGGTCGAGCCTGGGATCAGGCTTCCTGTGTTATTCATTGCTTTATGCATTACGCCCTCCTGTTATGACTCGTTTGGTGTGGGTTACCTTTCCGGCGTTTTTTCTCGTTGCTCCGAGAACACCGTTTTTGGTTACCGAGTTTTAGTCAGGATGGCTAAAATAGGTAAGTTACCCCGACGAGTTTGGTCGCTTGAGGGCTCATCAGAAACTGCGTTTTCTGTGGTCAAGCCTGGGATCAGGCTTCCTGTGTTATTCCCGGTGAGGGGGGCTCCACACAGTTATTTTGTTTGGTCTTTCCCTCCCGGCGACCTTTTTTACAAAGAGGTCTGGGGCAGGTATAAGTGGTTTGACATTGCATATAAAACCCGGCGGTTGTACCTTCGGGTGGTTATATTAACGAATTTGCGATTCGCGATAATTTGCCAAACAATTGATTGATACAATAGGGTATCACGGCCGTCAAGACGGCGATCTATGAGGGCTTCTGGCAGAAGCCGGATTAGAGATTAAGATAGGCTTAGACTTTTTATGGGATAAAAAGATGCCTGAATCTTACTAGTGTTTCAAGTGTAAAGGGATACTTGAACGACTTCATCTTTAATAAAGATATGTTTCATCTTTATGAGGATTCAGAAGTTATGCTTAATTCTTTCGAACAGGTAAAAGATATGCTGAAATCCTTAATAAACAATTGGAACAATGTTGTTTGTTTGTTTAGTCTTTCTCTCCCGGCGACCTTTTTACAAAAAAGGTCTGGGGCAGGTACAATTGGTTTGACATTGCATATAAAACCCGGCGGTTATACCTTCGGGTGGTTATATTAACTGATTAGCAATTCGCGATCATTTGCCAAACAATTGATTGATACAATAGGGTATCACGGCCTTCAAGACGGCGATCTATGAGGGCTTCTGGGAGAAGCCGGATTAGAGATTAGGATAGGCTTAGACTTTTTATGGGATAAAAAGATGCCGGAATCTTACTAATGTTTCAAGTGTAAAGGATACTTGAAAGACTTCATCTTTAATAAAGATATACTTCATCTTTAGGAGGATTCAAAAGATATGCTTAAAAATCTTCTGGACAGGTAAATATATCCTGAAATCTTTAATATGAAACTAAAGGAAAACGAAAAGTAGTGGTGGAGTGCTACGGTTCGTTGACCGGCGGTCTTGTGACACATATTTTGTACCATTTTTTGGGTGTAACCCTATGAGCATTAATCCCCGGAAAATTCTCTTTCCAGGGCGGAGTACCGGTGTTGCACCAGGTGACCAGGTAGTTCCCGGGGGCGGGGTAGTTTTCCCCCAGTCTCTGCCATGTCGGCACTTGAACCTCTCATTGCTGTATGTTCAACGCCGTTAAGATCAGGTATCCCTATATATTATTTTCATTTGTTAATGAAATAATTTAATCACTGAATAATAATAACCATATATATTTTCTATGATTATATTAGGATAATATTGTGTTTATTTATAGTAATTTATTTTAATACAATTAAATATAAATTAAATTAATTAGTATACTTTATGATTTTGCTCACCAGCTCTGCTTTCAATGTGTTAATGAGCTATGGGAGCTTTTAATTATCATAAACCTTTACAGGGCTCTCTTTTAGAGAGTATACCGAGCTCGCAAGCGAGGGACAGCCACAGCCAAGGTGTATGGCGATACTCACAGTCCTGGCAGGACAGAACACATCCCTTTGTGACTCAACTAGTGCTGACGTCCACGGGATGCCGATGTACCATCTTCTACCCCAGTTTTAACATGGCAACATGTGGAGGTCCCGGCTTCGGCGGGATCTTCCCATGATAAGCCAGACTTAACGGATGAAGAACAACGATCTCTGGTCTCAGAGATGGAGGTTGAAGAGTCCAGTCACCTATTAGGCGACTCTCAGGGTACTGTCGAATCTCCACGGAGTTCGTCATCGGCTAGGTATGTACCGGCGGAAGAGATTGATGGACTACTATTGAATGCACTTAATAGGTCTTGGGCCCTACGCCGGAAACTCCTCCTGATACGGGAGATCCCGCGATGTCGACGAATGTGCGACCTCTGGCTACATCCTTTGCTTTAGCGAAAATACCTAGCCATCCGCTTGTGTCAGGCCCAATTTCCAATGTGCCAGGCACAACAGCTCTCACTACTTCCACTGAATGCAGTTCACTGTATTCAGAAACAAGGGTCAAAGAGGTCAAGGAAGTTGCTACTCGTGTCGGAAGAGATTTTTGTTCTAGCCAGCAGTCTAGATATTTATCTTCACGCATCTTATCTCCCAGGCGTAGCGAACGTCTGGGCAGACGCTCTGTCCCGGAGACAGAGCACGACAGTAGAATGGGAGCTCAAGCAACCCATTTTCGACCTAATGATTGCGGAGCTCTCCCATCCACAAGTGGATCTTTTTGCGTCCGAGGAGACTCACAAGCTCCCTCTATACCTCACCCGCCGGGCGATAACGCCGGCAGGGGGGCCAGACGCCCTAGTGACAGACTGGAACAGATGGAGCTCCATCTATCTGTTTCCGCCGCCAGATGCGTCACTAATGTGCCACGTAGTGAACAAACTACGAGTTTATCGAGGCTTAGTCTCGCTAATCGCGCCCCTGTGGCCGGCGCAGGTGTGGTACCAGCAATTAATAATGTGGTGCCCGGACCCGGTATCGCTCCCGGTCGGGTACTTCCACTTAGACACGATTGGCAACCTAGCGACCTCGCTGACTTTTGCATTATGGACATTCAGGAGGCCAAGTGGCTAGCACCATACGGTAGGGATGTGACCAATAAATTGCTCAATCAATATACTCAGTCTACTAAGCGACAATATCAATCACATTGGAAAGCTTTTACTTCTTGGATTGTTAGAACGGAACAAACTGTACCCTCAGTGGCATTGGTTTTTAATTACTTGAACTATCTGTTTGAGCAGAAACGTTTATCTGTGGTAACTTTGAAGAATCACTTAACTGCGATTAGAGTGCCCTTTTTCGACCTTACAGTTCTATCCATACCGGTGGCGGAGGAAACAGGATTTATGAGAGCGTGTTATAAACTCCGCCCACCTCCCCCTCAGCTCATGCCTACTTGGTCTCTGGACAAAGCTTTGTCTTTACTTCATTCTCGTCTGTATCAAAATACTGCAGACTTTGCTCTAATCTTAAAGAAGGCAGTTTTCCTTTTGGCTTTGGCCACCGGAAACAGAGTGTCTGAGCTGGCGGCGATGAGCAACACACCTAATTGTCTTAGGTTTGGTAGACTTAATGATTCAATTTCCATTGCACCCTCCCCGGCGTTTGTAGCCAAGAATGAGCATAGTGCACACGTGTTTTCTGAGTTCACGATGCCGGCGTTAAAAAGGGGAAAGGTGCATCATAATTTATGTCCAGTGCAAGCTCTAACCAAATATTTGAGAATAGCTCCTCAAAACCCCCAAGGTGCTTTATGGGTAGCGAGTACGGGTAAACGCTTACTTAAACGGCGATTAGCCTCTCTTCTGGTAGAAGTCATTAAAGAGAGTAATCCCGGCGTTGTGGGTAGGGCCCACGATTTACGCAAGTGGGCGGCCTCTTTACGTTTCCTGAAAAACTTTTCAGTTGAAGATATTGCGTCCACACAGTTGTGGGCGTCTAATCATACGTTTCTCTCTAGATACTTGTCAGTTGCTCTAGACAAACCTTCCTTACCATGTATAGCTTTAAGGCAGAGGGTCTAGGTGGCCCTGCAGTCACTTATGTTTACTTTCACGGAAGGGGGGGGGGTGCAGTCAGTTGACATAGGACACCCTAGACCCCGCCGGAGTATGAGAGCTGTGATACAATTTAAGGTTAAAATGTGATATGAAAATTTCTCTGCGAGAAATTGTGCTAGTACAAGGTTTAGTACAAAACAACGGTGTTGTTATAGTAGTTTTAGCTGCGAAAGCAATGTAATATTAGTTCAATGGAGTTCATTTGCAATTGATCTCCACATGTATTTTGGGGTTTATGATGTGCACATATAAACTTATAACTTATTATTTTTGTCACCACTCGTTGAGTTGGGTGCCTTTTGTAACTACAGATCTGTGTTCAGAATCTTCAGGGTTACCCATTTTTGTCGGGCAGGCTTCTTTGAAGCACGCACCTGCCTGAACCCCTTTTTCTTGTATATTTCCGGCCTACGCCGTATTAAATACATTTTTCAAAAGTAAGAATACTATGTGGTTGTTTTTATTATCTGATTTTCTAGAGTTATGATATGATTACGAATGTCCCCCTCCAGTCTTAGATATCAGGCATGTTCGTCAATGATGGAGGGGCCACTAATAAATTATAGGTTTGACTCCTGTAAGGAGATAAAGAAAACCTAATATTTAGTAGTGGCCCCGTAATCATTGACGACTGGGGCCCTCCCGACCGTCCCCTTCCCATTCGTTGATGTATTAAGGATTTTAGTTTACTTGATATGTCAGTGAAGGAGGAATGACGCCTGAATCAGCGTCTGGTCAGAAATCCACACAAGTACATCCACGATATGATGGAAAGCTTATTGGATAGTTATTCTTATTTTCTTTTTGTTTTTATTTTTTACGAAGTTTTTTCGTAGTGAGAACCCAATTCATAATGACTGAAGCCATGAGTGAGGTCGCGTGCGCTCATGATGAAGGCTCCTCAGTTTTTAAATGCTCTGCGCGGTAGATTCAAACTACGGCGGATTAGTGTTTGAAGAGGATGCCTTATGTAATAGGCATGTTCGTCAATGATTACGGGGCCACTACTAAATATTAGGTTTTCTTTATCTCCTTACAGGAGTCAAACCTATAATTTACGTTCAATGACTTAATTGTTTTGTAATTATTTTATGAACTAGTATTACCGTTCATTTGATTACTGATGTAGATAATTCTAATTCTTACTGTCTAGGAATTCTAGCATTGCATAGAGTCTATTATCTAATTTTTCCATCATCTCGAATACACCGTTTATGAAGGTGAATTCTTATTAAGTCTCTGTTAACTCGTTCAGACATCTTGTTAATACCCTTCTGAGTATTTCCGCAGTACAACTTCGTCTTGAGCGTCACTTTTAGCATAATTAATATTATATTAATTATCATTTACTCTATTATCATTATAAGCGTTTCCAGGACATCTGTTAACCAATCTCATTTGGTTAATTAGACATTGTCTTTATATACAATTAATAGATATTTCTCTATAGTTGATTCATAATTGTATTCCTATCATTTCATCTGAATTCCTCGACCAAGTTCGTAATTATTGCATACGTTCGATTGAAGTGAATATAAAGTTCAAGTCATAAATTACATAATTTGAGCTACGTACATAGTAAATTGTGAAAAAAATTAAACAATACATTGTCCCCAGTTTCATCATAATATCTCTGAGATTAAGTTCATATTTACACAAACTAGATTTGTATTTTCCAACCCCGCAGTAGAACGCATGACCTGACAAGCTAGCTGATTAAAGGTCGCATTAACTTGAGAGCGTTTGCTTAGCTCAAGCGCGCACGCCCCATTCGTACATCTCGCTCCCACTTCCTGTGTATTTATTTTACCTCTCAATTCATTCATCTTCCCTTGTATCGAGATTGTACAATTATCTTGATTGTTGATTCATTCACGTAAGACACTCGACCCACATCATTATTATTATTAAGGGTTGATACTATAGGTCATGTGTTTATTTAATTGCATATTTCCTGCTTTGTTTATTACCACCACTGTAGTATAATTGATCTCATTTTGGTCTATTCTACTTATATATATTCGCTTCGTTGCCTTATAATTCTCATAATTATTAAGGTAATGCTACACCCTGAATTACTCTTATAAACCAAAGCCAATAAGTAAAGATACCATTCCTATGCCTTTGAATAAACTTGTGTATATAATTCACATGTGTGTTGTTACTGAGTTCTGTAGTACCTAGTTGAATACTTATTTGTGATATTAAGAACGTGTTCGGGAAGTCCCTGTTGGGATTATTTACGGTCTATAAGTCTAGATCTGGATTTTAGTGAAGACTATATCACAAGCTTTAACTATTATAGCCCGACAAAACACAAACTATGGAGATGATTTGATGACGTCAATAGTGGGTGGGGGCCGAGACCCCCCATATTATAATTTGTCATATATTCCATAAGTTACTTATGCAATAAAATGGTATTGGTAGCTGACTTCCTTGGGTCATAATAAATACATTGTTAATTACTGTTATCGATTCTTTCAGTCTGATTGTGTGTCTGCCTGACTGTTTGTAAAATATATATTGCCATATTATATTATTATTCTCTCATACTTTCACGGTGCACGTATATGTGTTATATGATAATATATCTTTACCATCTCTCTCTCTCTCCCTGTATGGTGTGTGCTATTTTTTCATACATCTGCGTTACTTTCTATTATATCTCTCATTTGTCCTAGATCATCTCGTTTTGTTTCACAGTTCTTTAAATACATCTAAATGGTGTGTGTGTGAGAGAGAGAGAGAGAGAGAGAGAGAGAGAGAGAGAGAGAGAGAGAGAGAGCGAGAGAGAGAGACAGAGAGAGAGAGAGCGAGAGCGAGAGAGAAAGAGAGAGAGAATATGTGTGGGTGTGTCTGTGTGTTTCGTATACCCCACTTGCCTGCTATTACCATAGTGTTCATTAATTTTCTTAACTTTCTCATAATTCGTAATCACGGTTTATCCTATTTCCATCGACATTATTTTATTTGTAATACAAATAAAATAATGTCGATGGAAATAGGATTTTGTATACTCTTATCAGTTTTGCTGTCATCCCAGTCTTCCCTCTTTCTCATGTTCTCTTGCTTTACTCTTTTTTCGTTGCACTTCTATTAATTCTATATCCTCTCTAGGTCGCTTCCCATTCCAAGATATTTATGATCTTAATTTTCGGTTCTGCCTTCTTTCTTCGGATTTATATTGTTTTCTCAATCTCTGGTCTTCTAATTTTCTGCGCCATTGTCCCTGCTCTTATGCTTCTTCTTGACTTCTTTCTTCGTTTCCAATTTCCCTTTATCTTAATTGGCCATTTGCTTTCCTTTCATCGTCTCTTGCGTATTATCCACATGGTCCTTTCCATTTACATTTGGAATACGATGAAACCATTTTTGCCTCCGTCACGAAACGACCCGGAGGGTTAATGAACTTCCGGTCCACTCTTCTTGTTCTCCTTTCTGTTGTTTTCAGGCAAAATTCATTTAAGATATCTGGGAGACGGTTACAAAAGGGGTGGTTGTTAGTTATTCAGATTTGACTGCTCAGACTAACTTAATTGTTCGGGTCATATCGGCTGCTGAGTCCAAAGTGGCTGTAGCCCCAAAACTTCTCAGATCAAAACAACTTTGGATCAAAACTTACATGGGCCAAAATGGCCACTTACCTTAAAATAGTTGCAGGCCAAAACACCTCGCAGCCCAGATCGGTTACAGAGCAAAACGTTGACTCAACACAAGTTGTCCACAAACCTAAAGGTCCACACAGTTTCAATTGGCCGTAAACCAAAAGGGCAACTCAGCCCAAATTAGTTTTAAACAGGCATTTATCCAAAATGGGCTATCAATCATTGTGGCCACTCAACCCAAATCGATCACCTACGAAAACTGCCAAGGGAATAACAAATAAAAAATAAATACAAATTATATACAGTTTATTTATTCATATATATATATATATATATATCTTACTACCCGTCAGAAACCTCCAGAGGACTATCCCTTATTCTTCAACAATACAAAAATCAACCCTTCATCTTCCATCAATGTTCTCGGTGTCTCTTTTTCTTCTGCTCTCACTTGGAAAGACTATATTACCAGTCTCGCTAAGGCAGCCTCCCAGAAGCTGGGTGTGCTCAACCGCCTCAAGGGGTTCTTTACCCCTGCGCAGCTTCTTGCTCTGTACAGGGGCACAGTGCGTCCTTGTATTGAGTATTGTTCACATGTGTGGGGAAGATCCTCTCACACCGCACTCCTAGATAAAGTAGAAAGGAAAGCCTTTCGTATCATTCACTCCCGTCCACTCACCAACTCTCTGCAATCTCTCTCTCTTCGCCGCAATGTTGCATCTCTCACTATTCTATCGCTACTACAATAATCAGTGTTCCTCGGAGCTTTCCCAGTGTATACCACCTCCTCTACGTAGGGTACGTAGTACCCGCCTTGCAACACAATCCCACTCCTACTCTGTGCAACTCTCCAACCCAAGAGTGAAACGATATTCTCAGACTTTCTTCTATTCAACTGCTCAGCTCTGGTACTCTCTCCCAGAATCAGTCTTTGCCTCTTCCTATGACTTAAATTGCTTCAAACTCTGTGTGTCCAGGCATTTTAGCTCGAGCGTCCCTTGATTTCGGCCCTGTCACTCTTTGAAATCTGGGGGAGGCACTCGCTGCAGGCAGTTATGCCTTATGTCTCCCTCATTCACATAGGAAAAAAAAAAAAAAAAAAATATATATATATATATATATATATATATATATATATATATATATATATATATATATATATACATACTGTATATATATATATTATATATATATATATATATATATATATATATATATATATATATATATATATATATATTTCTAATCTCTCAGTGGGGTTCGAACCGCCGACTGTCAGGACGATAGCCGACGCTTTAATCAACTACACCACTAAATGTGGCTCACGTGTATTTGTGATATATACTCAATATATATATATATATACAGTATATATTCTAAATATCCACAGGGAAGGAAGGAAAATAAACACGGAGTCCCAAGCGCTTTCGTGTATTACATCTTCAGGGGCCATAGTAATGGATTCAAATATAACATTTATAGGAAGCCAACTAATGTATCATCTTATGTTCATTATTACTCCTCACACAATGATAAAGTGAAGCATTCAGTTTTCTCGTCCATGTTTCTACGAGCCTTTCGTATTTGTAGCCCAGAGTTTTTAGATGATGACATTCAATGTATATATGACACAGGTACAGAATTAAAATACCCTAAATCTTTCATTGATGTTTCTCTCAAAAAAACAAGAAAATAATTCTATAGAGTTAATCCTAAACCAGAAACTAATTTTCATAATATGCTAAAGTTACCATACAACGCTAATCTCCTCCAGGTACTTCCTATGCTGAAACTTTTTAATGCTAATGTTGTTTTTTGTAACAGCAATACTGTTAAGAATATACTCATAAAGAATTCTCCTGATATGTACGGTGGATGTATATACAAGCTCCCTTGCAAATTTGTTAATTAGGTATATATTGGACAAACTGGAAAACAACTAGCCATTCGAATTAAACAACATGTGACAAGCGTTCAAACAGGACAAGTCTCAAACGGTGTTTTTATACATGTTCGAGATTATGAACACAATATTGATTGGGATAATGCTTCATCAATTGTGTTATGTAAATCATAATTATGTTGACCGGAATATAAAAGAATCTAGTTTCATTAAGCATGCAGATAATATAAACATGAATATAAGCAGTGGCATGTACAAACTAGATCATTAAGCATACAGATAATATAAACATGAATATTAGCAGTGGCATGTACAAACTAGATCATTAAGCATACAGATAATATAAACATGAATATAAGCAGTGGCATGTACAAACTAGATCATTAAGCATACAGATAATATAAACATGAATATAAGCAGTGGCATGTACAAACTAGATCATTAAGCATACAGATAATATAAACATGAATATAAGCAGTGGCATGTACAAACTAGATCATTAAGCATACAGATAATATAAACATGAATATAAGCAGTGGCATGTACAAACTAGATCATTAAGCATACAGATAATATAAACATGAATATAAGCAGTGGCATGTACAAACTAGATCATTAAGCATACAGATAATATAAACATGAATATAAGCAGTGGCATGTACAAACTAGATCATTAAGCATACAGATAATATAAACATGAATATAAGCAGTGGCATGTACAAACTAGATCATTAAGCATACAGATAATATAAACATGAATATAAGCAGTGGCATGTACAAACTAGATCATTAAGCATACAGATAATATAAACATGAATATAAGCAGTGGCATGTACAAACTAGATCATTAAGCATACAGATAATATAAACATGAATATAAGCAGTGGCATTTTCTGTACAAACTAGATCATTTCATTGTCAATTCTATTTGTAAACAAATCAAAATTTAGGGTTTTATATATTTGTAATTGGAGATAAGGTTATATAACTGCTTCAGACATACAATACCTTCTGTATTTTAACTCATATATATTAACTCGATCTTTTTGTCACAATTCGAGAACAGATTTTGTGTATCGTTATTATGTTTTTTTTAAATATACTGAACCGGTATGTATTTCATGACGATATTTTAGTATAATCGAAGCCTCAAATAATCCTTTGAGTCTTCTATTGATGAATATCACTCTGCCTTTCCTTTATATATTTATATTACATAGTATGAGTTTTTAATTGTTTTCGTTTAGGTTTTCACACTTAAATAATATCACATTGTATATGATCATTCTCTGTTTGTCCTCTGGCCCCTGAAGATGTAATACACGAAAGCGGTTGGGACTCCGTGTTTATTTTCCTTCCTTCCCTGTGGATATTATAAGTTCACGTGTTGCTGTGACTTTCTTGCATATATGTTTATATAATATATATATATATATATATATATATATATATATATATATATATATATATATATATATATATATATATATATATATATATATATATATATTATATATATATATATATATATATATATATATATATATATATATACCCGGTATATATATATATATACAGTATATTATATACCAGGTTTTTACTGGGGCTAATTGAATAAAGGTAGGTTCTTAATCGACTGGAGAAACGAAAGTCAAACTACACATGCACAAAAGTCGTAAAGGATATATATAATACAGAGTGCATACATAAATAAGTGTTCTTATTAATAATCACTTGATACAAAGATAACAATACATTCAAAATATATAATATACTGATTACATGGAAAATGACACAATATTATAACGACAAGCACGGACGCGGATCCACGACGAACTTGGAGAATCCACTAGCACTTCTATTCTAACACTGGGTAGAGTCTTGAAGTAACACTAATTCTGTTGATCTAGTTGTTTGTTGCTAAGTCCTTTCTTCTGTCTTTGTCCGGCAACTTAGGTGGTCCTGCTGTGTGGTCAATGGAGTGGGATTTGCAGATGGACTATTTGGTATTTGGTTTGGGGCCTTTAATAGTAGTTCCCAATGTCATGACATAGGGGGCGTACTATCGGATTAACGCGAGCATGAGTGAGGACATATCCCGCACTATGGTTGCTCGACTATCCTAACTGTTACAATAGTCGGTGATGAAGTTCTGTTTCGGTACTCTTGGATGTAGGGTCTTTAACCCCTTCAGACTCATATGATGCAGAGGTTCCCAGATTAGCAATAAGAAATAGAGTTCTCTCACTCTTATAATTACCTCTTCAAAATTAGTTTTCTGCCCACAGCTAACTCAAAGACAACTGCTGAGGTTGAAGTAACTAAACTAAAGGTTTCTAAATATCCCTGAGGGTAACAAAGGCTTTAAAGTATACCTAATCGGCTCAAAATCGCGTCATATGTCGGAGAGGGTTAATGAACAGTCCCTCAAGTCATGACAGAGTAACTATTCATCAGGCGAACGTGGGGAAGAAGTGTGACCATGGCTGTACTATCTTTCCCAACTACCTTTGACCTTTATAAGAGTGTTTAAAGAACCCTGATGATTAGATTTTTAGACCTTTTTACAAGCATATGTCCTCAACGATGGCTTTGGTACATATGATGTAAGGACTTTGTATACAGAGTGCCGTTTAAGTGACGGTGTCTCTCAAAACCTTGACTATTGTAGCGGTCTTGCCATGGCAAAGACTTCTCCAAGAGTGTTGATTATATACTACGAGTGTTTTAGGGACATGTCTTTATTTCCACTTTTAATGTCAAAACTACAAGCCTAGAAAAGATCTTAATGTATCTTGAGCACTATGGTGTGAGAGACAATAGTTCTTAAATAGGGAAAAGAACTCTCAGACAATTTGATCTACAGCCATGGCATATACACTCAGTGGAAAGAGAGGGTAATTCTTGGACTCCAGCCTTGCATGCAAGTTTACTCGAGCCCTTAGAATTGCTGGCTCTACCCTTGGCAAGTCGGAACTTGTGCTGCGATGTCCGTGGTACGGTGGTTGAGGGTCAGAAGGTCACAGGTACAGGGGGTGGATTAGGGGGGTTTCAGGTAGACCCCTCAGAAGTCATGTGAGAGGAGCTGCGCGAAAGAGCAGCGCATCTGGAGAGGAGATATCTGGGGCCTTTTATGTTTTGCGAAGTCTTCCTGCTAAGCTTTCCTTTTTCGAGACCTGGAATTGGTGATGATGATGTGTATGTTTTTCCCGGGCATGGGCGACAGAGTGGGCATGATGGCGGTGACTCGAGCATATCGGTTGATGTGCTGCTGTTTAGTGGGGGTGGTGGGGTGGTGGCCATGTTGTTGGTACTCCTCTTTTTTTCTTTCGTTCATTGGGTTGGTCCTGTCTTCTTTCTTTCCCCGGGACTTGTTCTGGTTCTCCTCCTTCTTTCTTTCATTCCTTGTTTTGGTCCTATATTCTTTCTTTCTCTGTTACTTGTTCTGGTTCTGCTTTTTTATTTGTTCTTATTTGTTGTTGGTTTATCCTCCGTAGCTGTATCCCTTTTCTTTTCCATTTTCTTCTGGCCCTTACTTCCCCGACTCGGTAACTTGTTTATTTTTAACTCTGTTACTTTAATATATATTTATATATATATATATATATATATATATATATATATATATATATATATATATATATGTATTGGATCGAACCTCCAATATTCAGAACGAGTGTTCAAGCTTTTTATCCATCACACCATGGCGTGATAAAGTAATCTTGTAAAAAATCCTATATGGTACCCTGGAATATGGATCGTACGACTTGTGTATGAATTGAAATACATTCTCCAAGTAGGATTTCCCTTCTCCTTAATATATACAGGAAAAGGTTAAGATTATTACATCACTCCATGGTGTAGTGGATTAAAACCTTGTACACTCGTTCTGAATGTCGGAGGTTCGATCCCGGCGGGGGGTATCTAAACATTAATTAGCTTACATGTTATTGTGAAATATACTTGATATATATTACATCTCACGATTGTACTATTTACTATGCAATCATTATTTACAATTCTCATTTAATTTTAAGGTAGTATACTTGCTATGAATGATTTTTAAGCAGGTGACTATACATTTCTGAGGGGGTATTCATTGTAACTCTTTGTAATTTCCCCCTTCTAAGATTCATGAGTCAGAAACCTTTCTCACGCTCTTTAAGCCAACGTGCATTTGTGTGTCTCTCTCATGCCCTCATCCTATGACCGGAAGGAGTGGTGGAATTTTCCTTCAGCTCCGGAGGTGTGCTAGGAGGTATGTAGTGAGGCTAGATGGGAAGGTGGACCGACAGATAGACTCGAACCTTGGGCACGTCAACATACGCCCTCTGAGATTCCTTATCAACTTAGGGAATTCTCTCTTACTTATATATTTAGTACTTCTGTATAGATCTTCAGTTGTTACTTGAATAAATATCAAAGTTGGTTTGGATACCACTTTCTTTAATTTCCCTCTTTACCTATATATAACATATATAAGGTATAAGTGGGATGGTGACGGCGATATACCTATTATCTATCATATCTATCTATCAACGAGCAGTGGACGAGAGCTGAGATCAACCTACTATCTTCAATCAACATATAACCTATTAGGAACCTACCTCAAAACCTCTTCCCTAATATGGTTAATTATACTGCCTAACATATAACTCATAAGGACAGATAGTCACCTTTAGACTTCCTTACTTAGATTTACTAATTAACACTTATAATAAATATAGGATCGTACATTTGTACGTCTTCCTAAAGTTAACCTCTTGCTACAGTGACTGTCAAAAGTCATTTGTAACATATGGTGGCAAGCAGCGGTCTGCATTAACAGATTTGTTAACTGAGGCGACTACACCACGTTCCTTCGAAGAATTCTACAATCTACCATTATTCTACCATTGATCCAGTTTTATCCGGTCTACACTCTAACAGTTCCTGTTCCATTTGTCTCTTAAACATAATACATTTCTACCAGTCTACCAGTCATCTATCCAGTTCATATACGGCGATTCCTGTGTGGGCATCCCACGAGTAGGAGTTGGCTGCCGGGAGACGATGTCAGAGGGAGAGAGGCTGCAGACGTCAGCTGAGTCAGCGTATGCTGATCCATAATCACTGACCTGACTCAACCACACTCCACTCCTCACTGTGTACAGCCCTAGAAAATCGTCTTTCATTCAACACTCACTTCAAGTGTATTTAAAGGTGTGTACAGTGAAAATAATACATCTATAATTTGTTTCACGGTCATTTTTTTTGTTTACGTTTCATACGCATGCCTAGCGAGATAAATTCAATTTGCTAATTATGACTCATAAAATGAGCTTTGCTAGCCATTGTATGTTTTCTAACACATGTCAAATCGTCAGTGACATGGCGGTCATTTCATCATGTCGTTCAGTCAAAACTCAAATGTCTCATTATGTCATTTCTTATCTGTATTCTCATATGGATCTAAGATGCTGGTGGCGACATCATGTCATACCGCGACCCCCTGACCCGTCAAGTGATAGGGTGACCAAGCTCACTCAGTCAGTCTCTCTATCACCCTTGCAATGTATATAGTGCGGTATGCGGTAATTCCCATATATATCCCTAATACAATTTGTATTCATAAGTGTTTAAATTGTTTTTAGTACTTCGGGAATTAACTTTCCAAATCAGTAATAATTTTGTGTCTAAGTTTTCTTTCACCCATCAAATTGAACAATGTGATTTGGGTTTAAATTTAATTTGGGAACATGTTTTTGTTTTTGTTTTAAAATGTTTCTAATGTTCATTAGTTATACACTTTTTGTTTACAAGTGCTCGAGTTGGATAGGCCTATGTCGATTTTCAACTCGCAGGCGGCAGCCAAGGTAATTGAGTATCTTTTGATTTTGTATAAGTGTGTTGTTTCAACATCATTATGTACGTACATTGTAATTTTTTTTCTTCTTAACATCAATTTTGGATTTCTAACGAGTTTAATATTCCATCTTAATTTTTTTTCTTTCGCTCGCTGACATATTGTATTCTTCTATTAACACGATGGTCGATACTATTTGTTTTTCATTGGTTGCGAGTTTTGTAAAGTTTAATTTTAAGTTTTTAATAACATCTTACTGTTTATGGATGTTCTAGTCCCCTTGTGGACTCTCGTCTAAGATTTTTTTTTTTCAGAGTTTTTATTTGAATTGAATTTTGGAAGTTTGATTGACTGACATTTCATGAAGTTATCTATTTTGGAATCGTTCAGATAATTTTTTTGATTCCGTTCAGTTCGTTCTTAGTGAATTAATTTCCTTACATTTTGTTTGCCCATTTATGTGTATTCGTTTTCTGCTTTTTGGTTACAGTCAAGGGCTGTATATTTCAGTAAGTTTTGTTCGCTAATATTGAGGCTAAATAAATGTTTGGGTCGCTTCCTAAGCTGAATTTTTTTTTTCCTCACGTTTATTTTGAGTTAATTTTTGTTGGATCACGAGATATTTTAGTCAAGTGTTCTCCATGTTTTATAACGAGTTAGCTTACTGTACAATTGGGTCCAGTTAAGTAATCTTTATTTCTTAAAATTTGACAGATTTACACATATTGAGATCATACGTTGCATAACCGTAGAGTTCTCAATGAGGTTCTTGCTTTATTCATTGAAAACGTGAGAGAATATTTCATTTTTGTTTTTTTGCCCAGAGGATTTCAAGATTCTATAATTTAGTATTTTTCATGAAACATTGGCTATAGTTTGGCTAATATAGATGTTTGATTCACTGTTTGGCTTGTTTCATTGAAAAGAGATATATTTTGGGAAAAAACAAATTGGAGTATGTTGGGAAACTGAACAAATTCCCGAGTATATTGATAATTTTTGTTTTCGTAGTCTTCGTTGGAGAACGGCCATAGAGGAGAAAGAAAATATTAGTATATCATATTGCGACTTTACCTTTGAAAAACAAAAAAATCTCAACATTTATGTGTTGTGTGGAATTTTATGATTTTATGATACAATACAATGTAGGAGTTAGTTTATTAATATCTATATGCAGAGTACTTAACTCTCAAAGAGCGGGGCCGTTTGTAACATCTACTACCTGCCAAGCGGGTATATTTACCCTAAACGAGCTTCATTCCATGCTCTTTTTCATTGATTTTAGATTGCCCATGAGTGGTTTTATTTTCTTTGTTGGTTTTTGCCTGCCATGTATTGTGGTGTGCAGGCTATTGTAAATCCTTAAGCAAGTGTCACACTATGCCGATTTTAGTGCCGACTCTCCACGACTTAAGAAGTGGCGATACAAGGGGGAGACCACTGCTGAGTATCGTGGGTGATACTGCGGCGGGCAGTATGGACGGGCATGCCGCCTAACGCAACTGGAAGGGGTCGAGAGGCAACCATGCAAGACCTAAGGAAGATAAATGACGCCACTGGGGCGTCGTCATGCGCCGTAGCACGCAAACTGGTTGGCGACAATACTCCTGACGAGCGGCGCCTATAGGAGGTAGGGCGGCGCCGATAGATACTACGGCGGCGATGGACAGCCACCCTGTCACACTGGACCCCTACTCCGTCACACTTGATCCCGACCGAGGCAAACCGGTCCGTCGGAGACGACGTTTGTGTGTGTGTGTGTGTGTGTGTGGGGTGGGTGGGGTGGGGGGGGGGTTAAGCTTGAGATCTAGAGAGGACACTAAAAACATAATAAAAAGATCCATAAATGAGCAAACAAATGCACCCATCCCTCCTTAATTAAGTGTTATTTTGTTCTTTTGAGTAATTAGTAAAACAATGCCATCTATAGTTAACCCTTTCAGTACCGGTGACGTCTTTCTCGTTATAGTCTGGCACCTATTAGGTTATTGTATTATTCTTACAAAGGGCCTGTAGCAATCACAAGACCTCCATTCCTCTCATTTATCTCTCTTAACTCCAACAGACCGTTCTTAAGCTGCATAAAATCGCCTAAATATGGCAGAACTATGGCAAAACAGACGCTACCGCTATTGAAAGGGTTTATAGATAGTCAGTCGTTGATGGGATCGGATTAAGGGGACAGTGGTGATTTTTGGGGTCTATTTATTTATATACTAATTTATTTTTTAGTTTCTTCTCTAGACCTCCATCAAGGTTAAAACAAAAACACCCCCAAAACCATCTATCAACGATGTCCCGTGCGACATTGCCAGGTCGCGGACTCACGGTATGCCCTCCCCCTATGACGGCGCCTGGGTGTTACCGGGTCGCTGCCTGAAGGCGACCTACCTTATAAGCGGCGTCTGACACAGGCAGGTCGACACCCTTGTACCGTCTGACGCCTACTGGATGCCGCCCGACGCCACCCGCCTTCCGTCCCCGTCCCGCCAATTTACTAGCCGCTGACTCAGCTCATGAGAGTTGTGCGTGTCGAACTTTTCCTGATGCCCCTGACGACCTCTCCCGACGGCTCTCTTGAGTTGGCGCCCACCCACGTCGCGCGGTGATGTAGGCAAAGACCTGCTCCCGACCCTTAAGTCGTGGAGTGTCGGCACTTAAATCGGCATAGTGTGACACTTGCTTTAGTTTTGGGTATTTTATTGTGTGTGGGTTTTGTGTTTATTTTGGAATTATTTGTACACTAGGTTATAATCTTTTGGTATTTAGCAACAACGAGTGTGTGTTATATATTCTATATTCTAGGATTGGCCATTAGGAAATGCATTATTTTGGGTAACGGTTAGCTACCGTCTGAAAAGATTTATTACAATTTTATTCGAATTTTCTGTGTGATTAAATATGCGCAATGTTTTTTTCTTCAGAATAGGAAGGTATTATGTTACACACTACGAGAATGTGGCTTGCTGTGTTTAATATTGATATATAATTTCCTATAGATAGGATGTTTATCCTTTTATTTTACATTAGGTTTTAATTATGTTTTTATTTGTTTTGGTTCTAGTTTAGTTTGATCAAACTTGGAAGGTTTCAATATTGTTTCATTTTATTTACAAACTTGGATATTATTTATTTACGCACCACGGGTCTAGCCTAAGTGGACTTTTGTGTTTATTTATTTTATAATTTTATTTTATCCTATGAGTAGGGTTTTCTTTTTTTATCTTTTTTTCTTCACTGCAGTTGTTTTAGTTTTTACCTAGAATTATATATCTTACATTTATATTATTTTGCATTGTATTACTTTGCTTTGTTAATTGAGTTACAACAGACTGCATTGCATGATGAGTCTTTGTATTTGTTATTTGTTTTCTTTAGTTAAGAATATTGTTTAAAGATACTACCATTAGTATTTTATTTGAAAGTTGTTTTTATTCATTGTCTTTGCATTTGTTTTGCTTTGTTCAATTTGTAATCGTGTTATATACTTTCTGCCATTTTATTGGTACATTGTTATAATTTTATTTGTATTAACAAAATACTTTGAAAAAATTCCTTTCCACTTTCAATTTTTTTTTTCTTCAGTTGAATTTTTGTTTTAGTCTTTAACTTAACTTTTGTTTACTCTCATTATACTTTTAAGGGTCTGCCTTGCGGTGGGTATAAGCAAGTATTTTAGTGAGGGCGTATTACATCTCACGATTGTACTATTTACTATGCAATCATTATTTACATCTCTCATACAATCTTAAGGTAGTATACTTGCTATGAATGATTTTTAGGCAGGTGACTATAAATTTATGAGGTGGTATTCATTGAAACTCTTTGTAACTTCCCCATTCTAAAATTCATGAGTCAGAAACCTTTCTCACGCTTTTTAAGCAACGTTCATTTGTGTCTCTCTCTCATGCCCTCATCCTATGACCGGAAGGAGTGGTTGAATTTTCCTTTAGCTCTGGAGGTGTGCTAGGAGGTATGTAGTGAGGCTAGGTGGGAAATTGGACCGACAGATAGACTCGAACCTTGGGCACATCAGCATAGCCCTCTGAGATTCCCTCTCAACTTAGGGAAATTCTCTTACTTATATATTTAGTACTTCTGTATAAATCTTCAGTTGTTACTTGAATAAATATCAAAGTTGGTTTGGATACCACATTCTTTAATTTCCCTCTTTACCTATATATAACATATATAAGGTATAAGTGGGATGGTGACGGCGATATACCTATTATCTATCATATCTATCTATCAACGAGCAGTGGACGAGAGCTGAGATCAACCTACTATCTTCAATCAATATCTTCAACCTATTAGGAACCTACCTCAAAACCTCTTCCCTAATATGGTTAATTATACTGCCTAACATATAACTCATAAGGACAGATAGTCACCTTTAGACTTCCTTACTTAGATTTACTAATTAACACTTATAATAAATATAGGATCGTACATTTGTACGTCTTCCTAAAGTTAACCTCTTGCTACAGTGACTGTCAAAAGTCACTTGTAATATATATATATACAGTTTATATAACTGTTCTGGAAAGAAGTCAAGAAAGTTAGGGGAGGTAGCAAGGGAAACAGTAAGGGTGTGAAAGATAAGAATGGGAGAATGCTAGTCGAGAAGCAAGAGAGAGTCGAAAGATGGAGGGAGTACTTCAACGAGTTGCTAAATTTAAGGAATGAAGCGCCAGCAAACATAGTTGGATGGGGTATGGGAGAGAGAAGAAGAGAAATAGTGGAGGAGGAGGTGGGGATCAGGAGGTCAGAAGTGTGGGAAGCCATGAAAAGAGTGAAGTTGGGGAAAGTACCAGGAACAGATGGAGTGTGTGGGGAGATGTTGAGGTATGGTGGTGAGATAGTGATCGAATGGGTATGGAAAATGTGCAAAATAGCATGGGAGAAGGGGAGTGCACCTGATGACTGGAAGACAGGCATAATAGTCCCCCTATATAAGGGAAAAGGGGAATTAGGAGTTTGTGGTACCCACCGAGGAATATGTCTTCTAAGCTAAGTAGGGAAGGTGTACAGTAGGGTACTGATTGAGAGAGTGAGAGTGAGAGTGGAGAAATGGATAAGTGACCAATAGGGAGGATTTAGGAAGGGAAGAGGATGTGTAGATCAGATTTTTACCCTGAAATGTGTTTTGGAGAAATATCTGGAGAAGCAACAAAAGGTGTATGTTGCCTTTATGGACTTGGAGAAGGCTTATGACAGAGTGGATAGGGAAGGAATGTGGAAAGTACTTAGAATA
Source organism: Paralithodes platypus (assembly GCA_032716605.1). Taxonomy (NCBI): domain Eukaryota; kingdom Metazoa; phylum Arthropoda; class Malacostraca; order Decapoda; family Lithodidae; genus Paralithodes; species Paralithodes platypus. The sequence goes on along the minus strand of CM064509.1, from coordinate 43,809,124 downwards.
TACGGAATAGATGGCAAGTTGCTGAAAGCAGTGAAGAGCATGTATGAGGGTGCAAAGGCAGCAGTACGTGTGGGGAATGAGCAGACCGAGTTCTTTGACCTGAATGTTGGGTTGAAACAGGGGTGTGTGATGTCCCCGTAGTTGTTTACTGTATCTCCTCTAACGGCTTTCCTTCTTGCTGGAAGTTTGCTCTCATTCAACCTGTCCCAAAGAAGGGTGACCGCTCTCAACCCTCCAACTGTCATCCAATTGCTCTCATCTCTTGTATCTCTAAAGTTTTTGAAGCTATTTTTCTTCTCATAATCTGCTCCCAGATCGCCAGTATGGCTTCCTTAAGGGTTGCTCTACTGGTGATCTTCTTTCATATCTCACTAACTCTTGGTCATCTAACTTTCGGGACTTCGGTGAGACTTTTTCTGTTGCGCTAGACATATCGAAGGGCTTCGATACAGTCTGGCACAAGTCTTTAATTTCCAAACTGCCCTCCTTCGGTTTCTGTCCCTCCATCTGTGCCTTTATCTCTAATTTCCTTTCCGGCCATTCCATAGCTGCGGTTGTGGACGGCCATCGCTCAATTCCTCATCCTATCAACTCCGGTGTTCCTCAGGGTTCTGTCCTATCTCCTATTATCTTTCTAATTTTCATAAATGATCTTCTCAACTATACATCTAGTCCCATCCATTCATATGCAGACGACTCTACTTTACACCACTCAATTAGTTTTCCAGAACGCCCCAGCCAGCAGTCCCTCAAAAGTAAACGTAATGAAGCCATAAAATGCTTATCTTCTGATCTAGCTACTATTTCTAATTGGGGTAGAGAAAACCTTGCTACATTTAACCCTCTCCGACATATGACGCGATTTTGAGCCGATTAGGGATACTTTAAAGCCTTTGTTACCATCAGGGGTATTTAGAAACCTTTAGTTTAGTTACTTCAACCTCTGCAGTTGTCTTTGAGTTAGCTGTGGGCAGAAAACTAACTTTGGAGAGGTAATTATAAGAGTGAGAGAACTCTATTTCTTATTGCTAATCTGGCAACCTCTGCGTCATGAGAGTCTGAAGGGGTTAATGCTTCCAAAACTCAATTTATCCATCTTACTACCCGTCAGGAACCTCCAGAGGACTATCCCATATTCTTCAACAATACAAAAATCAATCCTTCATCTTCCCTCAATGTTCTCGGTTCTTCTCTTTTTCTTCTGCTCTCACTTGGAAAGACCATATTACCAGTCTCGCTATGGCAGCCTCCCAGAAGCTGGGTGTGCTCAACCGCCTCAAGGGGTTCTTTACCCCCTGCGCAGTTTCTTGCTCTGTACAGGGGCACAGTGCGTCCTTGTATTGAGTATTGTTCACATGTGTGGGGAGGTTCCTCTCACACCGCACTCCTAGATAAAGTAGAAAGGAAAGCCTTTCGTATCATTAACTCCCGTCCACTCACCAACTCTCTGCAATCTCTCTCTCTTCGCCGCAATGTTGCATCTCTCTCACTATTCTATCGCTACAACAATAATCAGTGTTCCTCGGAGCTTTCCCAGTGTATAACACCTCCTCTACATAGGGTACGTAGTACCCGCCTTGCACCACAATCCCACCCCTACTCTGTGCAACTCTCCAACCCAAGAGTGAAACGCTATTCTCAGACTTTCTTCTATTCAACTGATCAGCTCTGGAACTCTCTCTCAGAATCAGTCTTTCCCTCTTCCTATGACTTAAATTGCTTCAAACTCTGTGTGTCCAGGCATTTTAGCTCGAACGTCCCTTGATTTCGGCCCTGTTACTCTTCGAAATCTGGGGGAGGCACTCGCTGCAGGCAGTTATGCCTTTTGTCTCCCTCATTCACATAGAAAAAAAAATATGGATGGAGTCATGAAAGAAATACAAGGAAGAGCAGTGGATGTTGGTGTATCACTGATAAGGGAGGGAAATGAGTGGAAGCTGCCTATACTGCTGTTTGCTGATGATACAGTTCTGATGAGCGATAATGAATGGGAGTTGCAGGGTCTGGTAAATATGTTTGGAACAGTGTAGGTCTGTTAGGTCTGTAACAATCTGAAGGTAAATGCGGGGAAGGGCAAGGTTATGGTCTTCGAAAGGGGTGAAGCCACAGAGTGTGAGGTTAAGTTGAATGGTCAGGCTATGGAGATTGTCAGACCATTTAACACTCTCCGTCTCATATGACGCTAGAGCGTCATATGGCGGTTTTGCCAAAATACTCATATGACGCTAAAGCATCATATGAACTTATCTCAATATCTCTCTAATAAGTTATATGACGCTCTAGCGTCATATTGAGCTCAGTAAGTTAGGTAAGTTAGATCAAAATCTGTCGAATGGTGGCAACCCCAAGTTCCTCCGATTTCTAACGGTCCCTCAGTGAGATTTTGACAGTTGTGGGGATAGTATCGTGTCGTCCGCCTCCTCGTCAGTAAGTTAACTTTTTCTGTCTGGGGGGGTTAAGTATCTGGGCAGTGTGCTGAGTAAAGATGGGACTATGGATGAAGAAGTGCGGGAGAGGGTGCAACAGGGGAAGAGGGTTGTAGGAACGCTGAAAGCAGTAACAAGAAATAGGGTGGTCGGTATGGAAGTAAAGAAGTCCTTGCATGACAATGTGGTAATCCCTACATTGACTTACGGAAGCGAAGCATGGATGTTTTAGAAGAGACTCAGACCAAGAGTGAGAGGGGTGTAAATGAGTTACTTGAGAAGTGCGTGCGGAGTTACATGGAGGGATAGACAGACGAATGACGAAGTAAGAAGGAGGTGTGGTGTGGAGGTAGATGTGCTGGAAAGTGTGAAAAGGAACACCTTGAGATGGTTCGGTTATATGGAACGTATTGGAAGCAAGAGAATGACCAAGAAGGTGTATGAGAGCGAGGTGGAAGGACAGAGAGGAAGAGGTAAACCGAAAGAGAGGTGGAAGGATGGAGTGAGGAAGTATATGGATGAAGGGGGTGCTGGTTGGGAGGAGGGGCGTCGACTGACTGGAGACAGAGATGCATGGGGGCGGTTCGTTCGTGGCCACCCCTTCGGGTATCACAGCGTCAGGCAATAGATAGATATATATATATATATATATATATATATATATATATATATATATATATATATATATATATATATATATATACTGTATATATATATATATATATATATATATATATATATATACTGTATATATTTACAGTATAGAAAGCAAAGCGAGGGACAAAAATAACCACTCTGTTGAAGTCTGATACTTTGTCCTAGTCAGCCGCATGACCCAATCCAACTACTTTAACTCAATTAACTGTTCATAATAATTTAGAATTCCATGACTTCCAATGTTGTGTGCAAACAAAGAGAGAAAGACAGGGTGGATTTGGAGTGACCTGGGGGGGGGGGGGAGGGGGGGTCAACGGGGTTGGTCGTAGATGAGCAACGCTTTGTTGTGTTATTCAGGCTATCACTAGAGGAAAATATTCAGTTTATGAAAGCCCTTTAGGAGAACAAAGATTAACTTAGATAGATTTTTGTGGTAACAGTTTGCAGCTACTTATGTCCATAGTATTTATATTACAGTTTAATAAAATTCCATCAACTTAAAATAATCTTCCTTTAGTGTGATTTCATGAACGAATACTAAATAGTTACGGATTCTGATAGAAAATTGCTGTAAATAGTTGTTATACAAGTATATTTTCACCTTTGCTTTTCTCTAATCTTATATTTATCTCCGATTTTTCTTTTAGGCGTTCCCCTTTGTTCGCGTCAATGATTTTCCTTCTTTCTTTTTCTAGCCGGATGCATTTGAGCCTTACAAATACTTCTTCCTTGTTGAGCGCAGCAAGCAGACAGATCCTAAGTGCCTTGCAACACTTCTCAACGCCTGTCGAAACGTCTCAAGTTTCAGCTGTTGTCTTTTTAAAATGCTAAATTTCATAGTATAGTTGTAAATAATCAATAAGGTTTTACTGTCATAATGTTGATGTATTAACACAAGAAATAATATATATATATATTGAGAAATTGAACTCATATTATTTAAACTCTTCATGTTTCTGCCCGGAATCATGCCAAATCTGTTCTTCGACTTGCCAAAAATGATTTTATTAATAACAAACGTATCAAACATTCTAACTCTAGCTCTTCTCAGTCTTTCTGGTATCTAGTCAAAAAACCTCTTTAACAATTTTACTTCTTCGTCTCTCCTTCCACATTTGCACTCCAACGGCACCACTGTCACGCTTCCTTTGAACGCTTTACTCAAAATGTTTTTTCTAAAAACTCTACTGTGGGTGATTCCGGTGCTATGTCTCCCTATCCACATCCCTCTCTCTTACTTATTCCTACTGTCTTAATCTCTTCTAAGGATGTATTTTCTGTTCTCCCATGGCTTAATAATAATAATTATACACATTTGATGGTGTTTCTCCTGTTGTGCTAAACAAATATGTGCTTCGGTGCTGCATTCCTGCCTAGGCAAACTCTTGCGTCTCTATCTTTCCTCTAACATCATCATTTCTTGCTGGAAGATTGCTCTCATTCAATCTGTCCCAAAGAAGGGTGACTGCTCTCAACCCTCTAACCATCGTCCATTGTTCTCATATCTTGTATCTCAATTTTGTTTTAAATATTTTCTTAATTATAATTGTTTCCAAGTATATCTATTCCCATAATTTACTTTCTGATCACTAGTATGGTTTCCTTAAGGGCGGCTCTACTGGTGATCTCCTTTCTTATATGACTAAATCTTGATCTTCCTCCTTTCGGGACTTTGGTAAAATAATGTTTATTACTAAAGACCGGAAGTTATGGCACTAAAAAACACTATAATATGCAAGCAAAAAGGCATTAATAAATTACAACAAATGCTAAAAAAAGCATTTATTGATGAAAAAGGCATTAAAAAGGCATTTATTTTCTGTATTAAAATATGGTGAAAATGCTAAAATCAAGCTATAATAGGGTAAAAATTACTAAAGTAACATTGTCATTGATACACTTTCTACATTTTTCCCTGATTGCACATAATTACAGGCATTTTCTTCAAATTGTCAGGCGCTAAATTGTGTCGTCTGTCGGAGAGTGGCCAACTTGGGCCAGGTTGCCATCTGGCGGCAGCAACAAGCACCAATAGTTTACACTCAGAAAAAAAAAAAAAAAAAAAGGCATTATTGTAATGAAATCACCAAAAAAGGCATACAAAGGCCCTGAAAAACATAAAATAGGCATAATATGCACTAAATCGGTAAACAAGGCATTATAGTGATGACATCACCAAAAAAAGGGACAAAAAGGCAATTGTGGCATTTATGACAAAATCCAGTCTTTATTTATTACACAAGACATATCTAAAGCCGTTGATAGAGTTTGGTACAAATCCCTGGTTTCCAAAGTACCATCTTTTGGTTTCTATCTGTCTAGCTGTGTCTTTCTCTCAAATGTCCTTTCTGACCATTCTATAGCTGTGGTTGTGGACGGCCAATAATGCTCTCTTTCTCAACCTATCAACTCCAGTGTTTCTCAGGGTTCCATAACCCCGACGACGTCCCCAGGCCCCTCCTGTCTCTCCGGCTGGAGCTTCCCAGTACCACCAATCCCTCCTTGACCAGTTAAGGGCCGAGGACTAGAAAGAAGCGGGCATTTATTGGCCAGCTGTGACAGGACATAAACACCATCAAGAAAATTACCTCAACGAGCATTGCCAACCTTCGCCCCTCTCCAAGATTAAGAGTCTAGAACCTTAATATCCTCCGACCTGTGACACAGGAGACAACTACTGGGGCTGAAAGTGCCCCCAAGGAAAACCAAAGATGTGTCGAACACCGGGAACGTCCACACGCAACCGTGGTTAGACAGCTTTTCCGAACATGAGCATGACCAAACTCACATTTTGATAGATGTGACACTATTTCTTTTGATCCATTAAGAGAGGTTAATATCCCTCTAAATTTTGTATTAATGAGCAGAGTGATTACGGGTTGCCATTGCCCTTATCATGTACTCTCGGTTAGTTTTAGACCATAAGATATGCTTTCTATACACTTTACCATGCATACATAAAACAAGGAAAGGGCATTCTATTAGTTTCCGGTAGAAAATATATACAAACCTTGAAATATCATTGTGAAAATGTATGCCGTAAACAAAATTATGTCTGTGTGTAAATGAACGGACAGTAACATGGACATTTTCAGTGACAACATAGATATTTTAGGAGTGCACTAAATAGTAGCATTAATGTTCTTTCCATCAGTATCATTAACATTTATATCCCATTAATATTTGATTTGATATGCATATTTTCACCCCCATCATGCGAAAAGTAATCACGAAAAAAATTGCCTCACTGTATGCGCGCATTTAACCTATTTGGTAAACTATGCGGCTATAAAATATAGTTCCAGAGTGACGGCAATGAATAACGAAGCTTTGAAAACAACAAACATTTATCTACCAATAAAATTTGATTTTATACGAATATTTTCGTATCCGTATATATCAGTGACAGTTAGAAGAGGAATAAATATACGATAGCTTACCGTAGATCGTGTCTGTGACGATGAATTATTGGCCACATACACGGTAACGATATCCAAGCCTCTACATGTAATTTTCAATGCTATACCGTATATGTTCATTTAAATAATTAATAGACACAAATTGCACATCAAATCTCCGAGTCCAGAAATTTAAAGGTCCAGGGTGACCAACCTTCCCGCGCTGACGAATAAGCAAAACTGGACAACATTTGTTAGACCTTCGCTGTCACACTGTTTTTGGGCTTACAGTGTTGCAAGGTATATCACAAAATTCTTTGATTTTTCAGCTTCTCACAGCAGGCGGAAGGAATGATTTGCACATTTAAGTGATTCATGCCAAATATTTTATTAATGAAGGCGTGAATCGCGCCTTAGCACATTTATAGGGTGGTATGGGAAGATGCTAGTGCTTCTTCTGGGGAGTGAAAGGATTGATTTCAATTATATTCCTGCTCTCTACTTCAGTTACTGTTCGAACACTGACTACAACATTTCTGGATTCCTCTAAATTAGAAATAGTCGACATCGAGTATGTGGAAATTATATCAGTGAAATCAAATTATCATATTCGCATGATAATATCCTGAAGATCCTTGCAAGGTTGCCAATATATATTACAAATTGGTTAGACACAACATAGATTGTTAACCCGGGAACTGCGGGAAGACTCTTAAGATTTCCCCCAGCGGACTGCGGGAAGACTCTTAAGAGTCAGAGAAAAAAAAATCAACTTTAAACATCGAAAAAAAAAAAAAAAAATTGCCCCTGGGCCATGCAAAATATCACTCCTCTACCTCCCCTCCTTCCCCACTTTCCTCCCCTCCTTCAGTTATCACCTATTTTCCCTGTTATTCCCTTATTCTGAGGTATATTTTCGTGCTAACATTAGCGAGTTGCAAGCAGGGCATTGTCATCACTGTTAGCAAGCGAGTGCAAGAGAGAGAGAGAGAGTATCGATCGACTGTGTCTCAGTGGCCTTGGGGGAAATTGGCGGGAAAAAGCAGGTTGCCTCACCCATACATTATATAACTCGCGGCCTGTATCTCCGATTTTGACCATCCAAACGCTGTTTTCACTTGTTTTATTGTTGTAACAGGTTAATACCTTTATAATCAACCCATAATAGGCGCGTATGGATAAGTATTAATGCTATTTATGGTAAAATGAATATTTTAGTGATGGAAACAGCTCAAATGCATGCGCACAGGCAGAGGTGTCTAATTACCCCCATGTGCACTTAAGAGCTTAATCAATTCAAAACTGAAGTCTCCAAACACCCAAAGAGCCAGGTTCAGGAAAACTAATATGTAAAATGAGTAAATTGATGTTAATGATTAAATTAAGGACCACCCCATTCTTAACATAAATCCTCCATTACAAACCCCAATGCACTTGAATACATTTATGATAGCATTGATCCTCCCAGGATTCGAACTCGGGACACCACACCCAGAACATAAGCATCTAAGCCAACCAACACAGTTAAACCAACAGTTAAACCACCAACACAGTTAACCCGGGGAGCGCGCCTATGGCCTCTGACAAACGAAGTTATATGCAAAATAATTACCCAATATTCTGACAGAATTTCTTATATCTACCATATAAAGTATAATTCATTTTCCATGAGAACTTATTTTATTAATATGATGAACATATGAACCTTGTAGAATTTTAAAATAAATGGGGAAAGCATTTGGTTGGTCAAAAACTAAAATATACGCCACCCGGTCGTATCCTCAGGCGTGAGATGGTGAGTATTATATCCTCCCTCCTCTAGTTCTCTAGGTATACTGAGGCAAGCAAATGAAGTCTCAGAGTTATATAAGGTCTTTTATGTAACTCACTTGTACTACGTAATAGCAGGAGATAAATTCACGTGAAAAATACCCCAAAAATGATGAAAATAAGAGGAACAATGGGTGATAATTGAGGAGGGGGAGGGGGGATGGGGGGTGAGAAACATATGGATGAGTGGTACGAAGTACTAGAGAGGAATTATCTCACCTTATGACATTCCTTTGTTTTGAGAGCCCCTGGGGTAGTTTTATAGTGTTTTCTCATGGTCTTGCTTCTGTGAGGCTTATTGCATTCGCTATAGAGATACTTCCATGAGATCTATCGCAATTCTCGGGTTAAATGCTAAGTACACGATCATGATAAAATTAATATATATTTTTGAATTCTGGATATCAATCTAATCATGCACTTAGACCCAACTGCATTATGGACAGCCTAATGTATTAGTGAGAGGAAATAACAATGAATGGGGCCAAGATCACTAGGACTGGTCTCGCTAGACATTAGTACCTGAACCTATAGAAATTAAGGAACACCCCGTTCTTAATATTAATCCTCCATTACAAACCCAAATGCACCTGAATAAATTAATGAAAGCGTATGGTCCTCCCGGAATTTGAACTCGGGACACCACACCCAGAACATAAGCATCTAAACCATTACACCACCAATACAGTTAAAGGTTAAGTACACGATCATGATTGATATCTATTTTCGAAATTTGGATATCAATCTAATCATGTACTTAGACCCAACTGCATTATGGACACTGGACAGCCTAATATTTTTGTGAGATACTGCCCTACAATTATTGGACAGGTTCGTACAAAGATGATTGGTAATTTAACATGTAAAATATTATTAGTTATTACACAACAACACACAGTCCAAGGTTTACAAGGTTTAGTAACATAAAAGATAATGCCAAAGATCATGAATTAACCCATTATTACCCAGAGACATACAATATACCTCCGCTGGAAAATTAAGGGGGAAGCCCAGAGACGACTGGTGTACGTCCGGTTAATTTGGCGTGCAATGATGCAAAGGGTAGTGCTAATAAAGAATATGCTAATATTTAGCATGGGCCTAGCGCAAGGTATTGGCTACACTTCACTGTTTGTTGATTTTTCTGTCAAGTTCATAGACAAATCAGTCGGCCACGCGACAGTCGCATGATTTTTGTAAATTCCAAAAACAACTGTCGCATGTTTTTGGAGAAAGGTTTTCGAAAATCAGATGTTTTAAGATGTTTTCGGGTTTTGTCAATAGGGTTGAGGTGCGGCTGTTGCCGAAAACGTACGACTATCCGAATGGTTTCCGACAGTCGGCGAAACCAGACATATTTTCAAATCGTTCGGCCCAAAAGACAGTTGGCTGACAGCCCAACGGGTTTCTAACAGTCGCAGAAACGACCAAACTGTGCGAATGCGACTTGAGCTGACCGAAAAGCAATTAGCACCTACATGTCAGGAGGAGGCTGTAGACACCTGCCGAACAGGGCGGTACTCCCAGGAAGTGCTAGTTGGCTGATAAGGACCACTGGAACTCTTGTTTCACCACCTGGCCTCCCTAGTTGATCCTTTCAGTGTCTCATCAATATTGAGGGCAACCCCAGCCTGCCCTCCAAAACACCTTCTTGACACAGTTGTGGCCTGACCTCTGACCAGTGCGGACGTCCTTAGTGACCGCTAGTGAACCTGTTTACCCCTTAGTGTGGTGCTAGTGAGAAAAAAAATCGTGAAACATGGCTTGTGTTGATGAGATTGCTACCTCCTCCCATATTCTCCAGCTTTGTCTTGCTTTGCAGGAAAGGCTGGAGAATGTAGAGCAGGAGGTTCAATGTCTAAAAGATGAAAATTTGGCCTTGAAACTAGCCATGGTGGAGAAGAAGAGTAAGGCTAGTTTTCCTAGGGATCGTGAAGCTCCTTGGAAAGTGGTTGCGACAAGTGCAACGACCTGCAAGCTGAAAAGGGAGCCACTCAAGACCAGCAACAAGTTCATCACCTTTCCTGATGAATGTGATGGAGAACAAGTGAAGGATAGCGAGGCTGGGAGTGATAGCGAGGCTGGGAGTATTTCCAGGGGCGAGGAAAACACGAGAAAGGGAGGTAAGGAAACTACAAATAAAGGTAAATGTAAGCTTATCAATGTTATTGGAGACTCTATGGTTAGGTATTTAGGTGACAATCTCTCCATCAAAGTTAGGAAGCTCGAGTGTCTCCCCGGGGCAGGTATAGGTAAAGTTTGTAAGAGATTGGAGGACGTCATTGACGACTTTGGAGATAAACCCATAGTCGTACTTAGTGCAGGTAGCAATGACGTGGGTAAGCTTACCAGTGTTGAACTGCGTAAGTTGTATAGGGTAGCCTTAGATAAGATTAGGATAAAGGGTGGGATTCCCATTGTTTGCTCTATCTTGCCAAGACGAGGTGTCAGACGTGAATGGTTGTCCAGAGCAATTGGTTTTAATTACTGGCTGGCAAAGCTGTACAAAGAGTTGTCATTACCATTCATAGACAACTGGAGCCTCTACTACGGTAAGGATAGCTTGTACGCAAGGGACGGGGTGCATTTAAGTAGGAAAGGGATAGGGATGCTAGGAAGGTTAGTTGATAGAGCAGTTGAGGTAGGGTTTTAAATTGGAAATGTCCCATCAAAAGAAAACAAAATAAATTAGGTGATAGAAAGAATAGTCAGGAAAGAAAATTAGATGTTATTAATAACAGTGAAACAATAGGTGACAATGCAGTAATAGAAGTTAGTCGTATAAATAGTGGTACAATATCTAACTTCGTGTGACATCACTCAAATCTGTAATAGTTCCAGCATTCAACTACTGCCCTTACCTTTCTAATTGTCTTTATACCATGGGGTCATCAGTCACAAAAGCAATTAGCACCTGCATGATACCTGCATAAAATCATATATATAGGCCGGCCTGGCGGGTCTGTCATCAGTTGACCTTCCCGTATACTACAAGCGGTATCTCCACAACATCGACACCATCACCATGCCCAAGAAATTCCCGAAGATCACTGCCGCAAAGGCAAGCACTAGCCACCAGCCACCAGCGGACCATGACCTCTTTGCACCCAGGCCCAACCTGAGATGTCCCAGACATCGTCACCAACTCAGGTAGTGGAAGAGAGCGAGGTCCTGCTGGAGGAGACAGCACTGGAGTCGGAGATGGTGTCCACCCACTCCAACTCCGACACTGAGATGGAGGAACAGGAGCTACAGCAGATGTAGCTGTCAAGTTCGGCCTCAATGACTATAGCCGCAGAAAAGGATCTTGCAGAGTGGTTTGCCTCATGACCAATGTTCTATGATAAACTGCACAAGGACTACCACAACAGGGCAAAAAAGGACCGCACTCTTCAGGAGAAGGGCGCTGCCATAACCCTACCACTTCCCAGTAGGTAAAATGTTTCCTGCATGAATACACTCTCCCACATTGTGTAAACACCATAAACAATCAGGTACATTGCCATTAATTTATTATTATTTAATAGAGAGAGAGAGTCCCTGAAATTGTTTGGTGGTATCTACCCTTTTGGGTGCTGGAATTCCATATAAAAGTTATGTTATTGTCACCCTAATATATGCATAATGATATTAATATTTTGACGAATAACTTTGCTTGTACACCAACTATTTCATACATTTCCAAGTGTGTGTTTTTTTCAGCAACACGCATTTATTTGCTATGTGGATGAGGGAGACAAAAGGCAGAACTGTGACGAGTGCCTCCCCCAGAGTTGAAAGAGTGACAGGGCTAAAATTAAGGAATGTTCGAGCCAAAATGCATGGGCACACAGAGTTTGAAGCAATTTAACTCATAGGATGAGGGGAAGATTGATTCAGGGAGAGAGTTCTAGAGCTCAGCTGTTGAATAGAAGAAAGATTGGGAATATCACTTCAATCTTGGGTTGGCGAGTTGCACAGGGTAGGTGTGGGATTGTGTTGTTAGACGAGTGCTACGCATTCTACATAGAGGAGGTGGTATACACTGAGAGAGCTCTGAGGAACACTGATTATTGTAATAGCGGTATATGACAAAGATGAAAAAACATTGAGGCGCAGAGAGAGATATTGCAGGGAGTCGGTGAGTGGAAGTGAGTTAATGAGACGAAAGGCTTTCTTTTCTACTTTGACAAAAAGTGCTGTGTGAGAGGATCGTCCCCATATGCGAACAATACTCATTACTAGGATGCACTGTGCCCCTGTACAGAGCAAGAAGCTGTGCAGGATTAAAGAACCCCCAGAGGCGGTTGAGCACACCCAGCTTCTGGGAAGCTGTTTTAGCAAGGGTGGTAATATGATCTTTCCACGTGAGATCAGAAGAAAAGGAGACACCGAGAATACTGAAAGAGGATGAACGATTGATTTGTGTATTGTTAAAGTATAAGGGATAAACCTGTGGGAGTTATTGATGGGTAGATAAATGTAGAAATTGGGTTTTGGAAACATTGAAAGCACATGTCTTGGTTAGCCAACATTAGAACCACATACCTGAAGGCGCTCCGCAAGAGAAGTAGGGCGGCATGAAAAGCCCCCAACCACGATAGAAAATGGGTTCTGGACAATGTGTCCTTGAGGTCACACGTGACACTTCGGGCAACCCGAGTATCAGGCAAGAAGATAGGTGCATGTTATTCGAAAGTTTATATTTCCATTATTCCCAAACAGCATTTCTGCTATTTTAATCAAATGCATAAATCCATGAACATTGACAGAGACTTGAAAATAATGAAGTGATTGTTGAACCAACAATAAATGTTTCAACCTTTTTCACACACGCTCATGGAAGCGGCATGTCAAAGTAGTCTGGGTGAAACATGATTGTTTACTTAATTCACATTACCCCAATTCGTATATTTAATTACAGTTTCCTGTGGCTGCACAGGTTCTTCAGTCAGAGTCGGATATGGAGGAAATTGAAGAGCACCAGGGAATACCCGTATATGGGGAATCCAACCTTAGTGGGAGCCAGGTGTTCCCCTCCACCCATGCCAAGAAAAGAAGATGAAGAGGTGCCAGCAGGAGGTTGAAGCTACCCAGGAGGCCTGAATTGAATATAACTGTGCTTTGTAATATTTAATTTTGATGTACTAATATTAAGAGAATAATCATTGCTTTAACACAGCCAATATAACACAAAATGTAGTCAATTTGTACTTCCTCAAATTAATTAATCTTGACTGTTGTGTACCTTGTATATTAACAACATATATTTTCATGTATTTTAGCTGCTCAGCAAAGACGAAGAAGTAGCGGAGCTGTCCCACCGTAACCAGCACACCCTGTTTCGGAAAGGATACGGCGGTGAAGAGGTGGTTCCAATACCAGGAGCCACTTCTGCATTGCTTGAACGAGGAGAACTGGTACAGCTTCATGCAAAGGGTGAATATTATGTTGATGGGATTTCTGGATGGCCAGGAGTGGGAGGCCAAAGAGGAGGCGGCCAGCATGAGGCAGAATCCCCTGCTGCCGGTAAAGAGGCCACAGGATCAAAGTGGGTACATGCCCCAAGGCCTCATGTATGAAGACCCTCAGGCTGGTCCCACCTACCACCAGCTTCAGTCACCCCCTGCTACCACTGCAATGTCTGCCCAACAATATCAACACCACCCACCCCACCCATCGACAACTGCTGGAGGCGATGGACCAATCCCCGTGGGTGCGCCGAATCAGTAGGTGTGGGCACCCCCTCCGGGGAACTTACAACCTGGGAGCTGGGTGCCCGGCCGCATATTCCGAAACTTTGAACTGATATCGCAACAGGAGTAATTAGAACTAATCAGAGGGCGCACGGTACAGTGGCGTCACACACGGGGAGAAGCCAAATCCCCAGTCTCTCTCTCTATCTCTCTCTAAAGGGCTTAAGGACGCTATCAAGTCCATATGTGTGCCAGGATAAAAGTATTGCAGGGCTTAAGGACGCTATCAAGTCCATATGTGCGCCAGGATAAAAGTAGTGCAGGGATTAAGGACGCTATCAAGTCCATATATGCGCCAGGGCAAAAGAAGCTCAGGACGCGATCGTGTCCATACGTGCGCAACAGGGTTAATAAAACGTTGCTATGTTATGGTTATGAGTAAATAAGAGTATTACGCGTATTACACAGCCGTGGACAAACATTTCTAGACAATTTTAGGAGGTACAATATTATTACACTGGCGAACTATATTGATAAACTGCTGACATTCGCTAGATAATGCGCACAGTCTTGTTATTTCTGTATAATTTGAGGTGTTAATGTAGCCCTAACCACGACTGTACTTAGTTATATTAATACTCATTAACATATCACGTCATCATAACATCTCGACAATAATATAAAAAATATCTAGCAAATAATTAAAATATGTGAAATAAGCTGCCGATTGCTATAGTAGGATCAATAAAGATAAAGAGCTTCAAGACAAAATTAGATAGGATATGGACGAGATGTGCCTAACCATAGTTAACGAAGTTATCAACTACTCCCACAAACATTGTTGTGGGGGTGCTAGCTAGGAAGTTAGTTGATAGAGTAGTGGAAGTAGGATTTTATAATGGCGAAGTCCCATCCAAAGAAAGGAAAGGATATTGCTTGATAATACTAACAGTGAAACAATAGTTGATAATGCAGCAATGGAAGTTAGTCATAATAATAGTGCTACAATATTTATCAAAGTACAAGCAAATACAAAAGTCAATCAGATACTATTAAAAGAGATAAATTGAGTGTACATTATGTAAACTATAGAAGTTTATGCAACAAAATTTACCAGATTAGAACAATTGTTATTTAATAAGTATTTAGACATTATTGCGGTTACTGAAACATTGATAAATATAGACTCAAGACATTGTTGCCGAATTTAATTTACCAGGATACAATTTGTTTAAATTTGATAAAACAGGTAGGGGAAATGGAGTAGCAGTCTTTGTTATTGGTTCATTAAAAAAGCTGCATTAGATCAGACAATAAAACAAATGGCGACAATGATTGGTGAGCGTAATGAGGCCATAGTTATTGTTGTTATTTATAGAGCACCTAATGTGAGTACAAATTATGGAAAGTTACTATGGGACTAACAATTTATACATTTTAGGTGATTTTAATTATTCAGGTATGGACTGGTAATAATCAAACTAGCAGACTTTCTAAGTATAGTACTTAATAGTTTTTTTTATTTCAATTCATAAATACACCTACTAGAGGAAATAATATCCTCAACTTAAGGTTAGTGCACACTAACACGACAGCCCTTTCAAGACTGGCACGAACACCTACGACTCGAAAAATAATTTGTTTTTTTTCCGAATTGACTAGAGATCGCGGCGAAAATGGCTGGCATCGTTAGAGTCGTATAGACTCAATAAGATTCTAATGATGCCGATACGGATGAGAAACAAATTCTATGAAGAATATAAGAAAAGTCGTCCGAAGGGTATACGAATAATGCACGGAAAAGAATCTGAGATGACCCAGAAGACTGCGATACAACTCAGAAGAATGGTATACAAACATTGTAACGAAGCCGTGAGAAGCACTGTTGCCACGTTGCACGTTGCCAAATTTCCGCACGGAAGAGATACGATCCGCACGGCAAGTTTACGAACCATACGACTTTGATACGGACCATACGACTTTGATACGAACCATACGTCTTTGATACGGACCACACAATTTTGATATGGCAAGTTAACGATAAAGACCAGACTCAGATGATTTTTTGCAGTTGCCGGGAGATTCTCACAAACTTTTGAACAGCTCAAAATCTTATATCGACTCACGACACATCTATTGGACCGTGAGAGTTACCCATGCTAATATACGATATCCACGATTATGTTGCCGATTCGTCGTATCAGGCTGAAATTTTGAGTCGTGAACTCGTCTGGAGGGGCTTTCGTGTTAGTGTGCACTAACCTTTAGTTGTCAGTATCAATGAAAGTTTGGTAAAAAATATATGTATAAATTGGAGACAAACTAGGAAACAGTGATCATAAATCAATGTATTTTAACATAGAATGAAATGGCAGGATGAGAAGTTCTGTTTTAATTCAGGATTATAGGAAGATTAATTATGGCGAGTGAAAATTATCCCTTAACCCGAGGGATACGAAATTGCCATAGTGGCTAGGGTAGTTATTTGTGTAATTCTAGCTTTATTTTCTGTCAGAATTCATTATATATATATATATGATATAAATCATAATTTATTTTCCATGTTTGTTTATTTTACTTATATGATGAACATATGAGCCTTTAACCTCTCCGCTGCGTAGGTGGGGTATTGGCCACCCCTCCCTGTGCGGAGGTATTTAGACTGTTTCCTAAACTCAAATCGTCATCGTACCATAAATATCATTAATACTTATCCATATGCGCCTATTTTACGTTGATTATAAAGGTATTAACCTGTTACAACAATAAAACAAGTGGAATCAGCATTTGGATGGTCAAAATCGGCGATAGAGGCCGGGAGTTACATAACTTATGGCTGAGGCAGCCTGCCAGCCAGCCAGCTATCACGACGGCTGGAGAGACACTGTTGCGTGGTAGTCTCTCTCTCGCTCTTTCCCACGCTTGGTAACACAGATGACCACGCCCTGCTAGCAACTCGCTAATGTTAGCACAAAAATATACCTAAGAATAAGAGAATAACAGGAAGAATAAGTGATAATTGAAGGGGGGGGGAGGAGGAGATGTGGAGGAGTGATACTTGGCATGGCCAAGGGGCCATACAAAAAAAAAAAAAAAAAAAATTATACTGGGCTGATTTAAATGGTTAATTGGGGGGCCTTGGATTATATGAGGAGATCCGCAGCACACCGGTAAAACTCTTATGATGAGATCCGCACTTGCCGGGTTAAGAGTGATAAAACCAGTGGGAAAAGCATTTGGGTAGTGAAAAACGTATATATTCGCCACCCTGCCGTATGCTCAGGCAGGAGGGGGAGAAACTTACACCCTTCCTCTGCAACTCCTCGCATGCAACTGAGCTCCCTAGGAGAGATCTCACACTGATATAATGTCTCTAAATGACGCACTGCTGCCTCCCAGCCTGCCTGGCAGAGATTTGCACGGAAAATAACCGCCTCAAGGGGTTCTTTATCCCTGCACAGCTTCTTGCTCTGTACTGGGGCACAGTGCATCCTTGTATTGAGTATTGTTCACATGTGTGGGGAGGATCCTCTCACACCGCACTCCTGGACAATGTAAAATGGAAAGCGTTTCGCATCATTAACTCCAGTCCATTCACTAAGTCTCTGCAATCTCACTCTCTTCACCGCAATGTTGCATATCTCTCGCTATTCTATCGCTACTACAATAATCAGTGCTCCTCAGAGTTTTCCCAGTGTATACCATTTCCTCTACGTAGGGTACGTAGTATGCGTTTTGCAACACAATCCCACCCCTACTCTGTGCAACTCTCCAACCCAAGAGTGAAACGCTATTCTCTGTCTTTCTTCTATTCAACTGCTGAGCTCTGGAACTCTCTCCCTGTATCAGTCTTTCCCTCTTCCTATGACTTAAATTGCTTCAAACTCTGTGTGTCCGGGCATTTTTGCTCGAACGTCCCTTGATTTTGGCCCTGTCAGTTTTCAACTCTGGGGGAGGCATTCGATACAGGCAGTTCTGCCTTTTATCTCCCTCACTCACATAGAAAAAATAAAATTAGGGAAATAAGAGGAATAGCCGATAATTGAAGAGGGGAGAAGAGGGGGAAAAAAGGAGGGGAAGGGGATGGGCTACATGAAAATGAGGGGTAAGAAGTACTAGAGGGGAATTATCTCGCCTAATGACATATTCCTTTGTTTAGAGAGCCCCTGGGGTGTTTTGGAATGGGTTTTTCATGGTCTTGCTTCCGTGAGGTCTAACGCGTTCGCTATGGTGACCATTCCATGAGGCCTATCGCGCTTCTCGAATTAAGGAAATACCTCTGGTCAAACTATTAATAGAGGCTAGGTGTTCCACCAAGGTCAGTGTAGCCCAAGTGTCTGGCACAGATCAGGAAGACCCTGAATAATGTATATAATTTCCTTACACAAGGCACAAGACAAATATATCCTCAACTTTTGTTTTAGATCAATACAATACCAACATACGGTATATGGATGAATAGCAAACTTTTATATCTTATATGTAAAAAGGGGTATATATAGAAATATACGGGAAGGGGAAACTCATATATTTGGCTACTTTCAGAACCTATCAAGACAGGTCAAAAGAAAAATAAGGAAAGAAAAAAATGAATTATGAAATCAAAGTAGCCAATGAATCCCAAAATAACCCTAAATCATTTTACCAATTGTATAAATCCAAGTGCAGGTGCCTCCTACTCTCTGCAAGGGAGGAGGTATACACTGAGAGAGTTCTGAAAAATACTGGTTGTTGAAATAGCGATAGAAGTTTGAACGAGATGCAACATTGCGGCATGTCAAAAGAGATTGTAGGGAACTAGTAGGAGGAGGCGAGTTAATGAGGCGAAATGCTTTTGATTTTACTCGTTCGAGAAGTGCGGTATGGGTGGAGCCTCCCCACACATTCGAACAATACTCTATACAGGGGCGAATTGTGTCCCGATACAGAGCAAGAAGCTGTGCGGGGGTGAGGAACCCATGGAGACTGTTGAGCACACCTAACTTTTGGGAAGCTGTTTTAGCGAGAGTGGTAATATGATCTTGCCATGAAAGGTCTGATGAAAAAGATAATACACCTAGAATATTGAGAGAAGATGAAGGGTTGAGTTGTGTGTTTTTGAAGAATAGTTCAACAACACACAACTCAACCCTTCATCTTCTCTCAACATTCTAGGTGTATTATCTTTTTCATCTTGCCTTTCAGATGAAATCATTATATAACCTTTATGTAGTTAATATTATAAATAAATTGTTTGAATAGTATCCGTCATGATTACTTCTTTCATTTTCCAATAGTGCAGCTATATGAGAGAGAGAGAGAGAGAGAGACTGGGGATTTGGCTCCTCCCCGTGGGTGACGTCACTGTAGCACGCACCCTCTGATTGGTTCTTATTACTCTTGGTGCGATATCAGTTCAAAATTTCGAAATATGCTGCCCAGACGGCATATTTTCAAAGTATAAACTAGTATATATCATAGGCTAAATTAGGACCAATCACAGGCCGAGTCATAGGACTAACTTCAACCATACATATAACCCTGGACATTATAGCAATAAATCATAAAAATATAACTACCGAGAGATAGGAAAATATTAGAATAATGCCCGTGGTACTTGAAAATATGCGATTAAATAATATCCATTATGTTGTACGATAGTAAGAGTTGAAGCATATCTGTCAACAGTGTCACAACCCCAACAAAACAATAATTCGGAATTCAGTTAATTCGCCTTAATACTATTTATCCTATTAAAGTAGATACCTATCACTACTTTAATATAATATAGCCATAGACAGTGCTGTTGCATAATATTTGAATATGAAATAGAATTTATCACTTTATGTTTATCTTGAACAATCATGGCAGAACCGAAACCTTCTCTAAGCAGAGAGAAGGTTTCGGTTCTACTGTTATGACTCATGAATTGTCGATTGCCCTCATTTGGATTAAATAATTATTAATAATAAATTATTCCAGACTCAAAAATATATTACGACTACACTTGAATAAGTAAATTTTACATTTACTTTAGTACATAATACTATTCACAATAAACACAGGCTAGATTAACTCTCCAAAAACGGGAGGTCATGTGTATATCACTGTAGTGCCAGGCGGCTATATTTACTGAACATTACCTTCCATTCCATGCTCTTTTTCATGCATAAGCAAGAGCATTACAATTAAACATCCGTGAAAGAACGATAAAAGCGCTTTCCAATGACACCTGAATCATCCTTGTATGACATCTGGTTATCTTGCAACGATCGTGCAACCGACGGGCAAAATCGGTAAATTATTGCCAATTTTCTGGTTTTTGTGTATGAGAGAGAGCCTGTGACTGAGAGAGGTGTGTGGCTGACTTCAGTGTACGCCGCGGGACCGTGGCAAGTGGGTGAAGCCCGTCTAGCGTCCCTCCAATGCTCGGTCTCTCTCTCATCGCTCATAATAGCCTCAAAATGGCGTCTGTCATATGACGGGAACCATAGAGATGGCCAATTTTCTCTCCCGTCATATGATGGTCACCGTGAATTGAGGGTTAAGTACAAAATATTGTTACAGTTCTGTGTTCGGAGTTCACTGTATTGATTGATGGACTTTTTAGTAAGAGATAATTATATACATCATGATAGGTACGGAAAATAGGATTATTTGCAAAATACACCCCAATACAGAATGATAATTCCCACAAGGATCACCTACAAAAGCTTAGCTAACTTACTTCCAATAGGGTCCCTGTTTGAGGCAAGACTGAGCAGTCTACACGGGAGTTAGGCAACCACAGTACAAAGTCAAACTCCATCACATTGTAGATCTCCTGTACCATCTCAATAATATAGCTAAAATTATATAATATTTGGTGTCCTAACCCTAAGGCCACCAAATATTATTTGCAGCATGGGATAGGCCACCAAATATTAATCGCAACTGGGTTAGGCCACCAAATAGTATTCACGGCAGGATATAGGCCACCAAATATTATTCGTAGCATGGTTTAGGTCACCAAATATTATTCGTGGCATGGTTATAGTTATTATTTATTTACTAAATTATATATAATGAATCACTGTACTGAATTTGTTGTAGTAGGCTATATTTAGGATATGTATGTTTAGCTATATTATTGAGATGGTACAGGAGGTCTACAATGTGGTGGAGTTTCACTTGTACTGTACAAATGAGGGCAATCGACAAGTATGAGTTATAACAGTAGAACTGAAATCTTCTCTGTGCACTACAATGCATAAAGAAGGTTTCGGTTCTGTCATGATATTTCAAGTTAAACAGATAATAATAAAATATATTTCTTATTCAAATATTATGTAACAGTGCTGTTTATGGCTGTATTATATTAAAATAGTGATTGGTGTCTATTTTAATAGGATCTATCTATCTATCTATTGCCGGACGCCTTACTCCCCTTAACCTAAGACGTGCGCATGGGGGGTATGAGACACCACACTCCTGTGCGCACGTATTTGAGCTGTTCCCATCACTAACATCGTTATTTTACCATAAATAGCATTAATACTTATCCTTATGCGCCAATTATAGGTTGATTATAAAGGTATTAACCTGTTACAGCAATAAAACAAGTGGAAACAGCGTTTGGATGGTCAAAATCGGCGATACAGGCCGGAAGTTACATAATGTATGGCTGAGGCAACCTCCCTCCCCTCCTCTTGTCTGGAGAGACACTGTTACGCAATAGTCTCTCTCTCGCTCTTTCCCACGCTTGGTAACAGTGATGACAACGCCCTGCTACCAACTCGCTAATGTTAGCACAAAAATAGACCACAGAATAAGGGAATAACAGGGAAAATAGGTGATAACTGAAGGAGGGGAGGACAGTGGGGAAGGAGGGGATGTGGAGAAGTGATATTTGGCATGGCCCAGGGGCAAAAAAAAAAAAAAAAAAAAAAAAAAAGGGGTGTTTTACATGGTTTTTTTAGGCCCAGGATCTTAACACCTTACGAGCGGCCTATGCGGTTTATTTATGTGTACCGCACAGCGGGGTGTTTTTAGCCAAAATAGGGCTGTTTACGTGATCATTTTCATGCCTAAATAAGACCCAGAACGTAAAACAAGTACCTATCCCTGAAAGGGCATAAACAGAGCTTTCGAATGACACCATAACGATCCTTGTATGATGGATAGTTTTCTTGCAATAACCGTGCAACGCGAGTGCAAAAAGCAGGTAATTCGGTACTTTCAGTACATAATTGAGTATGTAGCGAGTGAGAGAGGGAGGAGGGAGCTGAGATTTGTGTCAGTAGGTTCGCCGCGGTGGTCTGGAGCAGTCATACGCTCGCTAGTCTCCTGCCACCACTTGTCTCTCTCTCTCAGCCACATTACGTGCTGAAATTGCCACTCGAGTTATGTCGAGCGCCGCCACATAGTCCAGCTTTTTTTAACTCGACTTATGTTGCTCGCCGCTAAATAAGGGTTAAGAGTCTTCCCGCAGTCGCCCGGGGAAACTCTTAAGAGTCTTCCAGCACTTGCCGGGTTAATGGGGGTGGCCATACACAAAATGCCCCTAAGCGGACTTATCCCCTGTAAGAGAGACAACCCATGCCAGTTTACTGAAGGACTTAAAGGATTGACCACTCAATTTAGGGTCCGTCCGACTCCGAGGCCCTTTATGTATTCTTTTAGCACTATTTTTGTACAGTGGTGTGCGGCTAATCCATTCACTAACCTGCTTCACCCTAAGGTGGCAGTACAGATTTGTATAAGGTTTACTCCCCTAAACAGGTTGCCGACCAAGGCTGACGAGTCCCATCCACCCGGAATTTTATAAGGTTATCTCCCCTAGATGGGTTGCCAGCCAAAAGAGTTTTTTTCTGGTGCACTGCGACCGTCCACAATAGATCCCGAGCATTCAAAAAAACTTTAAAACCTCCCAGTAGCACTCAAAACAAAGTAATTTGTGATTAGGTGAGATCATTCCCCTCCATTACTTGCTACCACTCCTACATGCTTGTCCCGACCCCCCTCCGTTCCCCTCCTTTTCCCCCCTCCTCAATTATCAGCTATTTTTTCTCTTATTCCCCCTTTTATTGGGTAATTTTTGGCGCGAATTTCCCTCACACGGTCTTTTTAACACGGGCGAGGCAGCTAGAGATCCTTGCAACAGAGTATCTTCTAGTGCAGTGGTTCTTAAAGTTTTTCAGCCCCGATACCCCAAAGTTCAACTCCAAGTCAACCTGATACCCCCTTTCCAATATTAGCCTACTACTCCCGACTTTTAACTTTTTATTTCCTGTAAGAAAGAGAAAACAGGACGGCTATGAACAAATATGGACTCTTTTATTTTTATTTTCAGTAAATAAATTAATAAAGTATAATTCTTACACAAAATATTTCCTCACTGACTGTTTCCTCCCACTCACTCACTCCCACTTGTAGTTGCCAGTTAGTCACTCCCTACTCGTAGTTGCCAGTTAGTCATAGTCACCATTCAGTGCACAAAATTATTAATTCAATATTTTCCAGGATACCTTTTTGGATACCCCCAAGAACCAGTTTCGATACCCCCTGTGGGTATTGAGGCACTACTTTAAGAACACCTGTATCTAGTGCAAGGCCTCAGTGTTGCTCTACAGCTCTGAGAGGGAGCATATACGCCACCCCGGCTCTCACCTCATGATACGACCTTGCGGCAATAATACGTTTTATTTAGCCCCCAAATGCTATTCCCACTTTTGTATTGCTCTTTAATGTTCATATGTTCATAATAAAAGCAAAATAGGCACATATGGATAAGTAATAATTATATATATGGTACTATGACGGTTTTTGTCAGAATAAAACCAAATACCTTCGCTTGGCCTGGCCGGAGGGTTTGAACTACCATAGCTTCGCAGTTTACGATTATGGCGAAATAACTGAATTCCGAATGATTTTTTTTTTGGGTCGTGACACTGTTGCCAGATACGCTTCAACTCTTCCTATTGTAAAACATAATGGATTTTATATATTCGCATAATTTCATGTACCGAGGGCATTAATATAATATTTTCCTATCTCTTTGTATTTATATGTTTATGATGTAGTGCTACAATGTACAATGTTGTCTGTCCGGGGTTATATGTATGGTTGAAATTAGTCCTGTGACTGGTAATAGTTCCCTAGGAGAAACTCGGCCTAGGATTAGTCCTAATTTAGCTTATGATATATATATATATATATATATATATATATATATATATATATATATAAATATATATATATATATATATATATGCATTTTTCTATATTTCAACTACTGTACCCTTTCTGGCATAGGCTGAGAGCCTGTACATTAAACCGTTCTACATTGAACGGAGAAGCCTGTGAAGTCTCATTCCAGTCTAGAGGATGAGATATGTGAAGCACTTTTTAGCTGCAACCGGCCCCTGCCATCTTGCTTTTGGAGGATGCATGGGGCTTAGTTGCTCACCCACGCCTTGAAGCATCGCCATCTCTGAAGCTGCCTAGCTCCAGTGCCTCACTGTCCCATCTCCTAGACTCGGACCTTCACTCTCAGAACACCACCTAGTGAGCAATGAACTCACTAGGCATTGCACCCCTGTAGCATATTTTGAATATGGGAATATTCATTCAGTGCTATTTAATCAGGGAACAATGAGGGTATATATTTGGCATTTCGGTGGGCTTTGTGGTAATGCATTGATACTAGGTACAGCACAAATTCCATCCCAATAATATCTTCCCATTGACAAATCGAGATTTAAACCTGGGACCATTGGATTACCAGTCCAGTGGTAAGACCACTCCACCACGCCTCCCCTATATATACTGTGTATAAATATATATATATATATATATATATATATATATATATAATTATATATATATATATATATATATATATATAATATGTATTTATTTATTTATATATAATATATGTATATATATATATATATATACTATTAATACATCCTTGGGCGGCCTGGGGCACCGTATTTTCCATAGTAGGCATAGGAATAGAGTCAACACTGTACTTAATGCCATGCTTTATTTACTTACTCGATTCTCCTTTTTTCTTCAACACCTTTTTGGCTCACTACAGGAAGGTCATCATCAGGTAGTCAATCATGATCCTTAAAAATGAAGACAAGTCTAAAATTAACTAAACGTAAAAGGACCTATTTATTATATTTAAAGAAAGCTAAAAATAAGAATTCAACTGGGTAAAGCACTCATAATCACTAAACAGAATATTAAAAGACAAATAATACAAAGCTTAATCAAAAACAGAAAACACTCACTGACAAAATATGAGAAAGAATAAGAAGGTCCACATCGGGTAACAACAAGTGGACAACTGAGGAAGGTAGAGCAAAAAATGTGAAAAGTGAATAAAATATCAAACTAAAATTTCTGAAATTCGTTCTATTGTTCTAAAATCTATATACTAATCAGCTACCTAAACACGAATGCTTCAAATGGTCCAACAATTGAACCATAGACTATCAATCTATATCGAGACAGATTAAGAAGTACCTGTAATGGACATGTTAAGCTCGTGGTTTATTTTATGAATTTGCAATTTCTCGCCAATGAGTGCATCAGCGTGATTTCGAAATCAACCAATTATTTCAAAATTACAAGTTGAAAACGGGTGATCTTGTTCCCTTGAATGATTTCTGATTGCGGAAAATTACATTTTGTGTAAGAATTTACCGGGTCTATGACTCTTTCCAATATGCTCAAATATCCTAACTTTGAATGTAAGTCCAGTACATCCAATATACCTGGCCTGACAGCCAGGACATGTGAATTTTATTACGCTGGCCAGGTTGCCAGAATGTACTCGTAACTCGCTAGCGCTCGCCAGGGCAGTGAAATGGGCTATAATAATCGTAGAACGATGTTCTTTCTTTGATAGTGTTCATGTTGTCACAGACAGATCAGTGGTGGTCTTTATTCTTGTCTGTGACACTTGGAAGTATTTTATATCATTGATAGAGTATAAGATATGTTGTGTGAAGTTGTAGGGAGAAAGAGAGCGAGCAGCGAGGTAGTAATATGTGCGTGTGTATGTACGTGTGACTCCCTCGCTCGGGCGGAGGTTCCCACGCTCTTGATTGGCCGGCGGGCCTGACGCGTCATATGACGCCTGCTCTTCATGACATAGTCGTCTGTGATTGGAGGCCGCTGTTCTAGTAAGGTGGTGCGGGCTCCTGCCCTTGTGTCTCCTTCAGAGCTTGGCATGGTGTGCTTGGTCCTAGATGTCCCTTGCAATCTGTCCCCAATCTAACCCCCTGTACTACTGTTTCTCTCTCTGAACTTCTTCTTTTCCAATACTTCTCATCTTTATTCAATTACTTATCCCTTCTGGTTCTGCATACGACTTCCATAGTCGGCCAGTCGTATTACCAGCACCAGTTCTCCATATATGTTTCGCACTAGCTTTAGGGATTATTAGAGTCATAGTCACATGGTATCATAGTATTGGGGTACTTCTAATTATTGAGTTGTTCTTCCTACTATTTAATGCTAGACAGTGGAGGGTATCTTTAGTCGTTGTCTGAGTTATGTATGTGGCAAGTCAGAGCCTGTACGACTTCGATGGAACTAGGTAGCCTGTAACCCTTGTGCATATTTTTCCTTTGCGAGTGTAGCAGCATACTAGCGAAGGGCTTTTGGCTACTCTTGCTCGTATGCTCGCTACCTCATTTTGTTGACCTTTGTGGAGCGCCAGGGTAAGACCAGATACTTGAGATCTGGACTTACCAAGAGAGCCTCCTAGTCACTTAACGTAACATAAGGGAAATCTGTTCAAGGGGAGACAGTAGGCTACGAGCATGCTTGCGCTCTGCCTAGGTTCCTTGTACCTTTTATGCCACTGCTAGACTTTATTAGTGAGAAAGACAGCATTGTGTTTATTAACTTTAATTGTGTATGCTTTAGGAATTATTCACGCCTTATTTTAGCCTAGGTTGATGCATAGTGCACCCAGTTTGGCTGTTACGTTGGCTAAAGAAGTACTGTTTTGAGTGGCTGTTATTAGTGCTGTCACAGAGTTGTTGCACTCCCTTGTTTCATATATATGTATCCTACTTATTGGTGTATTTAAGATACACGCTTTGGTGTCCTGCCCCTGCATTATTTCTGTTCTATATTGACGAGCATCTTAGAGCATCAGACGTTTTCAGAAGATTCTTTATCTGATTGCTGTAGGACTAGACTTCCAGTGTTTTCATAGAGCATTGAAGAGTTTAGTGTTGAGTACAGACTCACACTAAAGTTAACGTAAGCATATACTCCTTTATTAAATCTTATGATAGTTTATTTAAGCATTGTTATTACTTGAGAGCATTTTAGTAACGTAAGTACTCCTGTTGTGAGTTGGAATGCCGTCACCGGAAAGCCTTTGTAGAAGTGCACTAAAACCCAGTTAATTGATACCTCATTATCCAGTAGATTAACTCTGGAGGGTTTAAGTGTTTTGTTCACCGGCGTAATAGTTCGAGGGTTTGGAATTAGCGTACCGTTGTTGCAGATATAGCCTATCATCTAGTCCATTATTAAGTGCCCTTGTTTATTTCGTAGTGCCGGTCGTAACAAATGGCGACCTTAGACCAGTATAGAGTGAACTGAATATTGCAGTTTTTTTTTGGAGAATTCTTATTGCCATTTGGGGTTGAATTTATTTCTCGCAGTGTTGGCAGTGGACATTGTTTTGAGGATATATAGAACTTGTTGGAGTTATTGGTGACCTAGTATTACACTTAAGAACATCTTCGAATATTTTTGGTGAATAAAGCTATGCGAGAGTTTGGCTATATTTTTCTTGACTTGAGATTTTTTTTTGTTGACTCCATCATGTCACTGGACGGGTCTGAGCATAGTGAGGGCACAGTGTGAGAGACAGGCGAGGAGGTGGAGAAGGTGGAGTTGTTTAACGGCGTTCGGGTGGTGAACAATGAGGAGGATGCTCGGATTTTTTTTGAGGAGCCTGTGTCGGCGGACCGTGTGTCAGGGCTAGACCGGTACGGACTGCAGTGTGTAGCCACGGTCTTAGGGTTTTCCGGTACTAGCGGTTTGTCGAGAAGTGAGCTGGTTACCTGTGTGCTGGGTGGGGTGCATGGGGGTTCGGGTTGAGCGGGAGCTGGGGCACCTTCGTCCCAGCCCCCATTCCACTCAACTCTTATCGTGGCGCCCCCTCGGGTTCCGGAGCCGAGTACATTCCCGCAGGCCGAGGCCCGCTGGCGATTGGGTATGCCTCTAAGTGACTCACTGGGTTGGTCCCCGGTAGTAGCACCCCCTACTCAGGGTTTGACTCCCGAGATGTTGTTTCAGCTTTAGCTCGCCAAACTCGAGCAGCGAAAGCATGAGACTGAGCTCAGGCAGCGAGAGTCTGAGCTCAAGTATAGGTATCAGGCTGAGTCTGCAAGGTATTGTGCCGATATTGACCTAGAGAAAACTCGTGTAGAGGTGACGAGGAACCGGGTCGTCCAGGGGGGTCGAGCCCATGACCAGTCCCTGTCGCATCTACTAAAGTTTGTTCCAGTGTTTGATGAGTTAGGAGTTACAGAATTCTTTCTCCATTTTGAGAAAAAGTACCGGGAGCACCAATGGCCCGAGAAGAAGTGGGCAGCCCTTGTTTCTTCACGATTGACGGGGAAAGCACTCAAGGCGTACGATGCTTTGCCCCTAGATTCCTGCGTCAATTATGAGTTGTTGAAAGAGGCTGTCCTGAGGGCGTATGAGCTACAGCCAGAGACCTATAGGCTGAAGTTTAGGGCGGTTCCGAAAAGAAAGGAATGTACTTTCCAGGAACACGCTAGAGCGCTGTCAGATGCATTTGAAAATTGGTTTAGGTCGGAGAAGGCAACTACTTTTGATGCAGTAAAGCAATTAGTGTTGTTAGAACAATTTTTTAAATGTACTGGCAGTGACTTGACTCTTAACCTGAAAGAAAAGCGACCGAAAACTCTGCAGGAGGCAGCTGAGCTGGCTGACCTCAGGTTGTCATTGATTCGTGGGTGCGGGTCTGCACAGAGAGCTGAGGCAGGTAACAAGGGGCGTACCACTCCACCCCCCCGAATTAATGACACAACTAATTATCCATTTAAGAGTACTGTTGCCAATTATGATCCCAAGTCGAAACCCTTCCCATTAAATAAAGGCCAGAGCCCTTACCCACCTCAGGGGAAGTCCAAGAGTGAAGTGGAATGTTTCAAGTGTCATATTGCGCGCTCAAGTCCGAGCGCACCGCCTACAGCAGTGGTGTCACTAGTGAGTGTTACGACTGAGGTTCAAATATATCAGGGCTCTTATTCATTGGACTAGTAATGGCATAAATGTTACAACGGAAAGCGCTAGCTCCAACCTCTGATGTATATTCCCAGTGAACAAAGAACACAAATACTCTACAGAGTTTTATATGCAATAATAGGCTGTCAAACTCTCAATAAATGTGCGTCTACTCTAGGCTTAATGTTATGTGAAAACAGCCTATTACTACCTATAACCGAAGGTGCTTGGTTATGGTATGCAAAGTAAGGTGGTAAGAGAAGTTACAGCTTACGTTACTTTAATCAATAAATGTCAGGCACTCCTGCATGAAAGAAAGTGCACTAAAGTCCTTCAACACCAACAAGGAATCTTCTTTAAATGTTAGATGCTATAAAGATGCTCGTATCGGAAATGGAACCCAAAAAGGCAGGCAGCGGAACAATGCTCGTGCAGGCTATGCACACAAAAAGGCACAATATATAATGCCGTCGGAGCCAAGAATATCGTAAACACTACAACAATAATAATCGCCACGACAATGCAGTATTCCTATCAACAAAAAGAGCCTAAGTCGTTTGTGTCTCCATACATCAAACTAGGCTGCGAAATGCTTGTGTAATCATAAATGGGTATGCATAAAAAGAGTAATTAGGTTAATATACTTAATGTCTACTGTGACTGATAAAGTCTAGCTAGAGTCAATGATACGAGATACTGGTGTGCATGGCATGCCGCATAGCCTAGTGCAAATCTCAAGTCTGTGCGTCAAATATTACGTTATAGGGAAGGGTAGCTCTCTTGAGAAACCTTAATACTGAAGTATTAAGCGTTCTCCTGGCGTACCTCAAAGACAAACGAGCTTAGAACAATGCAGAATGGTATAGGCAAAAAGCCCTCATTCGTGCATGCTCTACTCTCAATGGCACACAGACTAGAATTTACTCAATCAACTCCAGTTCTCAGGTATGTCGTGCAGCTTTTTCCTAAAGCCAGCACTCATAGGAAACAATACCTTATAATATCAGACCCCTAGTCTAGCATTATCTAATCCAGCAGAAACTAATAATTATAGGAAGCGGCAATATGAAAGCCAACCAATGCTTCGTGATCAACTTATCTTAACAACTAAACATACATAGGTTATATCAGACCTTAACGCACAATACAACTGGCCAGCATAAAGCTGATTTTGCAGAGTTAACCAGAGGGGATATAATGTTAATAAAAGGTGGTGAAAGATATGGAAAATGAGAGAGATAGGCAGAGGAAAAGGTTCTCAGGTGCGGAAAGACGGACAGATATCCAAGGGAAAAAGAGGGATGCATTCTAGAAACCAGATCTGAGAGAGAGAGTGGCGAGGAACTGTATATATACTCGCACTAGCTCGAGCCGCGTGGGAAAAAAGCGGTTACAAGTCCTCTAGCCACTAGCAAGGGAGCTAGCAGCATGGTAAGGACCTCTCTCAACCAACCCCCACGAGGCAGCCAGCCGTGACGTCATCGAGCGGGGCAAAAACACTGCGCGCCCCCCTCTCACTCTGTTCTACTCTCTCTCTCTCTCCCAGATCCCATCATTACTAGTTAATGATAAAACATATACTTTACAATTAAATATATAAAGCCTTGACATGGGTGAAAACAAAGAGCCTTTCTGGACTGCCCATGACACAAGCTTTCATATGAAATAAAGCACACTCTAATACATAAACTGTATCCCCATCCACTGCCCTGGCAATCCTAGCGAGTCACTGTAGGACAAGCCATGCGGTTCTAACGGAGTGGTTAACGTCACACCCCCCCCCAAGATTTTTCTCAGAGGCCCCAAGGCTCACAAAAATCTGATGGTTAGAACTCATGCTATATCTCTACTTCCCATCACCCAGCGGCAGTAAAATATCTGGCACAGTTCCTCAACAAAACATTTTTCAAAATTATAACCCTCCCCAACACCATAGGTTAAATTATATGTAGTTATGCTCCTCAAGAGCGAGCTTCTCTAGCCCAGCATTCTGAGATGAGTGCAACTCAGAATTACTGCTATAACATAATGAACAAATTCAACTATCAAAGAAAGAGTTTTTATTTGATTTTTATGTTTATAATTTGTTTATTTCGGCTGCACTATAGGGGCAAGCCTAGTTTTTTCTTCTATACCAAACGCTCAACTCCAGCTTTGCGACCCAATACGCTGGGCTACAACCGCGAGCCAACAAGCACCAAGCGCAAAATACTATTCAAACTAAAGCAGGAGGCTACCCGTGTGTCAATCTACCCAGGATCATATACCCTTGAAAGACCATCTGCAACCACGTTGTCACAACCGGCAATATGGCGTATGTCCAGGTTATATACGAATAACCTTAGTGACCACCTGGTGAGCCTCATATTCCGATTGTGAAACTGGTCCAAGAACTTGAGAGGGTGATGATCTGGGTAAACTACAACGACCGGACCATAGGCTGGAACATAGACCTCGAAATACCCCAGCGCAAGCACAACCGCCAGCAGCTCCTCCTCGACAACAGAGCAGCTCCCCTGGGCCGAATTGTACTTC
The DNA here is from genome assembly GCA_032716605.1 of Paralithodes platypus. Lineage (NCBI taxonomy): Eukaryota > Metazoa > Arthropoda > Malacostraca > Decapoda > Lithodidae > Paralithodes > Paralithodes platypus. The sequence continues at coordinate 43,777,351 of CM064509.1, read as the reverse complement.
TCCGACCAGAAACTAACAGGATGCTCCAGCCCATCATCGTCCTTTTCCACAAGGACGGCACCAGCCCCCACACCACTAGCCTCCGTTGCTAGTTGGAAAGGTAAGCTAAAGTCAGGGGCCCTGAGGATCGGGCGAGTGCACAACAGGTGTTTTACTTCTCTAAACACCTTCTCACACTCAGGCGCCCATTTGAACTTCTTATCCTTCCAGTTATCCTCCACCTGAGCTTGACTGTCCCGTTCTCCTTCTCCACCTTGACTGCTAAACGTTATCACAGGCACAGTGAGAGGCTCAGGGGGGTGCCTCCCATACTCCTTCATGGGATTAACATGACATAACTGATTGCGCTTCCGTCTGTCTGGAGTGGCTACCAAGTAATCCAGGTCTGATAGCTCCTCAACCACCCTATAAGGACCAGCGTACTTCTCGCATAAGGGGTGACCTACAACGGGCAGTAGAATCAACACCTCCTGACCCACGTGAAACTCCATGAGTTCAACCTTGAGGTCGTACCTGTCCTTCCTGAGGGCCTGAGAGCTAGTCAAATTACGGCCAGCCAACTCCAGACTGCGCAACATCCGTTCTCGACTGTTGAGGACACACTTGAGCATAGAACAAGGTTTTTCTGCGCCCTCCCATACTTCTTCAACCATATGGAGAGGCCCTCTGACACGGTGTCCAAAGACGAGCTCATTAGGGGTGAATTCCAAACTCTCCCCAGGTACCTCCCGCACAGCACACAAAACACATGGCAGGCCAAGATCCCAATCCTTCCCACTCTCAAAGCAACAACAACGAAGCACAGATTTCAAGGCTGAGTGCCATCGCTCTAACACACCCTGGCTCTCCGGATGATACGCAGATGACACAACCCCAACAATCCCATGCTGCGGCATTGCTTGAACAAAGAGGCTAGAAGTGAAGTTGGGTCCCTGGACTGACTGAATCCCCTGCGGGTAACCATACCGGGAGAAATACACTAGCAAGCTTTGGACCACCGTCTTCGCCGACCCATTTCTCATAGGGTACGCGTCAGGGTACCTTGTTGCTACATCTCCCGACTGTGCATCACTGTCCTCCTTCAACTCTTTCGTCTTTTTAAGCCCATCCTCTGCCCCTTCAGGAACAGTTACTGGGTCTTCTCCAGACTCGAAATGTGGTCCTAATAATGAGTCCCCGAGAAGGACCTTCTCTAAACTCTCAACCGCACCAACTTCCAACCCCTTCTCGGTACCCTTCCTCCGCTGATCTAAAGATTGTTGACCAGAATGTGACTCCCTGGATGCAGGATCTCCGGTGACAACACACGCCATAGGCTGCCCCGGACACTTCTCAACCCACTCCTGCTCCTCCCTACTCACGTCGGCCGGCTTCTCGACAACGACTAAGGGTGGAGCCTCAGAAGTAGGCCCCGCTAAGTCGTTGCCAAGAAGGATGTCGACGCCCCCAACAGGTAACTTCTCCACAATTCCTACATCCAGGTCACGAGTCACACCATCAACTTCCACCTTCATTCTTACAAGCGGGTATGACCTTGTCGCATTAACTCCCTGAACCACAACCACCCGCGCCGTATTGACAGGTTTACCAGTGAAATTTCTCAACAGTGTTTGCGATGCCCCAGTGTCACGCAAAATTCTCACCTCATGTCTTCTACCCCCCCACTCCACACAACCGAGTCCCCTGTGGTCACTAAAGGCATCACGGACAGGGAATAAGCCTTCCGGATCCTTCTGCACTGGCAGTGTATTTACCTCGGAAGAAATGCCTCTAACAAACTCTGATGTCCTCTTGAACACTCCAATGCCGTGAGCAAAAGACACGGCTGCCGGAGGAGGTCGACTAGGGCACTCATTTGCCTTATGACCCTCCTGGTGGCAACTAAAACACATAAATTTCGGTTTCGGCTTATACTGTGATGTAAAAGGCCCCTGAATTTTCACATACGGTGTGGTGTAAGGTTTGGATTCAGTTTTAGTTTCATGGCTCTTCTGTTTAAATGTGTCATTGTTACGGGGAGGGGGAGGATAACGGTCCCTAGCACTTACATCGTACTTCTGTGAGGACCCGCAACCCCGAATCAACGACAGCCGTCGATCAGCCATTTCTGCTGCTTCGACTAGAGTTCTTGGGTTTTTCTCCTTTAAGTTCAAAGTTAGATCACCGCCCGTGCTCTTAAAGAACTGCTCCAACATCATCAACTGCTTAACTCCATCAAACGTTGTTACCTTCTCAGATCGGAGCCAGTTCCCCATAGTATCGGACAAGTCCCGGGCGTGTTCCAAAAAGGTGCTATCTCTTCCCTTAGTTACACCCCGGAACTTCAAACGGTACGTTTCTGGTTGCAGTTCGTAAGCCCTCAGGACAGCCTCCTTGAGATCCTCATACACAATACATGACTCCAAAGGTAACGCATCGTAGGCTTTAAGACCCTTGCCTATTAATCTAGAGGATACAAGTGCTGCCCATTTATTCTCTGGCCACTGGTGTTCCTGGCACTTCTTCTCAAAGCGCGCGAAAAATTCTGTTACCCCACTCTCATCAAACACCGGAACCAGTTTCAATAAGTGCGAGAGAGATTGATCATGAGCACGGTTACCAGCCCCAAGTCGCTGTCCCGTCGTCTCTACTCGCGACTTCTCTACGTCCATGTCGCCTAGTACCTAGTCGACTCTAAATCAGCTTGGATTTTTGCTAGCTCTATGTGCTGTTGACTGATAGTTTTTCTCTCTTCTATCTTGGCTAATTCTATTTGCTGCTGAAGCTGAAGCTCAGATACCCTAATAGCCTTTCTCTCTTCGATCCTAGCTAATTCGAGCTGAAGCAATAATTCTGGAGATAACCCTTGAGGAGGTGAAGGTGCTACAATGTTTGAAATTACTGGTGGTCCCCCCAGGGGCAACCCAACCTGCCAGTCACCACCCAACTGCGGAAGCGTACCCTGCGTCGGCAAACTACTGGGATGGCTTGGAGTCGAGTGTAGGGGAAGCATGGCCGAAGGGCTCTGAGCACTCAACCCATCTCGCTCACCAGTCACCCTGCCCAGTACACACATTATCAAGTTATCCCTGGTCATGCTGCTAGTAACCGCATGACCGATAGCTGTGGCCAGGCATTGAAGACCGTACCGATTCACACCCTCCAACCGCTCGGCAGTAACAGGCCATTGCAAAAATATCCTAGCATCCTCCTCACAGTTCACCTGATTAACCATTTCATCATGCTGCTGTTCCTCAGTTTCGACATTACGTACTGTGTCTCCATTCTCCTCTGATCCGGTATAAGACATGATGCTCACAACAAATTTTCACCTCAATATTCAGAAAAGAAGCACCCCAAACTCTTATACCTCGATATACACATACAAATTCTCGGAAATACTCAAGGGCTATACCATGTTGCAAAACAAAATTATTCTTGCTGAAACCCGCAAAATATTCCCCAAAACAACAAATGTTCCCTGCTAATAAATATAGGTTCACCAAATCCTAGGTAAGGTCGCCATTTGTTACGACTGAGGTTCAAATATATCAGGGCTCTTATTCATTGGACTAGTAATGGCATAAATGTTACAACGGAAAGCGCTAGCTCCAACCTCTGATGTATATTCCCAGTGAACAAAGAACACAAATACTCTACAGAGTTCTATATGCAATAATAGGCTATCAAACTCTCAATAAATGTGCGTCTACTCTAGGCTTAATGTTATGTGAAAACAGCCTATTAATACCTATAACCGAAGGTGCTTGGTTATGGTATGCAAAGTAAGGTGGTAAGAGAAGTTACAGCTTACGTTACTTTAATCAATAAATGTCAGGCACTCCTGCATGAAAGAAAGTGCACTAAAGTCCTTCAACACCAACAAGGAATCTTCTTTAAATGTTAGATGCTATAAAGATGCTCGTATCGGAAATGGAACCCAAAAAGGCAGGCAGCGGAACAATGCTCGTGCAGGCTATGCACACAAAAAGGCACAATATATAATGTCGTCGGAGCCAAGAATATCCTAAACACTACAACAATAATAATCGCCACGACAATGCAGTATTCCTATCAACAAAAAGAGCCTAAGTCGTTTGTGTCTCCATACATCAAACTAGGCTGCGAAATGCTTGTGTAATCATAAATGGGTATGCATAAAAAGAGTAATTAGGTTAATATACTTAATGTCTACTGTGACTGATAAAGTCTAGCTAGAGTCAATGATACGAGATACTGGTGTGCATGGCATGCCGCATAGCCTAGTGCAAATCTCAAGTCTGTGCGTCAAATATTACGTTATAGGGAAGGGTAGCTCTCTTGAGAAACCTTAATACAGGAGTATTAAGTGTTCTCCTGGCGTACCTCAAAGACAAACAACGAGCTTAGAACAGTGCAGAATGGTATAGGCAAAAAGCCCTCATTCGTGCATGCTCTACTCTCAATGGCACACAGACTAGAATTTACTCAATCAACTCCAGTTCTCAGGTATGTCGTGCAGCTTTTTCCTAAAGCCAGCACTCATAGGAAACAATACCTTATAATATCAGACCCCTAGTCTAGCATTATCTAATCCAGCAGAACACTAATAATTATAGGAAGCGGCAATATGAAAGCCAACCAATGCTTCGTGATCAACTTATCTTAACAACTAAACATACATAGGTTATATCAGACCTTAACGCACAATACAACTGGCCAGCATAAAGCTGATTTTGCAGAGTTAACCAGAGGGGATATAATGTTAATAAAAGGTGGTGAAAGATATGGAAAATGAGAGAGATAGGCAGAGGAAAAGGTTTTCAGGTGCGGAAAGACGGACAGATATCCAAGGGAAAAAGAGGGATGCATTCTAGAATCCAGATCTGAGAGAGAGAGTGGCGAGGAACTGTATATATACTCGCACTAGCTCGAGCCGCGTGGGAAAAAAGCGGTTACAAGTCCTCTAGCCACTAGCAAGGGAGCTAGCAGCATGGTAAGGACCTCTCTCAACCAACCCCCACGAGGCAGCAAGCCGTGACGTCATCGAGCGGGGCAAAAACACTGCGCGCCCCCCTCTCACTCTGTTCTACTCTCTCTCTCTCTCTCTCCCAGATCCCATCATTACTAGTTAATGATAAAACATATACTTTACAATTAAATATATAAAGCCTTGACATGGGTGAAAACAAAGAGCCTTTCTGGACTGCCCATGACACGACCTTTCATATGAAATAAAGCACACTCTAATACATAAACTGTAGCCCCATCCACTTCCCTGGCGATCCTAGCGAGTCACTGTAGGACAAGCCATGCGGTTCTAACGGAGTGGTTAACGTCACATGAGCAACATCGGCGTGTCTTTGAGGTCTTCCGCGTTTGCCCGTGGTAAACAGTCGGTTGCGAAGTCATCGCCGGTGCAGAAGCAGCAGGAGCGCTCGTCACCCATCTGAGATGTTTTTTGTGGTCATAGGGGGCACGGCACTGTAAGGTGGGCTGGTGTGGAGCATAGGCTTGAGTTGCTGCGTGATACGGGCGCTTCCCAGACACTTGTTAAGAATTTCACTGGCAAGCCTATTAACGCGGCTCGGGTTGTGGTGGTTCAAGGCATCAATGCTACGCAGTCTTACCCGCTGGTCAGAGTGGAGCTTGAGGTGGACGGTGTGACACGGGAGTTGGATGTGGGTGTGGTGGAGAAATTGCCAGTTGAGGGGGTCGACCTCCTTCTCGGCAACGACTTTGCGTTGCCCACTTCCGAGGTTCCACCCTTAGTCGTTGCCGAGAGGGCGGCCGACACGAGTAGGGAGGGGCAAGAGTGGCTCGACAGGTGCCAGATGCCGCAGATGGCGTGTGCTGTCACCAGGTCTCAGTCCGCTCAGGTGTCACAGCCTAGTACCCAAGTTTTAGACCAGCGGAGGAAGGGTCGGAAGGAGAAAGTCAAGGCTGGTCGGGTTGAGAGTTTGGATCCAGCGACACTCCTTGGTGACTCGGTACTTGCACCCATTATGAGGTCCAGAGTGGCCCCAGAACCTGTCCCCCCTAGTGACATGGTAGGGTGTGTTAGCACTCTGCGACAGAAACGTTCCCAGGCGAAGCAGGCAAGGTTTGAGCAGCCCAGTATTGGGGGTGGCCACAAGTTGCTTCAGGAGCATTTAGATAGGTTGGCACCCTCGGATATATGTCGGTTGCAAGTAGAAGATCCTGGGCTTGAGAGTTGTGGGAACGGGGCTATTGAACTCGACGAGGACGGGGATGCAAAGCCGGGAGATTTTTTTCATGTTGGGGAAATCCTGTACCGCCGTTTTTTGAATCCCAGACGTAGTTGGGATGGTGGGGCAAGAGTGGTTGACCAGTTGGTGGTCCCTGAGAAGTGTCGTGATAGCCTGTTGCGGTTGGCGCACGATGTTCCGTTGGCAGGTCACTTGGGTGTTAGTAAAACGTTGGCCTCGTTATCTAGGTTGTTCTGGTGGCCAGGTATTAAAGCCCAAGTTTCGGCCTGGGTGGCGATGTGTGGTACCTGCCAGAGGGTGGGAAAGCCGAATCAGAGCATACCTAAGGCTCCGTTGCACCCAGTGCCTTCTATTGGTCCGCCCTTCAGCAAGGTTATCATCGACATGGTAGGCCCTCTGCCTCCCAATAGTGCAGGTAACAGGTTTTTGCTATCCCTCATGGACGTCTCCACTCGCTACCCTATGAGAAATGGCAAGTCTAAAACTGTTGTGCGAAACTTGCTGTTGTATTGCTCGAGATACGGGTACCCGCAGGAAATTCAGTCGGACCAAGGGTCGAATTTCACGTCCACATTCTTTAAACAGACCATGAAGCAGCATGGGATCAATACGGTTGTCTCTTCAGCTTATCACCCAGAGAGTCAAGGGGTGTTGGAGAGATGGCATTCCACTTTGAAAAGCATCTTGCGGTGCTACTGTTTGGAGAACGGCAAGGATTGGGACCTGGGGCTACCGTACGTTTTGTTTGCGGCACGAGAGGTACTTGGGGAGAGCCTTGGGGTTTAGCCCCAACGAATTAGTTTTCGGGCATCAGGTTAGAGGTCCTCTGAGCATGGTGAGAGAGATCTGGGAAGGGACTGTGCCGCCATGTTCTCTAATTAAGTATGTCCTCGAGAGTAGAGACAGGATGCTGAAAACCCTGGAGTTGACAGGGAGAAATTTGGTAGAAAATCTGGCCTTGATGAAGGATCGGTTTGACATCAAAGCAAAGTTCCGGGAGTTTGTGGTAGGACAGGAGGTTTTGGTCTTATTGCCCTTAGTAGGCCATCCCCTGTCGGCCAAGTTTGTCGGTCCTTACAAGGTCGTGCGGAAGTTGTCTGAGCTAGATTACCTTGTGGCTACTCCGGATAGGCGGAAGAAAAATCAGCTCTGTCATGTGAACCTGTTAAAAGAGTTCGTGAGGCGCCCACCTGAGCAGCCTACTGTCCCTGTGCTGGTCTGCAGCGGCCAAGGTGGAGAAGGAGAGAGGGGCAGTGAGGCACAGGTGGAGGAGAGTTGGGATTGTCATGTCTCGGCGGATCAGTGGGCGGGGAACACGAACCAGGTGGCTGTGGAAGCGCTTGAGCACCTGCCTGAGCAACAGCGTGCAGCGACCCAGTACCTGTTTAGTTTATACCCCACTGTGTTTGCCGAGCACCCAGGCGTCACAACTCATGTGGTGCATGATGTGGACGTTGGAGACCACCCCCCCTTTAAATCAGTGCCCTATCGTGTACCTCCCATTAAACTTCCGGCTCTCCGAGCGGAGTTAGGCTACATGTTGGAGAGGGGGCTGATAGAAAAAGGGGCGGTTAGGTGGACATCTCCCGTCACTCTGCAGCCTAAACCAGACGGCAAGGTCAGGTTTTGCATTGACTTCAGGCGGTTGAACGGCTTAACCCCCACCAATGCCTACCGATGCCTAGATGACAGTGTTGACAAGATCGGGTGTGCACGTTACCTCACCTAGGTGGATCTTGTTTAAGGGTTACTGGCAGGTGCCGTTGTCTGAGCGGGCGAAGCAGGTGTGCGGATTTGTGGTGGATGGGAACACTTACTGTTGCAACGTTATGCCGTATGGGCTGAAGAATGCACCTGCAATTTTCCAATGCCTGATGAATGAGTTAGTGGCGGAGATCCCTAACTGCACCGTTTATCTAGATGATGTGATAATCTACGATGATGACTTTGAAAGCCATTGCGAGCACATCGGGGCACTATTCAGGAAGCTGAGTGAGGCTCATTTGGTGGTCAATCTGGGCAAGTGTGATTTTGTTCGGGCAACTGTGCAGTATCTGGGGTTTGTGGTAGGGTTAGGCCAGGTGTGCCCCCCCCTTACCAAGATACAGGCTATTAACCAGTTCCCCAGGCCGACCACCAAAAGACAGATCATGAGGTTCTTAGGCATAATTGGGTATTACCGCAGATTCATCCGCGGATACTCCTCGGTGTTGGCTCTTCTGACGGACCTACTTGCAAAGACGAAAAAGTTTGGGTGGGCACCTGAGTGTGAGAAGGCCTTCTCACTGGTGAAGCATCTGTTGTGCACTCACCCCATACTCAGGTGCCCCCGACTTCTCAAGACCTTTTCAGCTAGCGACAGATGCTAGTGGCGTAGGGGCTGGTGCCGTCTTGTTGCAGACAGACACAGAAGGTGTGGAACACCCAGTAAGCTTCTTTTCTAAAAAGTTCAACTCAGCAAAAAAGAACTATTCAGTAGTAGAGGAGGAGCTTCTGGCCATTGTGCTGGCGCTCAGGCACTTTGAGGTGTATGTTCCCGCTTTTGGCCCAGTCGTGGTGATTTACACTGACCACCACCCTTTGAAGTTTTTGAATCAGTTCCACAACCGGAATATGAGGCTAACCAGATGGTCTTTAATTTTGCAGGAGTATAATCTGGACATTCGCCATATTGCCGGTTGTGACAATGTGATAGCTGACTGTTTGTCCAGGGTGGAGGACCCAGGGTAGATCACCACAGGTGTGTTGGGTTGAGTGGAGAAAAGATTAGGCTTGCCCATGTAGTGCAACGCCGCCAAAAACACTATTAAAAATATAAAAACCTCACATAAAAACTCTTGCTTTTTGATAGAATATAAGTGCAGTATGTTACAGCAAGAATCTAAGACATCCTGTGTTTTTTATTTAGTAGGCTAGGCTTTGTGAAGCTTGCTCATTGAGCGTAATATTGATAAGCTATACTATTATTTTGTGGAAGTGTTGTGTAGATTTTTCTTTTTTTTCATAATGAAGTGTTTTATGTTAGTAATCGTGCCTTATTTTCACAACTTGGGAGAGTAGCTGGGTGATGCGAGGTTGGTGTGCATTCTGTCTGGTCAGATGTGGAGTTCACCTGAGGCTGAAACGTCCCACATCTTGGGCGGGGTGGTACGCTGGCCAGCTTGCCAGAATGTACTCGAAACTCGCTAGCGCTCGCCAGGGCTGTGAAATGGGCTATAATAATCGTAGAACGATGTTCTTTCTTTCATAGTGTTCATGTTGTCACAGACAGATCAGTGGTGGTCTTTATTCTTGTCTGTGACACTTGGAAGTATTTTATATCATTGATAGAGTATAAGATATGTTGTGTGAAGTTGTAGGGAGAAAGAGAGCGAGCAGCGAGGTGGTAATATGTGCGTGTGTATGTACGTGTGACTCCCTCGCTGGGGCGGAGGTTCCCACGCTCTTGATTGGCCGGCGGGCCTGACGCGTCATATGACGCCTGCTCTTCATGACGTAGTCGTCTGTGATTGGAGGCCGCTGTCCTAGTAAGGTGGTGCGGGCTCCTGCCCGCGTGTCTCCTTCAGAGCTTGGCATGGTGTGCTTGGTCCTAGATGTCCCTTGCAATCTGTCCCCAATCTAACCCCCTGTACTACTGTTTATCTCTGAACTTCTTCTTTTCCAATACTTCTCATCTTTATTCAATTACTTATCCCTTCTGGTTCTGCATACGACTTCCATAGTCGGCCAGTCGTATTACCAGCACCAGTTCTCCATATATGTTTTGCACTAGCTTTACGGATTATTAGAGTAATAGTCACATGGTATCATAGTATTGGTGTGCTTCTAATTATTGAGTTGTTCTTTCCTACTATTTAATGCTAGACAGTGGAGGGTATCTTTAGTCGTTGTCTGAGTTATGTATGTGGCAAGTCAGAGCCTGTACGACTTCGACGGAACTAGGTAGCCTGTAACCCTTGTGCATATTTTTCCTTTGCGAGTGTAGCAGCATACTAGCGAAGGGCTTTTGCCTACTCTTGCTCGTATGCTCGCTACCTCATTTTTTTTACCTTTGTGGAGCGCCAGGGTAAGACCAGATACTTGAGATCTGGACTTACCAAGAGAGCATCCTAGTCACTTAACGTAACATAAGGGAAATCTGTTCAAGGGGAGACAGTAGGCTACGAGCATGCTTGCGCTCTGCCTAGGTTCCTTGTACCTTTTATGCCACTGCTAGATTTTATTAGTGAGAAAGAGAGCATTGTGTTTATTAACTTTAATTGTGTATGCTTTAGGAATTATTCACGCCTTATTTTAGCCTAGGTTGATGCATAGTGCACAACCCAGTTTGGCTGTTACGTTGGCTAAAGAAGTACTGTTTTGAGTGGCTATTATTAGTGCTGTCACAGAGTTGTTGCACTCCCTTGTTTCATATATGTATCCTACTTATTGGTGTATTTAAGATACACGCTTTGGTGTCCTGCCCCGGCATTATTTCTGTTCTATATTGATGAGCATCTTAGAGCATCAGACGTTTTCAGAAGATTCTTTATCTGATTGCTGTAGGACTAGACTTCCAGTGTTTTCATAGAGCATTGAAGAGTTTAGTGTTGAGTACAGACTCACACTAAAGTTAACGTAAGCATATACTCCTTTATTAAATCTTATGATAGTTTATTTAAGCATTGTTATTACTTGAGAGCATGTTAGTAACGTAAGTACTCCTGTTGTGAGTTGGCTCTGCCGTCACCGGAAAGCCTTTGTAGAAGTGCACTAAACCCCAGTTAATTGATACCCCGTTATCCAGTAGATTAACTCTGGAGGGTTTAAGTGTTTTGTTCACCGGCGTAATAGTTCGAGGGTTTGGAATTACCGTACCGTTGTTGCAGATATAGCCTATCATCTAGTCCATTATTAAGTGACCTTGTTTATTTCGTAGAGCCGGTCCTAACAATTTATATATAATGTTTGAGCATAACTGGTTAGGTAATAGATCCTTGTGTTGAAAAAAATTACTAAATTTTTAATAATTCGTAAACACTATTCTGAAGTTTATTGCTGGAAAACTGTTACTCAAAATCTTTAACATATTCTTTTTGTATTTATAGCTAATGTCGCCATAGAAAGGCATTTTTACATACTTACTGGTCTCTGGGTCTTCTCCTGGGTGACCTGGATGTGTGAGAGTTTGTGTTTTTTATCTGTGTTTATTTTTTGTTTTATGTTGTTTTTGTGTTTTCCCTGTTCTTGCTCTGTCGTGAGTCGGCTACCCCCAAAATGGGGATTGGGCCTGAGCATATAGATAGATAGATAGATAGACATACTTAATTAGCTTCGGAGCTTCATATTTGGGTATATCTACTTTACAAAGTTTATTATACAGAAATGTCTTGACACTATGATTGAAGAGATTTACGGTATAATTATTGCACACAAATATTCCCTGAGTTTGCATATTTCTTTATGTAGAGCAAAATAAGTTGAACACACATCATAGGCTCTATTCAATAATGTAAAAATAGAATTAAGTTTGTAAACACTGGTAGTAAAACTGAACCAATTCAGTCCATGATTCGTAAAGGTGGGCTTACGGTACTTGCTTGTGGTTAGTCTTTTTAACTAAAACATCTAAATATGATTTGCACAGTCACTATAAAAAAAAAAAAAAAAATCATCAACACATCTTCTATAAAATAATGGTTTACAATCCAAGGGACAGTTATCAAGCCACCATGGCCTCCTTAGTAATTGTGATAATTTAATTGATAAAATTAAAGAGATTAGCAGCACAAATTTTAACTTAGCAAAAAAGACATGTACAAATGTGTGGTCTTCAATGTTCAAGCGGAGTAACTTAGCATTATTAAAAACACTTGGGAAGGACAATTCTATTGTGATAATAATACCTGATAAGGGTAAGGGAGTTGTATTGTTAAACAAAACAGACTACCTTGATAAGATGAAGAATATTCTCGATGATGAATCAAAGTTCAAAAAGTTAAATGAAGTATCTTTGATAATGTGATTAGACTAGAAGATAAATTAATAAACAAAATACTGCGAACAATCAAGGTGAAAATAGGATCTGATGTTTATAATTGGCTCTATGCTACGGGGTCAAGTCCAGGTATCATTTATTGTCTTCCAAAAAGTCCACAAAGCCAATATACCCTTAACCCATAAACGGCGAGCGCCTCATTTGGGTCTGAACCCTAGGAGGGCGAGCGTCCTCATATGAGCCATGGCCTAAAAAAAGCCTTTCCAAACATCCCACTGTTACTCAAAACAAAGGAATGTATAAATATGTGAGGCAATTCCTCTCCATACATCGCATCACTCCTCCACATGTGTCCAAATTCTCCCCTCCCCCCTCCCCCTCAATTATCACCTATTTTTCTCTTATTCCTGTGATTATCAGTTTATTTATGGCGCCAAAACTCCCTACCTAGTTTCAAGGTGGAAAAGGAGGGGTGTGGAGGGAGGAGGGAGAGAGAGACTAGCCCGCACTGCCTCCAGTCTCGCTCAAGAGCTCGTGAATGGAGGATGCAGTTTCACTCCCTGTCAACTCCATGAATGTACCGCTCGGCAATATTTTGTGTTAGTCACCCCCCAAATACTATTCCCACTTGTTATATTGTTGTAACATGTAAGTATCTTCATATTAAACATAAATTAGGCACATATGAATAAGTAATAACGATATTTATCGGATAATGACGATTTTCGTCAGAAACTAATACAATAGCTTCGGAGTCTCGCCGCGGATAGATTAAGGCCCATAATGTCGTGCATTAAGACTGCTGCATGCAACCTTTCTAAGTTTCTTATTCCCTTAGTATCCCCATTCACTACCAATCAGTACACTTTGGCTAAATCTAAAGAATTTGTCAAGCAAATTGATTCTTTGAGCTTGCCATCTAATTTTGTAATGGCCAGCTATGATGTTGAATCCCATTTCACTAATGTTCCACTAAATGAGACTATAGAGATAATTTTGAATAAATATGACCCCAAATATTTGTATGACTTAAGCAAGACTTTCCTAGGGAAATTATTAAAGTTTGCCACATCAGAATCTTGTTTTTTGTTTGATGGTTCGTTGTTTTATCAAGTTGATGGCATGAGTATGGGATCTTGCTTTGGACCTCTTTTTGCTAATACTTTCTTATGTACTTAGGAGGCCATGAGTCTTGATAACTGTCCCTTGGATTGTAAACACTTATTTTATAGAAGATATGTTGATGATTTGTTTTTAATTTTTTATAGTGACTGTGCAAATCAGAGATTTTTTAGTTATATGAACAGCCAGCATAAAAATACTAAGTTCACGGTAGATAATGAATATAATAGTAAACTAGCATATTTAGATGTTTTAGTTAAAACGACTGATCAAGGACTAACCACAAGCATGTACCGTAAGCCCACCTTTACGAATCAGGGACTCAATTGATTCAGTTTTACTCCCAGTGTTTACAAACTTATACATTATTGAATAGACCCTATGATATGTGTTCAACTTATTTTGCTCTACATGAAGAAATATGCAAACTGAGAAAATATTTTTTGTGCAATAATTATACCATAAATCTCTTCAATCATAGTGTCAAGACATTTCTGTATAATTTACTTTGTAAAGTAGAAATACCCAAATTTGAAGCTCCGAAGCTAAAGTATGTAAAAATGCCTTTCTATGGCGACATTAGCTATAAATACAAAAAGAATATGTTAAAGATTTTGAGTAACAGTTTTCCGGCAATAAACTTCAGAATAGTGTTTATGAATGATTACAAAATTAGTAACTTTTTTCAACACAAGGACCTATTACCTAACCAGTTATGCTCAAACATTATATAATTATAAATTCACATGTCCTGGCTGTCAGGCCAGGTATATTGGATGTACTGGACTTACATTCAAAGTTAGGATATTTGAGCATATTGGAAAGAGTCATAGATCCGGTAAATTCTTACACAAAATGTAATTTTCCGCAATCAGAAATCATTCAAGGGAACAAGATCACCCATTTTCAACTTGTAATTTTGAAATAATTGGTAGATTTCGTAATCACACTGATGCACTAACTGGCGAGAAATTGCTAATTCATAAAATAAACCCCGAGCTTAACATTTCCAATACAGGTACTTCTTAACCTAAGACGTGCGCACAGGGGGTAATAGACACTACACCCCTGTGCGCACGTATGATGATTTTGGGGCCCATTGCCAATATCGATAAAAACTACATCAACGTGTAGGGAATGTTAGCGTGCATCGGCCCATATATATTTGACCCCCCAAAAATGTCTGGGGGGGGGGAGCGGTCCGTAGTTGGCAAATGTGGAGCGAATGGCACCGCGCGGCTAGATTGTCATCGAGCGGCGAGATTTCCCGGGCGAATATTCCCGCACCCAGGGGGTGGAACCAGAGGGAGGAGGGGGTGGGATAGCGCATAATATCGCGTATCTCTCCTTTTTTTAGCTCTTTTATGCCATTTAGACTACGTGTACGTATGTGCACATATGTGTACGTATGTAGGCCACCCATATAACAAGGAATATGCCGCATATAGACCAAATATTGCAATATATAAGCGAATTATCAATGAGTTTCTAGGCGGTAACGAAGATGTGGTTGTTGTCTGGCGGGAATGAAGGGGAGGAGAGGGTGTTTTGCGCCATAATATCACGTATATCTCGTATTTAGAGCACTGTCATGCTATAATAAAGACATGTACATATGTAGGCGTACCATATAACAAGGAATATACTGCATATAGACCAATATTTTTAACAACCAATTCAGAAAATTATGATGTTACAGTGAGGTCCCCGCTTGGATCTTCTGATCACTGTCTGATACAGGCCACCTTGTCTATCACCTACCACACCTTCCCACTCTGAACCTGTTTTGGTGACTAAATGGCATTACGATAGGGCAGACTGGGAGGGTCTTCAAGGTTTCTTTATTGATATTCCCTGGACCTCTTTCTTTTCTAATGATGCACACTCCACCTTGAGCCACATACAAGATTTTGTAAAAATTGGAATGGAAACTTTTATTCCTCATCAAAAGTACAGTAAAAGATCTAATTCACCTAAATGGTTTGACCATAATTGTGCTAGAGTAACTGAACAAAAAGCAGTAGCCTACAATGCATACACAAGATCAAAAACACATGAAGCCTTTAATTACTTTAGAAACATCAGAAATCATGCCAAAACTGTATTAAACCTAACTAAATCAAACTTTCTCCACAAGCAGGCAAATAAACTTCTAAATAATCCAAATGATAACAAAATATTTTGGTCTACTCTTAACTCATTTAAATCCAACTTCACTACTGCTTCATCCATTCCACCATTAAAATCTCCGACTGGCAATCTTGTAAGTGACCCACGAGGTAAAGCTAACCTTCTTGCGGATATTTTCTCCACCAACTCAACCTTAGATGAAATAAATCAAGATGTCCCTGTACTTAATTTTAATTAGCCTGAAATTCCCTCACTTAAGATCCACACCAGACATGTCAAAACTATTTTGCAGAATCTCTCGGTAGATAAGGCTCCTGGTCCAGATGAAATTCCTCCAATAGTACTTAAGAATTGCTCCTTCGTGCTCGCTCCTGTATTGGCAAAAAATTTCCGTCTGTGTACTCATACCTCATGCTTTCCAGTACCCTGGAAAAAGCAAACATCCATCCAGTTCCTAAAAAAGGTGCCTCTTCAGATCCATCAAACTACAGACCAATAGCTATAACTTCCACTCTTGGTAAAGTCTTTGAAATTATATTAAATAATCACATAATTAAGCATCTTGAGAATAATAAATTAATCAGTGATAGGCAATATGGTTTTAGACGATGTCGATCAATTGCAAACATGCTTTGCCTTCTTACGCATCAAATCAACCAAGCTACAGACCAACATGGTGAAACACATACAATAGCACTGGATATATCAAAGGCATTTGATAGAGTCTGGCATCAATCCTTATTGTCGAAGATGTCACACTACGGCCTTGCATCATTAGTTCCACTAATTTCTTCTTATCTTCATAACAGAAAAATATGTGTAATGGTAGATGGCCTTTATTCTCAATTTCACTCAATAAATGCTGGTGTTCCCCAGGGATCAGTTTTGGCCCAAATTCTGTTCCTCATTCATATCAATGATCTCATATCTACCACTCATAATCCAATACATTCCTACGCAGATGACTCAACACTCCACAGTTCCTTCACATTTACCAATTCTTTCACCCAACCCGATCATATAAATTCAAAAATAAACACTGCAATTTCTCTGAACCAGGACCTTTCTAGAATTGATTGATGGGGACAAAAGAATCTAGTTTCCTTTAATGCACAGAAAACCAAGTACATTCAATTTTCTAACCGACAGAATCTCACTGACTCCCATATATTTTGTAATGATGTAAATATTCCCACTTCCCGTAGTATTGACATTCTCGGTGTAACATTAACTACTAACTTGAGCTGGACACATTATGTTAGAAGCATTGCTAAGAATGCCTCTAAAAAACTGGGACTCCTGTACAGAGTTCGAGAATTCTTCACTGACGAGCAGTTGGCCGTGATATATAAAAGTCATGTGCGTTCTGTGCGTTCTCTGTGGGGTGGAAGTGGAGTGGTTGCATTGAGGCAGTTGGACAAAATTCAAAATAAAGCTATTAGATTAATCAATAACCCTGCAATCACACAGGACCTTCCTACATTATCCATACGAAGAAAAGTTGCATCCCTTGCATTATTCTACAGATATTTTCACAGCAATTGTTCCGAGGAACTTGCTTCAATTGTGCCGCCTCTCCACATCTTTCCCCGTAGAACTAGGGCAGCTGAGAGCGCCCATGAATTTACACTTTCTCCTCCACAATGCAGAACTTCTGCTTATCAGAATTCATTTATCCCCAGAGCTACTACTCTTTGGAATTCACTTCCCTCGAATTGCTTTCCACAAACTTACAATCTACAAATGTTTAAATCCAGTTGTTACAAACATTTTATGAATGGAGGATGCCTTTAGGCACATGGACCCTTTTGTTTTATCTGTGTTTTCCTTCCTCCGTTCATTGTCTCTTACAAAAAAAAAAAAAAATTGATGCGATATTTACGCAAATTATGAATGTATTTATGGAGACGGAAGACAAAAGGTGGGTGGGTGGGAGGGAGGGAGGGAGGGAGTGATGGAAGGAAGGAAGGAAGAAAGAAAGACAGCTGTGTGTATAATCTGGAGGCGCCCGAGGCATATGGATGTCGTGGGATTTTCAACCTTCTAGTCTAGCATGTATCTGATGTTCGTTGCCACCTGGGAGCCCACAGGGTGGAGAGAGAGTGTGGGAGTATTTACATAGTAACATGAGTCATGAATGAATGGAGAGAGAGAGAGAGAAAGTGAGACATGCGTATGTCGTTCGTATAGATAGCTTTCAGAATTGCATTTTTATGCAAGCAGACATTGCATTTTAGACACATGTGAAGTATGCACAGAAATAGCTAGGCCATTGTGACGCCTACCAGCGTTGGCAGAATCGCCTCTCGTTAGCCACTAGCGCTCGCCAGGGCAGTGAAATGGGCTACAGTTATCAGAGAATTTTGTTCTTTCTTTCATAGTACTTGCATTGTTACAGACAGTCCAGTGGTGGTCTTTATTTTCGTCTGTGACAACGGGAAGTATTTTATACCATGAGTAGAATATAAGATGCATTGTAGTGTGAAGTTGAGAGAGAGAGCGAGCTGGCAGCCAGGGGGTAGTGAGTGTTGCCTCCCTCCTCCCTCCTCCCTCCTCCTCGCTCGGAGGAGTTTCCCGCCCGTGCGGGCTTTCTCTCGTCTTTGATTGGCTGGTGGTTCTTGGCGCGTCCTAGGGGCCTGCTGCCTTGTGACGTATCGGCCTGTGATTGGCCGACCTTCATGCCTTTGTGGGATCCTGAGGGTCCCGAGGAGCTACCCTCAGAGCAGGCTTGGGACGCACACGACTAACATCCTTTTTACAACTGTCCCCCATATCTCCACCATTCTGATACTGTGTCTCTAACTCAACTTCCTTTCTTTCATTCCTCTAATCTTTTAACGTCACAGCACACCCTTTGGGTTCTGTACACGATTTCATATCGGCCCATCGTATTGTGTGCGTTGCTCTCATATATATTTCCATGTATTAGAATAGGCTATAAGGGTTCTTAGTCTATGGAGGTTTGATGACTCTGTGTGTGTCTCCCTCAGTGTCCTTAGTTTATGGAGGTTTGATGACTCTTTGTGTGTGTCTCCCTCATTATCATTAGTGCTCTGCTGGGTTATTTAATGCTAGACTAGGATGAGGTTTCTGTTGTCGTTATCACCGATGTGTGTACGGTTTGCTTATACCTACACGACTTCGACGGTTTCTGTGGTAGCCTAGGTTGTCTTTTTGGTTGTGTCTTTTGCGAGTGCAGCATCGTGTTGTAAGAGGGCATTAGCCTACTACCTTATAACACAGTGCTGCCTCTTTGCTTGACTTTAGAGGGATCGCCAGGGTAGAACCAGATACTTGAGATCTGGATCTACCAAGAGAGCATCCCCGTCATTAACGTAACTTTAATCATACCGCCTTAAGGACAACGCTAGGCTATGAGCCTGTCTTGCTCAGCCACAGTTTCCTAACCTTGATATCCCAGCTAGACTTTATTCGCCGAGCAGACACTAGTTAGGACATAAGCTCATTTTGTTATGTATGCATTATTATTCACAGTATTTATTAGTCTAGGTTGTTGTTGAGTTGCACAACCATAGCCGACTGTTTCGTTGATGAGGAAGTACTTCTTTTAGTGTCGAGCATTACTGTTGTTGCGCATTTATAGTATTCTCGTGTCAGTTAACATTATATGTCCTATCTTTTAGTGTATTCAGTCTACACGTGTGGTGTCCTGCCTCCTGCCTTTATATAATTTAAGATACGAGCATCTTATGAGCATCAGACTTTCTTCAGAAGTTTCCAGGTCTATGCTGTAGGACTATACTTCACTTTCTTTCAGATAGGAGTGAAGAGTTTATTGTTGTTTAGAGTAACTGTATTGAAGCATCTTTTTATTGTATTAAATCTTGCAGTGATTTAATTGATCTTTCCATAGCTTCACTTTTATGCATTTTAACGTAACTCACATCTTGTTTGTTATCAGGCTATACCAGTGTGGGTTAGCCTGAAGTAGAGTACATTTATGCCCAGTTAAGGATACCCCATTATCGCAGATTAACTTTGGAGGGTATAGGTGTTTTTGTTCGCCGGCATATAAGTTCGAGGGTTTGGATCTAGCGTACCGTTGTTGCATAGTGCCCTATTACTAGTCCAATCATTAAGTGCCCTTGTTTTATTCGTAGTCCCGGTCGTAACAAATGGCGACCTTGCCTAGTATCTTATTTTAGTAGAAACCAGGATCCATTTGTTGATTATTGCAGTAATAACAAATAGTGCCCTTGCCTGGTATCTAAGGAAGAATTGCAGGATTGTTGGACATTTGTTTTTTGAGGATTATTTTGGACACGTTGAATTTTTTTTGGCAACGTAGTATAGCACTTGAGTTGTCTTCGAGCATTTTATGTTTTTGAGTGAATAGTGCTACATGAGAGTTTAGGTACTCCTTTTTTTTATAAACGTTGAGAATTTTTGGTGGACACTATGTCGAACGACGGATCTATGTACGGTGAGGACACAGTACGGGAAGCAGACTCTGAGGTGCAGCAGCGGGGTTTGTTAGAAGGCATTAGAGTAATAACTAGTGAGGAGGATGCAAGGAAGTTTCTGTAGATGCCTATTACTGTTGACCGGGTGTCGGGGATTGATCGGTATGGTCTCCAGTGTTTGGCCATGGTCATGGGTCATGTGGGCACTAGCAGCATGACGAGAGGTGACCTGGTGGCCTGTGTGCTCGGCGGGGTGCGTGGGGCTTCGGGTGGAGCGGGAGCTGGGGCACCTTCGGCCCAGCCCCCATTCCACTCGACTCCTACCATGGAGCCCCCTCGGGCTCCGGAGCCGGGTACGTTCCCGCAGGCCGATAGTCACTGGCAGCGTGGTTTGCACTTGGGTGGGTCTCCAATTGTTGCATCTCCTCCTCCTCAAGGTTTAACTGCAGATATGCTCTTCCAGATTGAGATGGATAAGATTCAGGCTGAGGAGAGAAAGGCCAGACATGAGGCTGAGCTCAGGCAGCAGCAGCAGCAGCGGGAAGCTGAGCTTCAGATTGAGGCTACGAAGTACTGTGCAGACATAGACCTTGAGAAGTCTCGGGTGGAGTCAACAGGGCAGCGTCTCGGTTCTGGGAATCGAGGTCTTGATCAGTCTTTATCGCACCTTCTTAAGTTAGTCCCTACATTTGACGAGTCGGGTGTCACCGAATTTTTCCTGCGTTTTGAGAAGAAGTGCCGGGAGCACCAATGGCCCTTCCTCACCTCAAGGGAAGCCCAAGGGGGAGTTAGAGTGTTTTCATTGTCACAAGAAGGGGCATTTTGCACGATCCTGTCCTAGCAAGCTACCTACAGCAGTCGTGTCTTTGGCTCGCAACATTGGAGTGTCTTTGAAGTCGTCTGCGTTTGCCCGGGGTAAATGGTCAGAGGCTGGAGCACAGCCAGTGAAGAAGTGTCCGGAAGGCTTGACACCTGTCCGCGATACTTTTTGTGACCATAGAGGGCGCAGCTGCGTGAGTTGGGCTGGTTGCAAGCATGGAGTAGAATATTTGCGTGACACGGGTGCTTCCCAGACATTGATGAAAAACTTTACAGGCAAACCTATAAACGCTGCACGGGTAGTTGTGGTGCAGGGTATCAATGCCACATGGTCATACCCGTTGGTCCGAGTGGAGCTGGAGGTAGAAGGTGTGACACGAGAGTTGGATGTCGGAATCGTGGAGAAACTGCCAGTAGAGGGCGTCGACCTTCTTCTCGGCAATGACTTTGCGGTGCCTACTTCTGAAGTTCCACCCTTAGTCGTTGCCGAGAGGGCGGCCGACGTGAGTAGGGAGGGGCAGGAGTTGGTCGAGAGGTGTCAACTACAGCAGATGGCATATGTTGTCACCCGTTCTCGTGCATCTAAAGTGTCACAGCCTATTCCTCAGTCTCTAGACCAGCGGAGGAACGGTCGAAAGGAGAAGGCTAAAGTTGGGACAAGTTTTGAGAGTTTTGATCCAGCGGCTCTCCTTGGCGACTCGGTATTAGCACCTATGTTAAGGTCCGGAGTGGCCCCAGAACCTGCCACACTTGTTGAGGAGGAAGGGCGTGTGAAAACTCCGAGACAACACCATTACTCACAAAAGCAGGATAGGGTCGAACAGTCTAGTACCAGGGGAGGCCATATGTTGCTCCGGGAGCATCTCAATAAATTGGCTCCTTCGGATATCTGTCGGCTGCAGTTGGGTGATCCTGAGCTTCAGAAGTGCAGTAACGGTGCAATCGAACTGGAGGAGGACGGGGATGCAAAGCCGGGGGACTTCTTTCGAGTGGGCGGTATTTTGTACAGGCGTTTTCTAGATCCCAGACGGAGTTGGGAGGGTGGGTCGAGAGTGGTTGACCAGTTGGTAGTGCCTAGTGTGTGCCGTGATAGCCTACTGAGGTTGGCACATGATGTACCGGTGGCAGGGCATTTGGGTGTACGTAAGACGGTAGCAGCATTGGCGAAATTGTTTTGGTGGCCAGGGATGAAGGCACATGTTGCGTCATGGGTGGCAATGTGCAGTACCTGCCAGACAGTAGGTAAACCAAATCAGTGTATTCCCAAAGCTCTGTTGCACCCTATTCCTGTTATCGGGCCAACATTCAGTAAGGATATAATCGACATGGTTGGCCCTCTACCCCCTAGTAGTGCAGGCAACAAGTACCTCCTCACGATTATGGATGTTGCCACTCGTTATCCGGATGCATACCCCATGCGAAATGGTACAGACAGTCCAGTGGTGGTCTTTATTTTCGTCTGTGACAACGGGAAGTATTTTATATCATGAGTAGAATATAAGATGCATTGTAGTGTGAAGTTGAGAGAGAGAGAGAGCGGGCAGCGAGGGGGTAGTGAGTGTTGCCTCCTTCCTCCCTCCTCCTTGCTCGGAGGAGTTTCCCGCCCGCGCGGGCTTTCTCTCGTCTTTGATTGGCTGGTGGTTCTTGGCGCGTCCTAGGGCCCTGCTGCCTTGCGACATATCGGCCTGTGATTGGCCGACCATCATGCCTTTGTGGGATCCTGAGGGTCCCGAGGAGCTACCCTCCTCAGAGCAGGCTAGGGACGCACACGACTAACATCCTTTTTACAACTGTCCCCCATATCTCCACCATTCTGATACTGTCTCTCTCACTCAACTTCCTTTCTTTCATTCCTCTAATCTTTTAACGTCACAGCACTCCCTTTGGGTTCTGTACACGATTTCAAATCGGCCCATCGTATTGTGTGCGTCGCTCTCATATATATTTCCATGTATTAGAATAGGCTAGAAGGGTTCTTAGTCTATGGAGGTTTGATGACTCTGTGTGTGTCTCCCTCAGTGTCCTTAGTTTATGGAGGCTTGTTGACTGTGTGTGTGTGTCTCCCTCATTATCATTAGTGCTCTGCTGGGTTATTTTATGCTAGACTGGGATGAGGTTTCTGTTGTCGTTGTCACCGATGTGAGTACGGTTTGCTTATACCTACACTACTTCGACGGTTTCTGTGGTAGCCTAGGTTGTCTTTTTGGTTGTGTCTTTTGCGAGTGCAGCATCGTGTTGTAAGAGGGCATTAGCCTACTACCTTATAACACAGTGCTGCCTCTTTGCTTGACTTTAGAGGGATCGCCAGGGTAGAACCAGATACTTGAGATCTGGATCTACCAAGAGAGCATCCCCGTCATTAACGTAACTTTAATCATACCGCCTTAAGGACAACGCTAGGCTATGAGCCTGTCTTGCTCAGCCACAGTTTCCTAACCTTGATATCCCAGCTAGACTTTATTCGCCGAGCAGACACTAGTTAGGACATAAGCTCATTTTGTTATGTATGCATTATTATTCACAGTATTTATTAGTCTAGGTTGTTGTTGAGTTGCACAACCATAGCCGACTGTTTCGTTGATGAGGAAGTACTTCTTTTAGTGTCGAGCATTACTGCCGTTGCGCATTTATAGTATTCTCGTGTCAGTTAACATTATATGTCCTACCTTTTAGTGTAGTCAGTCTACACGTGTGGTGTCCTCCCTCCTGCCTTTATATAATTTAAGATACGAGCATCTTATGAGCATCAGACTTTCTTCAGATGTTTCCAGGTCTATGCTGTAGGACTATACTTCACTTTCTTTCAGATAGGAGTGAAGAGTTTATTGTTGTTTAGAGTAACTGTATTGAAGCATCTTTTTATTGTATTAAATCTTGCAGTGATTTAATTGATCTTTCCATAGCTTCCCTTTTATGCATTTTAACGTAACTTGCATCTTGTTTGTTATCAGGCTATACCAGTGTGGGTTAGCCTGAAGTAGAGTAAAGGATACCCCATTATCGCAGATTAACTTTGGAGGGTATAGGTGTTTTTGTTCGCCGGCATATAAGTTCAAGGGTTTGGATCTAGCATACCGTTGTTGCATAGTGCCCTATTACTAGTCCAATCATTAAGTGCCCTTGTTTTATTCGTAGCCCCGGTCGTAACACCATTGACTGTAAATAAAGTACGATATTATAGAGTAGTTTTGAGGAGGGGTAGATGGAATGAGGGAGGTCAGTAACAGATGAGTGAAGGGAGATAACCTTTCTGGGAACTGAGCTAAATTTAGACTGGTGTCCAGTGGACTGGTGTCGAATGACGCTTGTGAAAGGGAAGGGTAGATTGCCATCAGAAACACTTAGATATATTTATTTGCAAGTAATATGCAATCTAAATGTATATTCGAGACCTACTTGAAGTATTTGTATGATAGTCATGCTATGTATAATCCAATATACGCACGTAAGGGCGTAGGCGAGATATAAGAAAGATGGTTGAGCAATTTTTGACACCCACACAGTTGTTATTCATTATTTACAAGATTGCACAATACAAATGTATTTGTGAAGATTATTTTATGCATGCTGTATTTATACGAATTTAGTTGGTAGCCAAACTCAGACAGAGAGAGGTGTTGTGGATGGAGGGAGGGAAGGGTCACCCACTGACCCACTGACCGTGTGATAATGATTGGAGTCACACTGAGAGGGGCAATTTTGGTGAGTGTTGGGGCAATTTTTGATCAAATAAAGTTCTATAATTACTTTTTTTGACAGAGAGAAAGTTTTATATACTTTTGCATGATATGATTGATAATCCCATCAATTTACAGAAGTAAATTGGTGGGATAAAACGATTGTTTTTGTATATTGTCATCTCGATTGTAGACACGAAGATTTGAGTGACATATTGTATGAGCTGCTGTGGCCTAGTCAGTAAGGTGACGGATTGGAAATCTCAAATTATGGCAGGGCAGTGGGATCGAATCCAGGAGGGGGTTATGGGGAAGGTTTTATACTGTTTAGAAATGTTTTGATATTTTTTTTTTTTATGAGATCATGTCATTGTATTCAAGCAATATGAAATATTCATAGAATATATCATATTTGCAAGAATACAATGACATGACTTGTATTTTTTTTATTTTTTTATTATCATCTTATAAGTAGGTTGGACAGGATAATTTATTGAAACATAATGATTTTTTTACAATAAGATATATAAATATTGGCTATAACAAACATGTATATATTGATATAGTGAACAAAAAGGCATATCACATGGACATCTTTGAAACTTATAAACTAAATAATAAAATACATATTTATATAATGAAAAAAGGCATATCACAGGGACATCTTTGTATCTAAAATTATGAGGTAGCGTGATCAGTTCAGTTAGGTCTAAGTTAGGTCAGGTAAGGTAGGGCACGAGTCCAGGGAAGGGGGCGGCACTCAGTAGTTCTTATACATATGGTAGTCCCTGAAGCTATAACTGCGAAGCAGAGTGCGACCATGCACTCGTGGCACATTGTGGTGACTTTTGTTGTTGTTGGGGCTCTCCTGGAGGTGTTTATGCAGACGTGACACTTCAGCTGCCTGTGACGAGCGCCAACCAGTTCCATGTGGATTGGGAAGTATCTTTCCACCCCCACCTGGATAAGGTCAGGGACGTGATCCCCACGCCATGACGTACACCTGTGAGTGGGGGTGCCATACTTCGTCAGGAGTTGATATGACACGTTGTAGACAAATTCCCTGAATTTGAGTTTTTTATTTGGTGCCATATCTCTCTTGACCAACCACAAGTTGTAGGTGTTGAGCATCGTGATGTCAACTAGGTGGAGGAAGAGCTTGTGATACCACTTCACAGTCTTCCTCAGACACTCAACGCCTGCCAGTTGACAATCCGACTTGTCCACCAGGCGCATGTTCTTGGTGTAGTCCACTACCAAGTCGGGCTTATGGATGATCTTCTTTGTTCGGTAGTGGACTTTACTAGAGTCCACCTGGGCACCTGTGTGGACTGTCGAAAGCAGGTGAATCTTTTGTCTTTCCACTTCAGGGCTACCACTTTCCCGGACTTTTCCAGTTGTTTGTATTTCTGCCCCCTTCGTCGCCTTCTTCGGATATGCCTCTCGCAGTGTTCCTGGACTAGTTTGTCGTCAGAAGGTGTGTCGCTGGAGGAGGGATCTGAAAGAGGAATGACATTATCTGCGAACTTGGGCATAAACTTTCTTGTCTTTCTGACAGTCCCACATGATCCCGTTTGGTTGTCATGAAGAAACTGGCAGAGAGCAGGAGAAGTATACCAATTGTCAGTATACAAGACATGGCCATTGCCCAGGTAAGGTGCCAACATTTTCCTGACGATGGCACCTGACATGCCCATGGGGTCATTGGCAGCGACTTTTGGTATGTTAATGTCAGTTCCTGTATACACGATCATGTCCAGCACTATACCTGTCTCACTGTCGTACAACACGAAGAGCTTGATTCCAAACTTACGCCTCTTCAAGGGGATATACTGCTTGAAAACAAAACGTCCTTTGAAGAGCACGAGCGACTCATCAATCACCAAATTGAGGAAGGGGTAAAAGTATTTCTTGTACCTCGCCAACAACATGGTGAACACCTCCCGAACTTTCCATATCCTGTCAATCCTGTTAGGATTTTCGTTGTCTGCAAAGTGCATAAATCTTAGCAGCAACAAAAATCTGTCACGAGTCATGTACTTATTGAAAGTTGGGGTGGCGATGAGAGGGTCGTGCTTCCAATAATATTGTAGCACATGCTTCTTGCAAAGAGGCATGAGGAACAACAAGGCAAAGAACGTCATGAACTCATTCACAGTCGTATCAACCCTGCCTCGTATTCTCGCTTTTGGAGAAAGGACGTCCAGTCTGCCAAACACCCACCTGTAATAGGCGTTTGTTTGGGCAACTATATACGTCATTAACTCCATGTCGAAAAAAGCGAGGAAGAAATCCATCTCGTTTGTACCTAACCTACCAGCATCAAACTGGTGTCAATGTCAGGCACAAAATCAGCCCCGTCAGACCACACAAACGTATGAATGTTGGCGTCGTGGATTGGAATTTCGTGTGCGTGTGCGCCACCATCAGACAAATCACTGTCATGATCGCGATACAACGCTTCATCATCACCCTCCTCACCACTAGAAGGACGCCCTTCTTCATTTTCTTCACCTTCGTCTGACTCACTGCCACTATCCACTCCCCCCCTCCCCCACGCTCCCGTGCTGCGTCGTCGTTGTCGTACTCCTGGCTGTCAACATCCTGGGAATCCCCAAACAGCAGGGCGTCGTATTTTGATGGTGTTAGGGTCCTCATTCGTCTACTAACACGTGCAGGCGTCTTGTGGGTAGGGGCAGAAGGGCCGGCAAGGGCGGCGTCAGCAGGGGCGGTGTCGGCAGGGGCGGCGTCGGCAGGTCCAGCAGTGGTGGGTGGTGCAGAGGTCCTAGACGCAGGCAATATAATTGTTGTCCCTGTCGCCCCTTTCCCTTTCCCTTTCCCTTGGGCAGGGGCAGAAGGGCTGGCAGGGACAGAAGGGCCGGCAGGGGCGGCGTCGGCAGGTTCAGCAGTGGTTGGTGGTGCAGAGGTCGTGGACGCAGGCAATATAATTGTTGTCCCTGTTGCCCCTTTCCCTTTGCCTTTGCCTTTGCCTTTGCCTTTCCCTTTCCCTTGGGCAGGGGCAGAAGGGGCGGCGTCGGCAGGGGCAGCAGAGGCGGCTGGTGGTGGTGGCAGGGTGACAGTGGCAGGCATACAAGTGTTTTTACCTACGCCAGTCCCTTTTCTCCTAGTGGCCCCCGCAGGTCCTGCAGCCCCAGGGCGGCCTCCTGCGTCAGTGCTACTGGTGGCAGGGGTGGCAGTGGTGGTATTGGTGGTGGTAGTGGTGGTAGCAGTGCCTGGGTGGTGGTGGCAGTGTCCCCAAAGTCCAATGACCTCTGTGCACTGCCCCTGCTTGCACGTGTTTTACATACTTTACGTGCGGGTGCTTCGTCTTCCGAGCTATATGGAGTGTCGTAATGGTAGCTTGGGTTTCTGGCAGCCACCCTCTGCCTTCCACGGCCGCTGACACCACCAGAAGGAGGGCTGGTTGTGTCATCAGGGCGCGAGCGTGAGGGACGTGTGGGCTCCATAGCTAGTGCTTGTGTACTGGCATGTACTGCTTGTACGCGCGCGGCCCGAGCGTACGGGGTGGTGGTATCGAGAGTTGCCAAGTAGTACTACACCCACACCAATTTGTAGTCGCCTGACTGTAAGCCCGCGGTTTTGGTACGCATTTAAAAACCTGGATCTTAAGAGTCTTCCCGCAGTCGCCCGGGGAAACTCTTAAGAGTCTTGCTGCACTTGCCGGGTTAATCTGTGTCGATATAGATTGATAGTCTATGGTTCGATTTTTGGACCATTTGAAGCATTCGTGTTTAGGTAGCTGATTAGTGTATAGATTTTAGAACAATAGAACAAATTTCAGAAATTTTAGTTTGATATTTTATTCACCTTTCACAATTTTTGCTTGGTGGTGTAATGGTTAAGGTGTCTAAATATTTGTGTGATAACCCAGGTTCGGATCCCGGCGGATCACATATATTTTTTCATTAAATTCATTGCAGGTGTTTGGTGGTGTGGTGAAATTAATAAACAAATAGAATACCTTCCTCAGTTGTCCACTTGTTGTTACCCGATGTGGACCTTCATTTTCTTTCTCATATTTTGTCAGTGAGTGTTTTCTGTTTTTGATTAATCTTTGCATTATTTGTCTTTTAATATTCTGTTTAGTGATTAAGAGTGTTTTACCCAGTTGAATTCTAATTTTTAGCTTTCTTTAAATATAATAAATAGATCCTTTTACGTTTAGTTAATTTTAGACTTGTCTTCATTTTTAAGAATCATGATTGACTACCTGATGATGGCCTTCTTGTAGTGAGCCAAAAAGTTGTTGAAGAAAAAAGAAAAATCGAGTAAGTAATTAAAGCATGGCATTAAGTACAGTGTTGACTATTCATATGTTATGTACTCCTATTTTGCTTACTTAAACCATTTTATTCCTTACATATTTACAGGGATTACTTTTATTATAACCATTATGTACTAATATTCCCATTATAACAACTTAGATATAGTTTTCATTGTATTTCTTGTATTATATGCACCTAGCTTAGGCTACAGGAAAAGACAGAAAGTATTCAGTTGACCTTTCAGAGGAACAGATCATGGGAATCACTTGGATCATCATATCAAGATTTGCCTTCTATCACGTGAAATTGTCATGGATTAGGCATGATCGGGGTGTGGATATACATGTGTTATGGGTGTGATTTAAGGTTTAATCCACACCCCTTTATGATACCTTGACAGGTACTGGTTAAGAGTTCTGTAAAACACCTAATGTGTGGTAAGACGTCATTCAGAGGGCGTAACCCGATGTCATAATTATAAGGTTGAGATATCGACATGAGAGCCAGAGAACAAGACCCCATCACTTGTTGACAGTAAGAGGTCAGAGGCTAGTCGTGATAGTGAAAGCCAGACATTTATAATTGTTTTTATACTTGCTTATTAAACATTGAATTATATATAGTAATTCTGAATAAGTTATAAATTAGTATTCATTAAAACAAATGTGAATTTACTCAAGTTTCAGTTTCCTTATATTATATCTGTAAGGCCTGATACTGTTATATATACATTTATTATTTATTATTTCCCATATAACCCGGGATGGTGGCAGTCCTTTGAGAGTTATTTAATCAAGATATAACTCTAACTTCAGTGGCCATTATACGGTGACTAGCGGTGGTCCTGTACACACAGGCAACGCCCATAGATCTGTAATTTGACTGCAATTGCTACTAAGTAATAAATTTAAGTCACTAATAGTCTGAATATTATATAGCTTCACTTATTACGGCTGGCCTGAGAGGAGCATATTGGCGAACCTGGCAACCAACGCACCGTCGTGCCCTACGAGTGTGGACCGTGATCGAGTTCGCCCCATTGAATGTCCTGCGGAATCCTGTGATTCCTCAACTTCAACTGCAGAAGGGATTCTTCAAATGAAGGAGGCCCTCCCAGTAGCAGTATTGGTCGTGCCTTGGAGGATCAAGTTTGGGAGGAGGACGCTATTAGGACGAGACTGTATTGGGGTGGGATATCCAGCTGCCAAGTGTGATAGACACTAGGACATCCCCAGGCACACAGCCCAAGGCCACGGAACCAACCCTTACCACCCTACCCGACTCAGTCTTGGTATTGGTGTGACAGAGAGAGGATATTTAGCTGGTCGCTGACACATAGACGAGGTAACATGTTCATCTGACTTGGAGGCCTTAAGTGATTAAATAACAAATTATTCCAATCTTTGAATTCAAGTTTTTCAGTAGATAATTTGTTTTGCATTAAATTTTTCACTTATCTTGATCTAATTGTGCAATATAATTTACTCTGAATTCTTAGGTTGTGTCGATTGCGTTATTCTAGCGTGATTTGTTATGCAGGGATATATAAGATTTTGTTTTGTTCTATTGTAGTGTTGATTTTATTTGCATGTTTTTCAATTTGAGGGTTCTCTATGTCATTAAGACGACTATTTAAGAGAAAACCTCCTATTCCCGGGGCCGAAGAAACGGTTGATCCTGACTTATCTGATATATCTGAAGAAGGTGACGATTTTTCGGACGATAGTATTAAACATGTATATACGGAAGTTGTTGATTGTCTGGTAAATCCTGGTAAATCAGGTGAAGCACCTATATATGAAAATATTAATAAAAGTTTGTTGAGGAGTGGAACATCTCGTGATACCACACCTTCCTATTTAAAACCTATCACAGCCTCTGTTCCTCAGCCTTCTATAAATCCAGTCAAGATGACTACCCCCGAACCCCCTTCCCAGAGCTTCAATTTAAATGTCGTGCATGGTCAGGCAACGAACCCGTTCACTGGTTTGGAGGAACACAGAAATATTATCTCAGTTTTGGATGACGTGGATACGGAGATCGCGGCCAAAGGTATCAGTCTAGAGAGGGCCAAAATTTACATTTTTAGCTCGAAAATTGACAAGGGAAATACCCCAGCAGGTTATCTATCTATTGTTGTGCTATGATCTTATCAATGTTAAAACTTACGATGAGTTCAGGGTCAAGTTTTTAGAGAAATTCGGTTCATCGAGCAAAGGTGCATTTGCGAGATTCCATGACTTCGCTGATCTGCTATTGAAGCAAAAGAAAAACCAGTCTGTGGACACCTTATTAGCTCAATGTTCAAAATTCGCAAATTGCATGTCGCATGACCTAATTCATCACACCTGGTTTGACGAGGGTAAAATATCACTAGAGCATCTGAGTAAATTGTTAGGATATGTGATGTTAGTGAACGCTTTCCCGGACTCCGTGAAACCGATCGCTAGGAGGATTGAATTTCCGCATACAATGTCTCTCAATAAATTCACAAAGGAAAGCTTGCGATACAAGTGGTGTTAACACCGATCACCAATTCCCGGTCTCGAAAAAGGAAAGCTTAGCAGGAAGACTTCGCAAAACATAAAAGGCCCCAGATATCTCCTCTCCAGATGCGCTGCTCTTTCGCGCAGCTCCTCCCACATGACTTCTGAGGGGTCTACCTGAAACCCTCCTAATCCACCCCCTGTACCTGTGACCTTCTGACCCTCAACCACCGTACCACGGACATCGCAGCACAAGTTCCGACTTGCCAAGGGTAGAGCCAGCAATTCTAAGGGCTCGAGTAAACTTGCATGCAAGGCTGGAGTCCAAGAATTACCCTCTCTTTCCACTGAGTGTATATGCCATGGCTGTAGATCAAATTGTCTGAGAGTTCATTTCCCTATTTAAGAACTATTGTCTCTCACACCATAGTGCTCAAGATACATTAAGATCTTTTCTAGGCTTGTAGTTTTGACATTAAAAGTGGAAATAAAGACATGTCCCTAAAACACTCGTAGTATATAATCAACACTCTTGGAGAAGTCTTTGCCATGGCAAGACCGCTACAATAGTCAAGGTTTTGCGAGACACCGTCACTTAAACGGCACTCTGTATACAAAGTGCTTACATCATATGTACCAAAGCCATCGTTGAGGACATATGCTTGTAAAAAGGTCTAAAAATCTAATCATCAGGGTTCTTTAAACACTCTTATAAAGGTCAAAGGTAGTTGGGAAAGATAGTACAGCCATGGTCACACTTCTTCCCCACGTTCGCCTGATGAATAGTTACTCTGTCATGACTTGAGGGACTGTTCATTAACCCTCTCCGACATATGACGCGATTTTGAGCCGATTAGGGATACTTTAAAGCCTTTGTTACCATCAGGGATATTTAGAAACCTTTAGTTTAGTTACTTCAACCTCTGCAGTTGTCTTTGAGTTAGCTGTGGGCAGAAAACTAATTTTGAAGAGGTAATTATAAGAGTGAGAGAACTCTATTTCTTATTGCTAATCTGGGAACCTCTGCATCATATGAGTCTGAAGGGGTTAAAGACCCTACATCCAAAAGTACCGAAACAGAACTTCATCAACGACTATTATAACAGTTAGGATAGTCGAGCAACCATAGTGCGGGACATGTCCTCACTCATGCTCGCGTTAATCCGATAGTACGCCCCCTATGTCATGACATAGGGAACTACTATTAAAGGCCCCAAACCAAATACCAAATAGTCCATCTGTAAATCCCACTCCATTGACCACACAGCAGGACCACCTAAGCGGCCGGACAAAGACAGAAGAAAGGACTTAGCAATAAACAACTAGATCAACAGAATTAGTGTTACTTCAAGACTCTACCCAGTGTTAGAATAGAAGTGCTAGTGGATTCTCTAAGTTCGTCGTGGATCTGCGTCCGTGCTTGGCGTTATAATATTGTGTCATTTTCCATGTAATCAGTATATTATATATTTTGAATGTATTGTTATCTTTGTATCAAGTGATTATTAATAAGAACACTTATGTATGCACTCTGTATTATATATATCCTTTACGACTTTTGTGCATGTGTAGTTTGACTTTCGTTTCTCCAGTCGATTAAGAACCTACCTTTATCCAATTAGCCCCAGTAAAAACCTGGTATATAATATACTGTATATATATATATATACCGGGTATATATATATATATATATATATATATATATATATATATTATATAAACATATATGCAAGAAAGTAACAGCAACACGTGAACTTATAATATGCTAAATATCCACAGGGAAGGAAGGAAAATAAACACGGAGTCCCAAGCGCTTTCGTGTATTACATCTTCAGGGGCCAGAGACAAACTGAGAATGATCATATACAATGTGATATTATTTAAGTGTGAAAACCTAAACAAAAACAATTAAAAACTCATACTATGTAATATAAAAATATAAAGGAAAGGCAGAGTGATATTCATCAATAGAAGACTCAAAGGATTATTTGAGGCTTCGATTATACTAAAATATAGTCATGAAATACATACCGGTTCAGTATATTTAAAAAAACATAATAACGATACAAAAAATATGTTTTCGAATTGTGACAAAAAGATCGAGTTAATATATATGAGTTAAAATACAGAAGGTATTGTATGTCTGAAGCAGTTATATAACCTTATCTCCAATTACAAATATATAAAACCCTAAATTTTGATTTGTTTACAAATACAATTGACAATGAAATGATCTAGTTTGTACAGTAAATGCCACTGCTTATATTCATGTTTATATTATCTGTATGCTTAATGATCTAGTTTGTACATGCCACTGCTTATATTCATGTTTATATTATCTGTATGCTTAATGATCTAGTTTGTACATGCCACTGCTAATATTCATGTTTATATTATCTGTATGCTTAATGATCTAGTTTGTACATGCCACTGCTTATATTCATGTTTATATTATCTGTATGCTTAATGATCTAGTTTGTACATGCCACTGCTAATATTAATGTTTATATTATCTGTATGCTTAATGATCTAGTTTGTACATGCCACTGCTTATATTCATGTTTATATTATCTGTATGCTTAATGATCTAGTTTGTACATGCCACTGCTTATATTCATGTTTATATTATCTGTATGCTTAATGATCTAGTTTGTACATGCCACTGCTAATATTCATGTTTATATTATCTGTATGCTTAATGATCTAGTTTGTACATGCCACTGCTTATATTCATGTTTATATTATCTGTATGCTTAATGATCTAGTTTGTACATGCCACTGCTTATATTCATGTTTATATTATCTGTATGCTTAATGATCTAGTTTGTACATGCCACTGCTTATATTCATGTTTATATTATCTGTATGCTTAATGATCTAGTTTGTACATGCCACTGCTTATATTCATGTTTATATTATCTGTATGCTTAATGATCTAGTTTGTACATGCCACTGCTTATATTCATGTTTATATTATCTGTATGCTTAATGATCTAGTTTGTACATGCCACTGCTTATATTCATGTTTATATTATCTGTATGCTTAATGATCTAGTTTGTACATGCCACTGCTTAT
The DNA here is from genome assembly GCA_032716605.1 of Paralithodes platypus. Lineage (NCBI taxonomy): Eukaryota > Metazoa > Arthropoda > Malacostraca > Decapoda > Lithodidae > Paralithodes > Paralithodes platypus. The sequence continues at coordinate 43,743,166 of CM064509.1, read as the reverse complement.
ATTCATGTTTATATTATCTGTATGCTTAATGATCTAGTTTGTACATGCCACTGCTTATATTCATGTTTATATTATCTGTATGCTTAATGATCTAGTTTGTACATGCCACTGCTTATATTCATGTTTATATTATCTGTATGCTTAATGATCTAGTTTGTACATGCCACTGCTTATATTATCTGTATGCTTAATGATCTAGTTTGTACATGCCACTGCTTACATTCATGTTTATATTATCTGTATGCTTAATGATCTAGTTTGTACATGCCACTGCTTATATTCATGTGTATATTATCTGTATGCTTAATGATCTAGTTTGTACATGCCACTGCTTATATTCATGTTTATATTATCTGTATGCTTAATGATCTAGTTTGTACATGCCACTGCTTATATTCATGTTTATATTATCTGTATGCTTAATGATCTAGTTTGTACATGCCACTGCTTATATTCATGTTTATATTATCTGTATGCTTAATGATCTAGTTTGTACATGCCACTGCTTATATTCATGTTTATATTATCTGTATGCTTAATGATCTAGTTTGTACATGCCACTGCTTATATTCATGTTTATATTATATGTATGCTTAATGAAACTAGATTCTATTATATTCCGGTCAATATAATTATGATTTACATGACACAATTGATGAAGCATTATCCCAATCAATATTGTGTTCATAATCTCGTACATGTATAAAGACACCGTTTGAGACTTGTCCTGTTTGAACGCTTGTCACATGTTTTTTAATTCGAATGGCTAGTTGTTTTCCAGTTTTTCCAATATATACCTAATTAAAAAAATTGCAAGGGAGCTTGTATATACATCCACCGTACATATAAGAAGAATTCTTTATGAGTATATTCTTAACAGTATTGCTGTTACAAAAAACAACATTAGCATTAAAAAGTTTCAGCATAGGAAGTACCTGGAGGAGATTAGCGTTGTATGGTAACTTTAGCATATTATGAAAATTAGTTTCTGGTTTAGGATTAACTCTATAGAATTATTTTCTTGTTTTTTTGAGAGAAACATCAATGAAAGATTTAGGGTATTTTAACTCTGTACCTGTGTCATATATACATTGAATGTCATCATCTAAAAACTCTGGGCTACAAATACGAAAGGCTCGTAGAAACATGGACGAGAAAACTGAATGCCTCACTTTATCATTGTGTGAGGAGTAATAATGAACATAAGATGATACATTAGTTGGCTTCCTATAAATGCTATATTTGAATTGATTACTATGGCCCCTGAAGATGTAATACACGAAAGCGCTTGGGACTCCGTGTTTATTTTCCTTCCTTCCCTGTGGATACTTAGAATATATACTGTATGTATATATATATTGAGTATATATCACAAATACACGTGAGCCACATTTAGTGGTGTAGTTGATTAAAGCGTCGGCTATCGTCCTGACAGTCGGCGGTTCGAACCCCACTGAGAGATTAGAAATATATATATATATATATATATATATATATATATATATATATATATATAATATATATATATATATATATATATATATATATATATATACAGTATGTATATATATATATATATATATATATATATATATATATTGTTTTTTTTGTTTTTTTTTTTTTTTCCTATGTGAATAAGGGAGACATAAGGCATAACTGCCTGCAGCGAGTGCCTCCCCCAGATTTCAAAGAGAGACAGGGCCGAAATCAAGGGACGCTCGAGCTAAAATGCCTGGACACACAGAGTTTGAAGCAATTTAAGTCATAGGAAGAGGCAAAAACTGATTCTTGGAGAGTTCCAGAGCTGAGCAGTTGAATAGAAGAAAGTCTGAGAATATCGTTTCACTCTTGGGTTGGAGAGTTGCACAGAGTAGGAGTGGGATTGTGTTGCAAGGCGGGTACTACGTACCCTACGTGGAGGAGGTGGTATACACTGGGAAAGCTCCGAGGAACACTGATTATTGTACTAGCGATAGAATAGTGAGGGAGATGCAACATTGCGGCGAAGAGAGAGAGATTGCAGAGAGTTGGTGAGTGGACGGGAGTGAATGATACGAAAGGCTTTCCTTTCTACTTTATCTAGGAGTGCGGTGTGAGAGGATCCTCCCCACACATGTGAACAATACTCAATACAAGGACGCAATGTGCCCCTGTACAGAGCAAGAAGCTGCGCAGGGGTAAAGAACCCCTTGAGGCGGTTGAGCACACCCAGCTTCTGGGAGGCTGCCTTAGCGAGACTGGTCTTTCCAAGTGAGAGCAGAAGAAAAAGAGACACCGAGAACATTGATGGAAGATGAAGGGTTGATTTTTGTATTGTTGAAGAATAAGGGATAGTCCTCTGGAGGTTTCTGACGGGTAGTAAGATATATATATATATATATGAATAAATAAACTGTATATAATTTTTATTTATTTTTTATTTGTTTTTCCCTTGGCAGTTTTCGTAGGTGATCGATTTGGGTTGAGTGGCCACAATGATTGATAGCCCATTTTGGATAAATGCCTGTTTAAAACTAATTTGGGCTGAGTTGCCCTTTTGGTTTACGGCCAATTGAAACTGTGTGGACCTTTAGGTTTGTGGACAACTTGTGTTGAGTCAACGTTTTGCTCTGTAACCGATCTGGGCTGCGAGGTGTTTTGGCCTGCAACTATTTTAAGGTAAGTGGCCATTTTGGCCCATGTAAGTTTTGATCCAAAGTTGTTTTGATCTGAGAAGTTTTGGGGCTACAGCCACTTTGGACTCAGCAGCCGATATGACCCGAACAATTAAGTTAGTCTGAGCAGTCAAATCTGAATAACTAACAACCACCCCTTCTGTAACCGTCTCCCAGATATCTTAAGTGAATTTTGCCTGAAAACAACAGAAAGGAGAACAAGAAGAGTGGACCGGAAGTTCATTAACCCTCCGGGTCGTTTCGTGACGGAGGCAAAAATGGTTTCATCGTATTCCAAATGTAAATGGAAAGGACCATGTGGATAATACGCAAGAGACGATGAAAGGAAAGCAAATGGCCAATTAAGATAAAGGGAAATTGGAATCGAAGAAAGAAGTCAAGAAGAAGCATAAGAGCAGGGACAATGGCGCAGAAAATTAGAAGACCAGAAATTGAGAAAACAATATAAATCCGAAGAAAGAAGGCAGAACCGAAAATTAAAATCATAAATATCTTGGAATGGGAAGCGACCTAGAGAGGATATAGAATGAATAGAAGTGCAACGAAAAAAGAGTAAAGCAAGAGAACATGAGAAAGAGGGAAGACTGGGATGACAGCAAAACTGATAAGAGTATACAAAATCCTATTTCCATCGACATTATTTTATTTGTATTACAAATAAAATAATGTCAATGGAAATAGGATAAACCGTGATTACGAATTATGAGAAAGTTAAGAAAATTAATGAACACTATGGTAATAGCAGGCAAGTGGGGTATACGAAACACACAGACACACCCACACATATTCTCTCTCTCTTTCTCTCTCGCTCTCGCTCTCTCTCTCTGTCTCTCTCTCTCTCTCTCTCTCTCTCTCTCTCTCTCTCTCTCTCTCTCTCTCTCTCTCTCTCTCTCTCTCACACACACACACACACACACCATTTAGATGTATTTATAGAACTGTGAAAAAAAACGAGATGATCTAGGACAAATGAGAGATATAATAGAAAGTAACGCAGATGTATGAAAAAATAGCACACACCATACAGGGAGAGAGAGAGAGATGGTAAAGATATATTATCATATAACACATATACGTGCACCGTGAAAGTATGAGAGAATAATAATATAATATGGCAATATATATTTTACAAACAGTCAGGCAGACACACAATCAGACTGAAAGAATCGATAACAGTAATTAACAATGTATTTATTATGACCCAAGGAAGTCAGCTACCAATACCATTTTATTGCATAAGTAACTTATGGAATATATGACAAATTATAATATGGGGGGTCTCGGCCCCCACCCACTATTGACGTCATCAAATCATCTCCATAGTTTGTGTTTTGTCGGGCTATAATAGTTAAAGCTTGTGATATAGTCTTCACTAAAATCCAGATCTAGACTTATAGACCGTAAATAATCCCAACAGGGACTTCCCGAACACGTTCTTAATATCACAAATAAGTATTCAACTAGGTACTACAGAACTCAGTAACAACACACATGTGAATTATATACACAAGTTTATTCAAAGGCATAGGAATGGTATCTTTACTTATTGGCTTTGGTTTATAAGAGTAATTCAGGGTGTAGCATTACCTTAATAATTATGAGAATTATAAGGCAACGAAGCGAATATATATAAGTAGATTTTTTTTGTTTTTTTTGTTTTGTTTCTATATTCCAACTTACTTCCTCTCAGGCATAGGCTGAGAGCCTTAACATTCACCGCTTTACAATAAACAGTGAAGCCCGTGAGGTCTTGTTCCAGTCTAGGGAGTGAGACATGTGAAGCACGTAGAGTACAACGAGCACCTGCCATCTTGCCTTCACATGAGGCACGGTGCTCACTCATGGCCCGAAACGACCCCATCTCTGAAGCCACCTCGTTCCCGTGCTTCACTGTCTCACCCCCTACACTCGGACTCTCACACTTACACACACACAACGCCACCTGTTGAGCAGATAACTCACCAGGCATTGCACCCCTATAGCATATTTTGAATATGGGAATATTCATACAGTGCTATTTAATCAGGGAACAATGAGGGTATTTTATTGACGTTTCGGTGGGCTTGTGGTAATGCACTGATACTAGGTACAGCACAAATTCCATCCCAATAATATCTTCCCATTGATACATCGGGATTTGAACCCGGGACCTTTGGATTACCAGGCCAGTGGCAAGACCACTCCACCACACCTCCCCTAAATGCGATCATTTATACTACAGTGGTGGTAATAAACAAAGCAGGAAATATGCAATTAAATAAACACATGACCTATAGTATCAACCCTTAATAATAATAATGATGTGGGTCGAGTGTCTTACGTGAATGAAACAACAATAAAGATAATTGTACAATCTCGATACAAGGGAAGATGAATGAATTGAGAGGTAAAATAAATACACAGGCAGTGGGAGCGAGATGTACGAATGGGGCGTGCGCGCTTGAGCTAAGCAAACGCTCTCAAGTTAATGCGACCTTTAATCAGCTAGCTTGTCAGGTCATGCGTTCTACTGCGGGGTTGGAAATTACAAATCTAGTTTGTGTAAATATGAACTTAATCTCAGAGATATTATGATGAAACTGGGGACAATGTATTATTTAATTTTTTTCACAATTTACTATGTACGTAGCTCAAATTATGTAATTTATGACTTGAACTTTATATTCACTTCAATCGAACGTATGCAATAATTACGAACTTGGTCGAGGAATTCAGATGAAATGATAGGAATACAATTATGAATCAACTATAGAGAAATATCTATTAATTGTATATAAAGACAAAGTCTAATTAACCAAATGAGATTGGTTAACAGATGTCCTGGAAACGCTTATAATGATAATAGCGTAAATGATAATTATTACAATATTAATTATGCTAAAAGTGACGCACAAGACGAAGTTGTACTGCGGAAATACTCAGAAGGGTATTAACAAGATGTCTGAACGAGTTAACAGAGACTTAATAAGAATTCACCTTAATAAACGGTGTATTCGAGATGATGGACAAATTAGATAATAGACTCTATGCAATGCTAGAATTCCTAGACAGTAAGAATCAGAATTATCTACATCAGTAATCAAATGAACGGTAATACTAGTTCATAAAATAATTACAAAACAATTAAGTCATTGAACGTAAATATGGGGGCTTGGGAGTATATATATTAAGTGGATGATAAAACTTCACAACGGATACTGAGATATGTTAATTATGAAATTGAGCGTAGGTTTTAGGTAATAAGTTATGAGTTATGAAGGGGAATCAAAACACGAAATACACTTCGACCTCAACTTGTAACATACATAACAGAGTACATATACTAGGAAAATCTGTGAGTGCGTGGCGAGATGAATTAATTAACACGAGTATATAACGTATGCGTAGGACGTTCTATAGGATATTTAAACAAGATGAACATAGGATCTTGAACACAGATCTAGATAAGAGTTAATATCAGTTTCAGAAGGATTAACACATACCCAATTAAGGATCTTGGGCACAGATCTAGATATAATCTCACGCTTACACAATTCACATATTTTAACCTATACCTTGACAACAATAATCACAACGTAAGATATACAGAGACACTTAGGGTAATGTTGGAGGGTAGAGAGATAGCAAGGCTGGCCGACGTAGATCGTAGGTTCGTGGAGCAGCACTTCAGGGGGGTAGGGCATCACTCGAGCAGGACTTCAAGTTCCAGACTTCAGAGGGCACCACAGGTATAGCACTCTCTCCGGCAGGGGGCATGTTTGGGGCAAGCTTCTGCTGTGGTTAGCTGTCCTGTCCTTTTTCAAGGCTGAGTACAGTACCGCAGTGGATTTTTGCATACTTTTCCACCAAATCTTTGAGGTAATATCTGACTTAATTCTTGACTCTCTTTTATACAGTCTCGCAGTAATAGGGGTATTGTGAATTCGTTGTGATTGAGTTGTGAGGTTTAATACTTATCGTAGACATAGCTGGTTAATAATTATAAGTTTACCTATATATTAGGTAACACATTTACATCATACATGACATTTATTTAACCTATTCTTGGAGAAATCTTACTTATAAGGATTACATCATTCTCCAGACTCTTAGACAGACTTGGATATTGCTCGCCTATTTGTGCTTCTTCTCTGGAGGTTAATACATCAACAGGACCGTCATAACTTTTTACACTTTCTCCTCCACAATGCAGAACTTCTGCTTATCAGAATTCATTTATCCCCAGAGCTACTACTCTTTGGAATTCACTTCCCTCGAATTGCTTTCCACAAACTTACAATCAACAAATGTTTAAATCCAGTTGTTACAAACATTTTATGAATGGAGGATGCCTTTAGGCACATGGACCTTTTTGTTTTATCTGTGTTTATCCTTCCTCCGTTCATTGTCTCTTAAAAAAAAAAAAAAAAAAAAAAAAAAAAAATGGTACTCTTGCTCAGGTCCATTTATACCTGTAAGCTTCCGGTCGCTGGTGTTTAACTTGCATAAACATGCCTTCATCATATTGCAGATCCGGAACTGGAGGGGATGCTGTCCTGTGATTGGCTGGTGTGGTTTGAAACCAAGGCTGTGGTTGCCTGTGACAAATTTCCATGCTCATAACTGCTGCTTGGTCCCATAGAACATGAGAAGCTCTGGGTGGCAGGGGTGGCTCCTGCATTTTTTTGTCCCTCCTCTGCTTCCGTGTTGTTGGTTTATCTTGTGGATCCAGTTGCAGGCTGGCAATTCTGCAACTGACTTTTGCATTTGGCTGTAGCAACCCCGTCATTTCAGTTTGCAAGTGAAGTCAATGGGTAACTAGAAATTATTGACTTTAATATCGTGAATACCAAGTAGAAATGTTTCATAGGTGTTCAAATTGGAGAACAGTCAGACAAACACACAGGCACAAGAGAAAACAATACCATGTGTGTCACTTCTACATCGACATGAAGGGTAATAAATACATATACAGACGCACAGAAGAGAGAGGATAAAGATAGACGATAATAAAACGCACACACAAGCAGAAAAAAGAGAGGAAGGCTGTTAAGACAAACATCTCAGCAATGCAGTATTATTCCTCCACACTTCTTGTTGTACACTCGTATCTTTTGCGTTCACTGCCGACCCTAGGATTCTCAAACTGTTCCTGCTTCAGTGTAAGCGTGGGAGGAAGGATATGATTGTGGGTGAAGAAAAGTGTGGGTGACTATATGAGTGTGAGTAACTTTATGAACGTAAGTGAGTACATGAGTGTGGGTGAAGATACAAGTGTGGGTGACTATATGTTTTTGGGTGAAGATAAAACTGTGGGCGACTATATGAGTGTGACATATATACAGTATCTATTAATGGGGGTGAATTTATTTGAGTGAGTAAACGATTGTTAGACATGCGCAGATTAATAATGGTTACATTGTAAGTTTAGGAGAGGGTGTAAGTGCGAGGATGGTAGAAGTTAGAGGAAGATTTTACCGTCAATATAATGTATGGGAGCGGGGAAGGATATGCATTTGGCTTTGTATCCCTTTAGCGGGCAGGTACCCCACGCGGGATCCTTAAACACGTGTTTTCGGCGGGCTGTTTTTCGCGCCATTGATGACATAGATGGCTACGGTTTGCTCCAACCAATAGGGAAACCTTTTATCATAATCTCCAGCCAATCACAGCCCTCTACCCCATCCCTGCGCGTCGGTGCAGGGCCAGAAGCGAGTAATTCTCAGCCAAGCCGCTGTAGTGGTCATATGTGCGTCAAGTTTGCTCTCTTCCCACGCCCCTCACGCCTAAGTCAATGAAGGTAAGGTTCTTAAAAGTTAATATGACATAAATGAATAGTTGTACTTTATGCTGGTATGAAAGATATTAGTATGGTTTCAAAGCAAATACGAAAATTTGGGTGCTGAATATGGTGCGCGTGGGATGTACACTGGACTTACGGGCGACCTCATGGAGCCCCCTTCCCCCCGCCCGGGATCTTTGGCCTGCATCACGAATAACCATGCTCATCTCTGCGGGGATCTTTGGCCCGCAACACGAAAAACCGTATGGCCTGATAGTGATGATGGTGATTGTGCATATATGATGGTGATTAGTGATTGTGATTATATTATTGATGATTATACTGCTATGAAATAAGTTTCCTACAAAATAACATTGAAACAGAGCAATTTCTGACTAATAGGTAATGTTAGAAATGACAAAATTATGGTGAATCTATGTTGATATTTTGTTTAAACATGCTATAGTGGTAGGCCAGTACCTTATTCATTGGTATGGACTCCACATAATGTTAGTTATAATATTGTTTGCCAAATATATTATTTTTTATGTCAATTTTCATATTATTCACCATAAATATGGTGATGAAAGTGATAGTGATGTTATATATTTCTTTTTCAGAGACCAGTGGGTTCCTTCTACAAGCAAACCAGAAGCAGGACGCAGTGGGTGGCACCAAAGACCAACGCCGACAGTCACATTGAGTTCGACCTGGAAGATGATGATGACACCATCGACCCTGACTTCCTGGCCCACATCGGTGACAGTGAACTACTATCCAGTAGTCCCAGTACATCTAGCAAGCAAGGTTAGTATCAAAGTGAATTAATTGTATACCAATAAACTATGGGGAAATCCACAAGTGTGGAGTCGGAGGGTGAGTGTGGCTCAGTGCTGTCACAGAGTTTCCCCCCAATGACTGATTGATTGACTGACTGGTCATTATATATATATATATATATATATATATATATATATATATATATATATATATATATATATATATATATATATATATATATATATATATATATATATATATATCTATATATATATACATATATATATATATATATATATATATATATATATATATATATACCTGTATATATATACTGTATATTATAAAGAAACTACATATAGTGAATATTGTGTATTTTCCTATTGGGTTGGTCATTTAAACAATTTAAAGGACTTATAGTTATATTGTTGGGTATTCAAATTTGTAAAAGAACTTACAGTAAATAATGTTGTGTAGTTCATTATTGTGTTGGTCATTTAAACAAATTAAATAACTTGGCATTTAATTATCGTGTTGGGCATTTAAACAAATTAAAGGACTTATAGTAAATATTGTTGGGCATTTAATACATTTAAAGAACTTTTAGTAAACAGTGTTGTGTATTTCATTATTGTGTCGGTCTTTTAAACAATTTAAAGAACTTTTAGTAAATATTGCTGTGCATTTCATTCATTTGTTGGGCATTTATTGTTTAAATAACTTTTAGTAAACAAATTACATTACTTACCTTACCATTACTTACCTTACTGTTCCTTACCTTACTGGTAAGCACTGGTTTGGGAACAGAGTTGTAGATGGGTGGAATAGATTGCCTAGTGCACTGATTAGCTCAGGATCGGTAACAAATTTCAAGCGCTAACTGGATAGTGATATGAATGATATGGGTTGGGTGTGAGTGGGATCTGCTTTGTGTGGGCCAGTCGGCCTTATGCAGGTATCCAATTTTTTATGTTCTTATGTTACACCCACACACAATTATACACGCATACTTCACATACTGATTGTTCCCTGATTAACCAGGGAACAGCGAGAACACTCTTAAGAGGTTTTGGTGGGCAAAGGCGAGAACACTCTTTTAACCCGTGGAGCCCCGGCTAGTTTTGTAATGTTTGCGCACCAGAACCCGGCCGGTTTTCAAAAAATGGTTTTATTCCAGAAACAATAGCGAATGGGTTAGGAATGAAGGAAAAACCACGAAAAACCGCTCAAAAAGCTTAAAAAATGGTCCTACAGAGCCCCCGAAAACGGATTTTATAAGAGTAAAAAATTTAAGGCAATTATCCCAAAAAACCAGGTTATTGCGCGCTCGCGCGCACGCACGTGGACTTTGAAAGTTTTCAACCATCGGCACGGTTGCGTGGGATACGTACACAGTTCCCATACAAATCTGAGCCCTCTTGAGTGGCTACACCTGAGGTTACGGTCGGCGCAATTAGGGTGACGAGTCAGGCGCGTCTCTGGGGCTGTGCGTTACATACATCGCCGACGCGTCAGACGCGTCGCTGGGGCTGTACGGGTTAAGAGGTAAGGCCTAAAACAAACTTTTACTGTAGAAGGCCCCAGTAGCACTTAAAACAAATGAAATGGTGTTCAAGTGAGATAATTCCCCTCCATACCTCCTATCACTCCTCCACATATGTCAAAGTCCCCTCCTTCCCCCCTCCCCCGCCCGTCAATTATCACCTATTTTCTCTCTTATTCCCTTATTCATTGGTATATTTTCGTGTCAACATCTCCAAGCCGGTTCTATGGTGTGGTCATGTGACTAGCGAGTGTGTTGCGTAAGGGAGAGTGTGGGTAAGTGAGTCAGTCAGGCTTCAGGCCTCGCAAGGGGAGGGTTTGCCTCGCTCTGCTCCACATCTCATGAATGGACCGGTTGGCAAAAATCCACGATTTTGACCATCCAAACACTATTCCCACTTGTTTTATTGTTGTTACATGTTACTATCTTCATATTAAATGTAAAATAGGCGCATATGAATAAGTAATAACGATATTTATCGTAAAATGACGATTTTAGGCGGGAATGAGGCCTAATATCGTCGCCTGGCGGTAGGGTGTTCATTACACACAGCTCGCCTTTAAGGGGTTAAATAGCACTGTATGATTATTCCCATATGCAAAATATGCTACAGGGGTCAATGCCTAGTGAGTTCATTGCTCAATAGGTGGCATTTTGAGAGTGAGGGTCCGAGTCTAGGTGGTGAGAGAGTGAAGCACTGGAGCATGTACGGTTGAATGTACAAGTTCTCAGCCTATGCCCGAGAGGGAGTAGTTGGAATATAGAACAAAAAAGTACTCTCTCTCTCTCTCTCTCACTGAAGGCATTCACTTACTATGGGTTTCAGAGGCCGTTTGGCATAGTTTTTTTCGGGAATAACTTAATTAATAAACAGTTGGATCAGTATGATATTTTGACACAGCTTTTTTCACACTGTCCCCTATTTTTTGTCAATATAGTGCATTACCAAAAGTGTAGAAATAAACCACTTGTCCCTGTGTAATGAGGTTAAGTCGCACATTAATGACTAATAAACGGACAAGCCTACCGTGGCTTACCTGTGAGAACCACCAAACCATTATTGCTCCTCCATCAAACATGGTAGTTATCAGCCACCACCAAACCCTATTATCGCCTTTAAATTCAAGTTATCTGTCAACATTAAGTATAAATATAGATAGATAGATATTGACAGATAACTTGAATTTAAAGGCAATGCTAGGGTTGGGTGGTGGCTAATAACTACCGTGTTTGATGGAGGAGCAATAATGGTTTGGTGGTTCTCACAGGTAAGTCACAGTAGGCATGTCCGTTTCTTAGTCATTAATGTGCGACTTTAACCTCATGACACAGGGACAAGTGGCTTATTTCTACACTTTTGGTAATGCACTATATTGACAAAAATTAGGGGACGGTGTGAAAAAGGTGTGTCAAAATATCATACTGATCCAACTGTTTGTTAATAAGTTATTCCCGAAAAACGATGCCACATGGCCTCTGAAACCCATAGTAGGCTACCTAAGGTCACTTAAGGTTGTGTTCCCCACTCATCTAGTGGCATTGAGAAGCGCACCGCCCCTCGTTCTGGGTTGTGATTTGGTGCAGCAGACTGTTCGAAAGGGCAGCACGCTCCCCTGCCTTGTGATACCTTCTGATGAGTTCACCACACTTCTAGCGGCACCGAGGAGCGCGCCGCCCCTCGTTCTGGGTGGTGATTTGGTGCAGCAGCCTGGTCGAAGGGGCAGCACGCTCCCCTGCGAGGATGGGCTCGTCTGGCACTTTTTGCAGTTAGACATCGAGGGCTCTATTGAAGTTGTCTAACGAGACGCCCCTCATGTCTCTTACTCGCCATGGGAGACGTTGAAGAGACGTGGGCCTCTGTGTGTTAACCAACCTTCTCACAGAGAGCCCATAGCACCCCTGTTTTTCATCCGGGGATATCGCATTCCCAGCCTCTCCTATCACTGAATTTCATGACTATTAGGGTATGTAAGTTTGGTACTAAACTCTCTGCGATTTTCTATGTGTATATTATTAGGTAATGTTATCTTCTACCTTCCAGCGAGTACAGTTTCCATGCTCTTAAACACTCCCAATAGTGTAGCTGTTTTACCGAACTTATATGCGAAGTGAGATTTCTTTGTACACTCTCTAAGTAATTGATTTCACATGCTTTGTATGGGGATGTTAATAGGCTACAGTATTCAAGCCACGGTACCACTAGAGATTTGAAGAGCGTTATCATAGGTAATTCACCGCATGTTTTAAATGTACGCATAATCCAACCCGTTAGACGTTTCGCAGCCGCAACTTTGACCTGGTTTTGTACTTTGAAACTCATGTTTTCAGACATTAACATCCCAAGGTCTTTCACACTGTCTTTCCGTTTTATTATGTGGTTAGATTCTGTTATGTAATTTGTATTTTCTTTAACGACATTATTATCACCATACCGTATTAATTGGAATTTGTCTTCATTGAATTGCATGTTGTTTTCCCTGGTCCACTGGAACACTACATTTATGTCTTCCTGCAACAAGCCTGTGTCCTCTTGTGTGTTCACTATCTTCCTTAATTTTGTGTCATCAGCAAAAGACGACACCGTACTGTGTCTAGTGTTGGTATCTATGTCGCTAATTAGTATGAGGAACAGAAGGGGCGCTAGCACTGTTCCACTGGGGCACTGAGCTTTTGACATCCGAAGGCTCAGATGTGACTTGGTTTACTTCTACTGATTGTTTCCGGTTTACGAGGAAATTGTATATCCACCGTCCGATTTTCCCCGTTATACCTTTTGCTTTTAGTTTGTGGGCTATTATACCATGGTTACATTTATCAAATGCCTTAGCAAAATCGGTGTAAATGACATCCACGCTTTTCTTTTCATCTAGCGCTTTAAGAATGTTATCATAGTGTTCCAAAAGTTGTGAGAGACATGATCTTCCCGCTCTGAACCCATGTTGACCGGTGTTGTGTTGTTAATTTTTTTTTTTTTATATATTCCAACTACTCCCTCTCGGGCATAGGCTGATAGCCTATACACTCTACCGCTGAACACGGTGAGGCCCGTGAGGTCTTGCTCCAGTCTAGGGAGTGAGACATGCGAAGCTTCACGGCTCGAAGCAATCCCATCTCTGAAGCCGCCTAACCTCTGCGCTTCACAGTCTCATTCCCCATACTCGGACCCTCACTCTTAGAACGCCACCTATTGAGCAATTAACTCACTAGGCATTGCCCCCCTGTAGCATATTTTTGAATATGGGAATATTCATACAATGCTATTTAATCAGGGAACAATGAAGGTATTTTTTTGGCATTTCGGTGTGCTGTGGTAATGCACTGATACCTAGGTACAGCACAAATTCCATCGCAATAGTATTTTCCCATTGACATATTGGGATTCGAACCCGGGTCCATTGGATTACTAGTCCAGTGGCAAGACCACTCCGCCACACCTCCCCTCCATGTTGTTTAGATTTTGCTTCGCAGGACTCGCTCGAAAACTTAATTGATGTGGGAGGTTAGAGCTACTGGGTGGTAGTTTTTGGAAGTGCTTTACTCTCTCCTTTATGCAGTGGGGCAATTATTGCATTTTTTAAGCTATCTGGTATTACACCAGTGTCTAGACTCCTTTTCCACATTATAGCCAGGGGTTTTGAAACGTTTTCCTTACATTTCTTTATTAGGATCGAATTCCATGAGTCCGGGCCTGGTGCCAAGTGGGATGGCATGTTGGAAATGGCCTCTTCTATGTCTTTGGACCAAAATCAATATCCAGCATCTGGGAGGTTTCCGTGGGGGAGGTTTCCATGAAAAATATATTTTGGTCTCTGATGGCTTTTGTTTCATCAGGCTCACTGATGGCCATTTCATACTGCCTGCGTAAGAATTCGCTCATTTCCTTTTTTTTCCCTGTGAATGAGCCGTCCCCTTTGCTTAGTGGGCCGATGTTTGATGCTGTTTTAGCCTTTTGTTTGGCATATGAAAAGAAGTATTTAGAATTTTCCTTTATACCTGCAATAGCAGGTAGTGTGGGGAAATGTTGAGGTATGTGATGAGATGTGTTGAGATAGTGATCGAATGGGTATGGAAAATGTGCAAACTAGCATGGGAGAAGGGGAATGCACCCGATGACTGGAAGATTGGCATAATAGTCCCCCTATATAAGGGCAAAGGGGAAAGAGGAGTGTGTGGTAACCACCGAGGAATATGTCTTTTAAGCGTAGTAGGGAAGGTGTACAGTAGGGTAGTGATTGAGAGAGTGAGAGTGAGAACGGAGAAATGGATAGGCGACGAGCAGGGATGTTTTAGGAAGGGAAGAGGATGTGTAGATCAGATTTTTACCCTGATTTGTGTTGTGGAGAAATATCTGGAGAAGCAACAATAAGTGTATTTTGCCTTTATGGACTTGGAGAAGGCCTATGACAGAGTGGATAGAGAAAGCATGTGGAAAGTACTTAGAATATACGGAGTAGATGGCAAGTTGCTGGAAGCAGTGAAGAGCATGTATGAGGGTGCAAAGGCGGCAGTATGTGTGGAGAATGAGCAGAGCGAGTTCTTTGACCTGAGTGTTGGGTTGAAACAGGGGTGTGTGATGTCCCTGTGGTTGTTTACTGTATATATGGATGGAGTCATGAAAGAAATACTAGGAAGAGCAGTGGATGTTGGTGTATCGCTGAAAAGGGAGGGAAATGAGTGGAAGCTGCCTATACTGCTGTTTGCGGATGACACAGTTCTGATGAGCAATAATGAATGGGAGTTGCAGGGTCTGGTAAATGAGTTTGGAACAGTGTGCGAAAAACGGAATTTGAAGGTAAATGTGGGGAAAAGCAAGGTTATGGTCTTCGAAAGGGGTGAAGTCACAGAGTGTGAGGTGAAGTTGAATGGTCAGGCTATGGAGATCGTCAGCTCTTTTGCAAACAAGATTGGGGAGCGATTGCTTGGAGTACTATGTGCACCTAATAGTCTTCGGGATGTATTTGCCACTCTTGGGAGGCCAGGAGGTGCTCGAGGTGTTCTATGTGCTCTTCCATCTCCCTCAGTCTCTTCATCTTCATCTGCCATTTCCCTCCTTGCCTTTTTCCTCTGTCTCGTCCTCCCATAGCTTGAGAGTTTTTTTGGCTACCATTTGTGTTAGGTCTAGCATATCTCCAAGTCCCTCTAATATGAAAAGCTGGGCGTTTCATATTGTAGCAGGTCTTTTCTCAAGTGATATCTTACAAAGGGATGGGTGGTGGTATTTACAGTTTTCATCAAATCTACATTTTCCATGACTGGTTAGGTTGTTGCAAATTTTGGGGTGAGCAAATCAACACGACTTCCCATTATATTCACCCTTTTGACCAAAGTAGCACCTTCTTTCCAGAAAATATCTGCACACTGGTGTAGACAACCCCAGTAGGTGTGGCTGGGGCTGAGAGGGGATATGTGGTGAGCTAAGTGTGGTTGTGAGTGATGGTGGGCTTGGTGTGTATGGGTGGGGGAGGCCTGCAGGGGGGTGGTGTTACGGGTCGGTTGTAGGTGGGCAGGTAGCAGTGATGAGGGGGGAGGCAATGTGGAAGGGTTATCTGTGAGGTTGGAATTAGGGGAGCCTGATATGGAGGCTTGTTGCATCCTACTTTCATTGTGTAAATGTATTTGATCAGCAGCAGTAGGGTGGTCAATGGCCATAGATGGGATTAATATGGGGGGTTTCTGATTGTGGGGAGGTGTGCGGCAGGGTTTGTGGTTTGTAGGGTGAGAAAGTTTGGTGTTCTGCAGGCGATGTGTGTTGATGTGCAGGAGGCAATGTGGGCTTTTGTACAGGAGGGTGTGTGTTTGTGGGTTGTGATACTAGTATGGGCCCTGAGGCCCCAATGGTTCCCCATTTTCTATGAAAAGTAGCTACGTCTTGGCTATATTTCGGTCTATCTTGTAATTCGGTATTTTCTACAGTCTGAATGACTTGCCATGTGATATCGAAACAATTATCGCAGGAATGGAGGTTCTTCCCTCTTGTATTGTACGCCTCATTTATTGGTATCAATCCTACGCAAACCCAGTGGTATGGTTTCTTGCATATTTGACATGTTGTGCCTTTATCCACGTGTATATTAAACTTACACCTCGTACAGGTGTCTCTGGTAGACATTCTTGAAGTTTTCTTTTTCTTTTCCTTTTTATTTATGTATTTATTTATTTCCCCCGACCTTACATGAGGGAGAGTGGGGGGGGAGGGGCGCACGCGCGCGGAGGACAAGGAAATGTTTGTTACACGGTTTGTGGGGGGGGGGGGGGTAGTGCCACTCGTAACCCTTATGTACACTCGTTTTGGTTTAAACTTTAAGTAACACTTTCGATAATCGTATGAAACAGAATTTTCACTGCCCTAATCACTTTTCCCGTTTTTGGTGGCTGCTTAGCCTAATATACGGCACTCTAGGAAAATAACGAATTTTTCAGGCTACATATCTATATTATCTATTTTAATTGTCATGTTTTACCTATCAACTTGATATAACACTGCACAGGTTCGAATTTTCACCACATTTGGTTGCGTGGGAGATCTTTCTCCAATAACGTCACTAGTATCCTGCGATATGGTCGAGAAATAATCTGCATTGATTTGATTTGTTTACATATTATTTTTCTCTGTTTGCTATTATTTACGATATTTGATTTATCGGTAGCCTTTCCTGTCGAGGTTAAGTTTCGCTTTTGGTAAAATCGTATAGGCTAGCAACGTTCAAGACTGTGCCTATCCAACCGACGAGGGAGGGAGGTTTTTGGTGAGAGGGGAAACAAGACAAGTGCCACCCTTAAGATGGTGAATGAAATAGGCCGTAAAATCAGAGAAGTTTCAGGAGAACCCCGGGAAACCCTCTGGCTCAAGCAAAGACTAGGGATGGCTATCCTCCGGGGCAATGCCACCAGCGTCATGAGCTCAGTACGACTGGACTGGGTCATGCCACTGTGTGAGGCCCGGGCAGGAGTGGTGTATCCGTAGTCTCTCCACAGTAGGGTAATACAATTTTGTTTGTATTTGTATTTAACATGTGTGATGCACATAAATTAAAGGGGATGTGTCGGATGGTTGAAAGCCACAGTTGCTCGCGCGTTTGGGGCTAGCAACACGTATTATGAAAAACATGTATCCTCCTTCATTCACTGTCACCCCCCCCCCCCCATCACTCACTCAACCCCATAATTTGCCGGAGGATAACAGGTGTTTCACAATACGTAGACGGAGGTCTTTAATAAAAAAAAAAGTGCCAAGTGATTAATGGTGTTGTGGTCAGGTGGCCGTAGAGTCCCTGACTGACACTTACACTGGTCTAAAAACTTTCTTTAGAAATTGTATGTTTTGTATAATTGCCGGTAGTTTTTTTCATGGAATACAGTTTACTTCTATGACTCCTATTCTAGCCAATTTTCACTAATGTAGGTAATTTAACTTAGTAAACTGGACAAAAACCCGGGCATTCACTGATCCGCCTATTTCTATCGGCCTATAGGCCTAAGCACTCTCTGTTCCTCTGCCTGGCACAGAGGAGTAACGTTTTTTTCAATGCCTTTGTTATATCTCCCAAGATATTTATGCCACCAATTCGATTTTATACTACACAGAACTGCGACACTAAATTTAGTTGTGTGGATGATTTTTGTTCAGGTGTATAATCAATATCCCGAGGTATGTTCGATAAACATGGACCGCGGCGCCACCGGCTTCCCTCTCACCAAGGCTGCGAAGATGGGCTCATCTGGCACTTTTTGCAGTTCGACATCGAGGGCTCTCTTGAAGTTGTCTAACGAGACTCCGCTCATGTCTCTTACTCGCCGTGGGAGTTTGTTGAAGAGACGTCGGCCCCTGTGTGATAACCGAAATGGCTGGTAATCTAATAGATCAAGTATCTATATTTTTATGAATACTGTATATTTGGGTGGTGACTATTGTCATTCAAATATTAAGTTTGGTAAATTAAAGGTAAGAAAGGTCATTGGTATAATAAATGCAAATTTGAATAGCACGTTTCAAAAGCTCTCCGTATGGGAGTGGTCGAAATATGTTGCAAAAAAAAATAAAAAATCCTGCCGACCTAAGGATACCAGCACACGTGATCAATCAAACCTACTCCAGTTAATCCGGGAAAATATGACCTAGGTGTTCAGTATACCGACCCCCAATGTCTATCCTCTAACGTCTTCCCTTCATGCTGGAAGTTTGCTCTCATTCAACCTGTCCCAAAGAAGGGTGACCGCTCTCAACCCTCCAACTATCGTCCAATTGCTCTCATCTCTTGTATTTCTAAATTTTTTGAAACTATTCTTGCTTCAAAATTTCTTAAGCATTTCTCTTCTTATAATCTGCTCTCAGATAGCCACAGTATGGCTTCCTTAAGGGTCGCTCTACTGGTGATCTTCTTTCATATCTTACTAACTCTTGGTCATCCTCCTTTCGGGACTTCGGTGAGACTTTTTCTGTTGCACTAGACATATCGAAAGCCTTCGATCGAGTCTGGCACATATATTTAATTTCTAAACTACCCTCCTTCGGTTTCTATCCTTCCATCTGTGCCTTTGTCTCTAATTTCCTCTCCGGCCATTCCATAGCTACGGTTGTGGACAGCCATCGCTCACTTCCTCACCCTACAAACTCCGGTGTTCCTAAGGGCTCTGGCCTATCTCCTATTATCTTTCTAATTTTCATAAATGATCTTCTCAACTGTACCTCAATTCCCATCAATTCATACGCAGACGACTCAACCTTACACTACTCCATTAGTTTTTCAGAATGCCCAAGCCAGCAATTCCTCAACGACAAACGGAATGAAGCCATAGAACACTTAAATTCTGATCTAACTACTATTGGGGCAGAGAAAACCTTGTTACTTTTAATGCTTCCAAAACCCATTTTCTCCATCTATCTACCCGTCTGGAACTCCCTGCGGACTATCCCTTATTCTTCAACAATACAAAAATCAATCTTTCATCTTCTCTCAATATTCGTGGTGTCTTTTTTTCTTCTGCCCTCAGTTGGAAGGACCATATTATCAGTCTTGCTAAGGCAGCCTCCCAGAAGCTGGGTGTGCTCAACCGCCTTAGGGGGTTCTTTTCCCCTGCACAGCTTCTTGCTCTGTACATGGGCATAGTGAGTCTTTGTATTGAGTATTGTTCACACGTGTGGGGAGGTTCCTCTCACACCGCTCTTCTAGACAAAATTGAAAGGAAGGCCTTTCGTATCATTAACCCGGGAACTGCTGGGAGACTCTTAAGAGTTCCCCCGGCGGACTGCGGGGAGACTCTTAAGAGTGAGTGAGAAAAAAAAATCAACTTTTGACATCGAAAAAAACATATTTATTTTTATTTTATTTTTTTTATTTTTTTATTTATTTTTGGCCCCTGGGCCATGCAAAATCTCAGTCCTCTACCTCCCCTCCTTCCCCACTTTCTTCCTCTCCTTCAGTTATCACCTATTTTCCCTGTTATTCCCTTATTCTGAGGTATATTTTCGTGCTAACATTAGCGAGTTGCAAGCAGGGTGTTGTCATCACTGATGGCAAGCGAGTGCAAGAGAGAGAGAGAGTATCGATCGACTGTGTCTCAGTGGCCTTGGGGGAAATTGGCGGGAAAGCAGCTTGCCTCACCCATACATTATTCAACTCGCGGGCTATATCTCCGATTTTGACCATCCAAACGCTGTTTTCACTCGTTTTATTGTTGTTTCAGGTTAATACCTTTATAATCAACCCATAATAGGAACATATGGATAAGTATTAATGGTACAATGAATATTTTAGTGACGAAAACACCTCAAATACATGCGCACAGGGAGAGGTGTCTAATTACCCCCATGCGCACTTCAGAGGTTAACTCCCGTCCACTCACCAACTCTCTGCAATCTCTCTCTCTTCGCCGCAATGTTGCATCTCTCTCGCTATTCTATCTCTAATATAATAATCAGTGTTCCTCAGAGCTTTCCCAGTGTATACAACCTTCTTTACGTAGGGCATGTGGTACCTGTCTTGCAACACAATCCCACCCCTACTCTGTGCAACTCTCCAACCCAAGAGTGAAACGTTGCTCTCAGTCTTTCTTCTATTCAACAGCTGAGCTCTGGAACTCTCTCCCAGAATCAGTCTTTCCCTCTTCCTAAGACTTAAATTGCTTCAAACTCTGTGTGTCCAGGCATTTTGGCTCGAACGTCCCTTGATTTTGGCCCTGTCACTCTTTCAACTATGGGGGAGGCATGCGCTATAGGCAGTTCTGCCTTTTGACTCCCTCACTCACATAGAAACAAAAAATACTTGATGTCACAGGAGAAAAGGCATTCCCGTTTGGCAACCGTCTTTGCATTTTTGAAGTGAATAGCTAAATTATATACAATGCTTTCATTGTAAAATAGTAAAGTAATTTGTATTTATCTATTTTCTAAACACAAATCTAAATGTAACATAGGTATTAGCAGTCAGCTGATGAAATACATACTGTAGTTGTGGCCGAGCGTAGGGAACAAAACAGTGGTGGAGTAAAGGGAGGGAGTTAGATATATTATATCATATATCTCCCATATACAACAATGTTGTTATGTCATATGTGTATAGGTTTGCAGTACTAAGCACATGTGAAAAATGAGCACCCTGAACATAGGTATAAATTAATATTATTGTAGAAATTAACTAAAATAATAAGGGGAGGGAGATATCCCGCGAGGGAACGAAACAGTGGTGGAAGAATTGGAAGAAAGAAGTGTTAGATAATATACCAAATATTTCCCATATAAAGCAATGTTATTATGTCACATGTGTATAGGTTTGCAGCACTAAGCACATGTGCACAATGGGTACCTTGAACTTAGGTGTAAAGAAGTATATTTTAAAGAATGAACACAAATAATGTTGAGGGAAGCCAAGGAATTCAAACTTGTACCCTTGTCTAGCGGGGGGTCTGTGGCCGTTTTGGGCCTTTTCAGGCCATTCTGACTGCTATATCAACCATCAGCATGAAAGGAACTGTATTGTGCCGAAAACTAGGCGGAAATCGCTACACAATGACACCACATACAGCTACGTAGCACTCGTGGAGCACTGACAGTGTTACCTCAAAGATGGAAGTTTAGCGGATTTTGCTACATTGTTCACTTTTAGCGAACTATTGGTCACACTGTCATCCTCCCGTGCGGTGGGGGAACTGGAGTTAGTGTGGGCCGGGAGGCCACAGATGTCGGACGTATGGTTCATTACTGTTCCACCCATTTTCACTCGATTTTCACCCATTTTTCACCCGTTTTTTGACAGTTTCATTAACTCGACTTATGTTGCGCGCCGCTCTTTAAGGGGAACCGCGCCACACACCGGATATCACCCTCCCCTTTCCCTCCCATGACGTTATTTTCAAATATTTTCTGCAGTAATGTTCCTCCCCACACTTAGTCCACAAGTGCACTACCATTCCCATTCACCTCTTACGGTACATCCCACCCTCCTACCACTCCATCAACTTTCCTATCACCCACATTTCCATTCATATCCCCAATTCAGAAATATTATTTCGATCTTGCCAAACTTAGCCAGGCATGTCTCAACATTCATCCAGAACTCCTCTTTCTCTCTTACAGTTTTATCCTCTGTCGGAGCATACACACACACAGAGCCACCAACGTTTGTATTACTACTTTTATTCTCACCCACACAATCCTTGCACCCACAGAACCATAGTCTCTTACATGCTCGCTCCTTCCATTTGGTACTTATAAACACGCACCTTCTTTCGCTCCCTCATTTTCACCCACTCCACCACACATACCCATTCCACACTCCCACTGTCTCACACATGTACCCCTCCATTTGGTCTCAGTCATTCTGCATACATCTAGCCTGGCATTCACTAACACTTTCAAAACCTCTCTCTCTTGTGTGTCATCATTCATGCCTCTTACATTCCAAGTCACAATCCTTAGAATGTCAAAGGTAGGTCGAAGTTCACCAACATTAGGTCTGTCCTGTTCTGAGGTCGTTTGTTCATTATTCGTTGCTGCAAAAACAAATTCACGGGTGGAGGGTCGCAAGCCATATATATATATATATATATATATATATATATATGTTAGTATAGCCAGGTAATAGATTCTCTTTTAAACAGACGAGGTTAAAGGCAATAGCAGTTTCAGCATTTAGTAATTTTATTGTTACAGCTTTCAATATTTCTAACAATTTTCCTCTGGGGTTCAGAGATGAGGTACAACAGGTTAGCAAAATTCATGGTGGATCCAACGTTTCACAAGTAAACATCTTGCATCTTCAGGGAATGGGCAGGTAATGATTAGAATAAGGACAAAGCAACATATTTATACAAAATTCGAGGATCAAGAATAGGTAGGAGGGCGGAGCTACTGGGTGTGGGGTGGCTGTTCATTGGTGGAAGGCAGTCTATTCGCGAGACGGGCACTAAATCTTATCGGTGGTTGGTTGTTGGCTGTGGGTGGCTGTGATTGGTTGGTGTTGTCAGTAGTGTGCTGATCGCGGAAAGGTACGGGAGGGGGGCACAGGGCGAGAGGAACGAGGGCAGTATGCCTGTAGCGCTTGCCTGAAGGAAGAATTTGAAGGTCTTGTGTTTGGTTGTTGATGCTGGGGTTGAGCGTTTGGATATATAGAGCTTCTAAAATAGCTAGTCTTCTGGGGTCTGATTCTTTGTCGAGTATGGTAGTTTGTTTGTCTAGGTCGGCGCGAGTTAGGGCAAGATGGTGGGGGGCTTGATAGTGATCTTTTATAGCGCCAGATTGAAGGTGGAGGGTTAGTCGACGGGAAAGGCGAGTCTGTGTCATTCCAACATAGGATAGGGGTCGCATCTCTGGGGACTGTGGACCCCAATCCTATGTTGGAATGACACAGACTCGCCTTTCCCGTCGACTAACCCTCCACCTTCAATCTGGCGCTATAAAAGATCACTATCAAGCCCCCCACCATCTTGCCCTAACTCGTGCCGACCTAGACAAACAAACTACCATACTCGACAAAGAATCAGACCCCAGAAGACTAGCTATTTTAGAAGCTCTATATATCCAAACGCTCAACCCCAGCATCAACAACCAAACACAAGACCTTCAAATTCTTCCTTCAGGCAAGCGCTACAGGCATACTGCCCTCGTTCCTCTCGCCCTGTGCCCCCCTCCCGTACCTTTCCGTGATCAGCACACTACTGACAACATCAACCAATCACAGCCACCCACAGCCAACAACCAACCACCGATAAGATTTAGTGCCCGTCTCGCGAATAGACTGCCTTCCACCAATGAACAGCCACCCCACACCCAGTAGCTCTGCCCTCCTACCTATTCTTGATCCTCGAATTTTGTATAAATATATTGCTTTGTCCTTATTCTAATCATTACCTGCCCATTCCCTGAAGATGCAAGATGTTTACTTGTGAAACGTTGAATCCACCATGAATTTTGCTAACCTGTTGTACCTCATCTCTGAACCCCAGAGGAAAATTGTTAGAAATATTGAAAGCTGTAACAATAAAATACTAAATGCTGAAACTGCTATTGCCTTTAACCTCGTCTGTTTAAAAGAGAATATATATATATATATATATATATATATATATACAGTATATATATATATATATATATATATATATATATATATATATATACATTTATATATACTGTATATATGTATAATATATATATATATGCAAGAAAGTCACAGCAACACATGAACTTATAATATGCTAAATATCCACAGGGAAGGAAGGAAAATTAACACGGAGTGAGTCCCAAGCGCTTTCGTGTATTACAGTACATTCATTCTCTGCCTGTCCTCTGTCCCCTGAAGATGTAATACACAAAAGCGCTTGGGACTCCGTGTTTATTTTCCTTCCTTCCCTGTGGATATATATATATATATATATATGTTGGTAAAGAGAGGTAATAAATTTTCTTTAATACATACGAGGTTGAAAGAAATGGCAATTTCTGCGTTGGAAATTTTATTATTCAAAGTTTCCAGATCTCTGATGAGTTTTCGCTGGGTGGCAGGAAGTAGATGAAGGAGATGAGCAAAGTTCATGGTGGTACAGGGTTACATTAAAGTACATGAAGATACAGGATATACGACGCGTTTCACTGGACAACCAGCATTATCAAGTAAGGAAGGAATGATATAAAAGGTAAACAGGAAGGGTATATATAGAGGGTGGAGGATCAGAGGAGGCGGAAAACAGGGGGCAAAAGTCTGTGATTGGTGGAAGGCTAAACTAGGAGAGAGAAAGGGGGTAACCGCTTCACGCATGCGCACTGGATGCGGGATGGTGGTCGATAGGTGGGGTCGAAGCTGATTGGCTGCGTGTCGAGGGGCGTGGCCTAAGTTGTGTGGCGCCTGCAGAAGACGAAGCTGAAGGAGGTAGCGCGGGGGGCTGCGTCAAGGGCACCGGGGGCCGAGGAGGGGTGTTAGGTCCTGTAGGGTAGTGCCTTTTGGCAGAAGGAAGGATCTGAAGGTCCAGAGTTTGGTTGTTGATGTTGGGATGTAAGGCTTGGATATATAAAGCTTCGAGTATAGGTAATCTCCTTGGGTCACTTTCTTTATCGAGTATGGTGGTGTGTTTCTCTAACTCGTTGCGTGTGAGGTGAGGGTGGTTAGGGGTGAGATAGTGGTCTTTGATGGCTCCAGCCTGAAGGTGAAGAGTTAACCGACGTGAAAGACGAGTCTGCGTCATACCAATATAGGAATGAGGTCCACAGTTCTCATAATTACAGGTATGTTGGTAAATGACGTGATCGTCAGTCATCGGGCTCTTTATCTTGGTGGAGGCTGGTTTGTTGCGGAGAACGAGGTTGGAGGTCTTGGGGGATTTGTAATAAATTATTAATTTGATTTTGTTTTCCGGGTTGGTTGGGTGGACATGCTTGGAGATTATTTCTTTTAAGACGGCCTCGTCATTTTTGTGTTCAGAGGACATGTAATTGCGGTAGAATATCTTAATTTCATTGGGGGGGTCAATGTTGGGAGGGCTTTGGGTGTACCATTTTTCAAGATGGTGGTTGATGGTGCTGGAGATGTCGGAGTTGGAGTATCCGTTATTTACTAAAACTTGGGATAGTCTTTCTAGTTCCTGGTGGGTGTCGGCCCAGGTAGAGCAGTGCGTGAGGGCTCTCCTAACATAGGCGGAGATGGAGGATAGAAGATAACGGCGGGGGCATTCACTATCACCGTTGAGGCATTGTCCTGTGTTAGTAGGTTTAATGTAGATGGTGGTTTTGAACCCATGGTCGTTCAGAGCTACGAGGATGTCGAGGAAGGGGAGTTGTCCATTGTTAGATTTTTCAAAGGTGAAGTTAAGTCCGGAGGAGGTCATGAAGCGACGCTGGAGTTCCTGTAGTTCGTGGAGGTCCTTGATTTGCACGAAGATGTCATCCACGTATCTACAGTAGACGGCGGGTCGTTGGGCAGCTAGGAGCTCTTCCTCGATGGTACCCATGAAAAAGTTCGCAAAAAGAACTCCTAGGGGGCTGCCCATCGCCACACCGTCTATCTGCTTGTACATGTTGCCCCGGGGGCAAAGGAAGGGGGCCTCCTTGGTACATAGCTCCAGTAGTGTTTTCAGGGCCTTCTCCGGGATGTCCAGTGTAGGTGTATCAGGGCAATGATAAATTCGACGTAGAATCATGTCAATGGTCCTATCCACTGGCACGTTGGTGAACAGGCTTTCTACGTCGAGAGAGGCGATAGTGTGGTTGTTGTTACGGGGGACTTTTGCCCCCTGTTTTCCGCCTCCTCTGATCCTCCACCCTCTATATATACCCTTCCTGTTTACCTTTTATATCATTCCTTCCTTACTTGATAATGCTGGTTGTCCAGTGAAACGCGTCGTATATCCTGTATCTTCATGTACTTTAATGTAACCCTGTACCACCATGAACTTTGCTCATCTCCTTCATCTACTTCCTGCCACCCAGCGAAAACTCATCAGAGACCTGGAAACTTTGAATAATAAAATTTCCAACGCAGAAATTGCCATTTCTTTCAACCTCGTATGTATTAAAGAAAATATATATATATATATATATATATATATATATATATATATATATATATATATATATTCTTTAATACATACGAGGTTGAAAGAAATGGCAATTTCTGCGTTGGAAATTTTATTATTCAAAGTTTCCAGGTCTCTGATGAGTTTTCGCTGGGTGGCAGGAAGTAGATGAAGGAGATGAGCAAAATTCATGGTGGTACATGGTTACATAAATGTACATGATGATACAGGATATACGACTCGTTTCACTGGACAACCAGCATTATCAAGTAAGGAAGGAATTATATAAAAGGTAAACAAATTAAGATCTTCTACCGCAATTACATGTCCTCTGAACACAAAAATGACGAGGCCGTCTTAAAAGAAATAATCTCCAAGCATGTCCACCCAACCAACCCGGAAAACAAAATCAAATTAATAATTTATTACAAATCCCCCAAGACCTCCAACCTCGTTCTCCGCAACAAACCAGCCTCCACCAAGATAAAGAGCCCGATGACCGACGATCACGTCATTTACCAACATACCTGTAATTATGAGGACTGTGGACCTCATTCCTATATTGGTATGACGCAGACTCGTCTTTCACGTCGGTTAACTCTTCACCTTCAGGCTGGAGCCATCAAAGACCACTATCTCACCCCTAACCACCCTCACCTCACACGCAACGAGTTAGAGAAACACACCACCATACTCGATAAAGAAAGTGACCCAAGGAGATTACCTATACTCGAAGCTTTATATATCCAAGCCTTACATCCCAACATCAACAACCAAACTCTGGACCTTCAGATCCTTCCTTCTGCCAAAAGGCACTACCCTACAGGACCTAACACCCCTCCTCGCCCCCCGGTGCCCTTGACGCAGCCCCCGCGCTACCTCCTTCAGCTTCGTCTTCTGCAGGCGCCACACAACTTAGGCCACGCCCCTCGACACGCAGCCAATCAGCTTCGACCCCACCTACTGACCACCATCCCGCATCCAGTGCGCATGCGTGAAGCGGTTAACCCCTTTCTCTCTCCTAGGTTACGCTTCCACCAATAGCAGACTTTTGCCCCCTGTTTTCCGCCTCCTCTGATCCTCCACCCTCTATATATACCCTTCCTGTTTACCTTTTATATCATTCCTTCCTTACTTGATAATGCTGGTTGTCCAGTGAAACGCGTCGTATATCCTGTATCATCATGTACATTTATGTAACCCTGTACCACCATGAATTTTGCTCATCTCCTTCATCTACTTCCTGCCACCCAGCGAAAACTCATCAGAGACCTGGAAACTTTGAATAATAAAATTTCCAACGCAGAAATTGCCATTTCTTTCAACCTCGTATGTATTAAAGAAAATTTATTACCTGGCTTTACTAATATATATATATATATATTGTTACGTATCTTGATCCTCAAGTGGTTAACTTGATGAATCTAGATAGCACCGAGATATATATTAAGGTATCAGTCAGCTGAAGGCAAAACAAAAGTAAAATCTAATAAAATTATTTCCTGTTGTTGCTTCCTTTCCTTTTGGATCTTAGGACTTAGTATCCTTTATTGACTGATACTCTTTAATTATGAAAAATACTGAAACTAATTAAAGTCATGTAGTATTTATAAAGAATTATTATTTAACCGAAGCTTAGTAGGCTATGGTTATGAACCGAAGAAGTTATATCTAAAGAAGGACTATTAATTCTATAAAAAGTCTTGAAAGATAAATATTAAAGTAAGAATATTTCTGTCTCTTACCCTTTTTGAAATGAATAGATAGTTTTCTAAATGTCCTTTTAATTATATTTAATGTAATTATTCTTGGTTCTTGTCTTACGTTAATAGTATATTATTATTATCATCAGGATTTATATCAAAGTCACATAAAAAGTTAGATATATTTAATAATTAGTCAAATGTATTTCTTAACCACGTAACAATGAGGTTTAATTAGGAGTAAATTAAGTTACAGGATCGCTTCATAGATTCGATTCAGGTCTCACTCAAATAATATGAAAGGCAAAATAATTTTTTGAAGCTAAAAGAATTTTCTTCAGCTTAGGAAATCACTAGAAGTAATATTAACAGCCATGTTAGTCTAAGGCGATATTACTAATATGAGACAATAGCATCACCGTACTAAGCACCGTTAAGCAATGTAAGCTTAATTAAAAGAAAATTAAAGAACTCGTAAGTATTAATATAAAACAATAGTATTACTTTCATCATAACCCAATTACTTAAAGAGTTGCTTTAGTCCACAAGTTAGTCAACTAAAATAGTTAAGTACATAATAATAGCGTTAACGTTAAATCCCAATCAAATAGTTACGTACATAATAGTAGCGTTAACGTTAATTCGCAATCAAATAGTTAAACACATAATAGTAGCGTTAAACGTTAATTCCCAATCACATATCTCACTAACCAACATAACGTAAGTGTTTACACCGAACACACTTAACACACACTTATATAATCTGACTGACAGTCACAAACCCATTATAATACTTCAGCCCGTTTTCCTCCAGCTGCAAGTTCACCTTCCCCAACTCCAAATGAGACTGATTTGAATGCCCACTACTCGGGTCTTATATACTAAACAATGATGGTGTAGGAACGAATCAGGAGGCGGGGGGTGGTGCCCGCTCCAATCACAGCTCCTCGAGTTGCATAGCAGGTGCATGGTCCAATCACAGCTCCTGGCGTCGAACATACGTCATAGCGTCGGGTAATTTGCAGGGTCCCCTATGACGCACGCAGGTGTGAAGGCTTGTTTGCTGGTATGCGGGCGAGCTGGTTTCCCACTCGCTATTTCGCTCGCTAGTTTGCTTCGCCGTTTGGGTAGTTTGAACCTCCTTCAACTCTAATTCTAACTCTTAAATTAACATACAGGGCTCCGTATGTCAGACCTCCCCACTAGAAAAGAGTTTAAGGAGTATAGTACATAATATTAACATAATACATAAAGAGATTCACCACCAGATTGGCAACAGCAAGATCATAATGAGGATATAATAAGGATATCACCCAAAGTAGGCAACGTCTCCAGGTACCACATCAGAACATAGCCGGAACGTAGCTGGAGCGTTATTCGAACTGCAAGGCATCTCACAGCTGAAGGCTTGACAGCGCCCTACTAAAGCATGATATTTACCTCGCTACAAGGGAGAGCTAATTGCCAAAATCCTCTCATTAAATTAAACTTACTGCTGTATGAGGCCAACCCGGTAAATGTAATCATTGATCCGTGGCAGTGGGTAGGTATCGTTCTTTGTGACAGCATTAACTTGCCTATAGTCCCTACAAAACCTATGGCTCCCGTCTGGCTTTGGCACAAGTATGACCGGACTACTCCACTGGCTTAAGGCCCTAGTGATCAGTTCGTTAGATAACATAAAGGCAAGTTCGACCTGCAGTATACTCCTGCGTTGTGGCGAGACACGGTAGGGGGATAGGTTAATGGGAGTTGCATCCCCTACGTCGATGTCATGCACGGCCAAAGAAGTGAGCCCTGGAGTATCACGGAACACACTGGGAGACTGAGATAAAACAGAGATTAGTTGGTTCGCTTGATCAGAGGGAAGATGACATAGTTTAGATGGTAATTCCCTCCAAGCCACTGAATTATACTGAAAGTTGGATAGGCTACATGACAAGTCAAAGTCTGCATGGATACCTTCAGGCTCTGGAACAGTCTGTTGCGGGTCAGTAAGAGAACTGAAGACTTCGTCCGCACCAGGCTGTTCACAGGTCCTGACATTCACTGCCACAGTGGGAGAATCTGGAGGAGAGGAATCAGGGGACCTATGGTAGGGTTTCAACATATTTATATGGAATACTTGCGTGGGCTTTCTCCTGTCTGGGGTAGTTACTAGATAATCGGTAATGCTCAGCCTCCGAATGATCTTATATGGGCCCCTGAACTTGGCAGATAAAGGTTGGCCAAAATGGGGGAGCAGGACCAAAACCTCATCACCGGGCTGAAACTCCCTCTCACGGGCTTTTCTGTCATACCATTTCTTCATGGAGCTTTTAGCCACTGTCAAGTTTTGAGCGGCAAACTCACATGAGGATCTCAGCCGGGTTTTGAAATCTGAAACATACTTGAGGAGGTTTTGGTTCCCCTCCTGGCCAACTAGGCTATCCTGCAATAGTTGCAAAGGACCTCTTACCTGGTGACCGAAAACTAGCTCATTAGGGTAAAAACCCAGGGATTCAGTTGGAACCTCACAAGTAGCAAATAAAAGAAAAGGTACCCCCTTATCCCACTCAACTCCGGTCTCTGTACAATACTTACGTAACATTCCCTTTAATGTCTGATGATATCGTTCGAGAACCCATTGACTCTCTGGGTGGTAGGTGCTAGACTTAACATGCTCGATACCCAACTCCTTCAGGGACTGCTGGAAAATGTTAGAGGTAAAATTAGTTCCTTGATCACTTTGCACCTCATGGGGGAAACCCATTCTGGTGAAGAATTTGAGCAGTTCCTTGATGACAGTTGGAGCAGAGGTAGTCCTTAAGGGTATAGCCTCTGGGTAGCGAGGTGCCATGTCCATGATAGTTAATAAATAAATGTTACCTTGGGAAGTCTTAGGCAATGGGCCTACAATGTCCACTACCACCCGAGTAAAAGGATTCTCGAAAACGGGCAAGGGCACCAGAGGATGTACAGGCACCTTCTGATTGGGTTTTCCTGTCATCTGGCAAGCGTGACACACTCTACAAAACTCCACTACATCTGCACGCATTCCTGGCCAGTAAAAGTGGGCTCTGATTCTGTCTAGAGTTTTTCTCACACCTAGGTGTCCTGCCAATGGTATACAATGTGCCATTTCCATGATATCTCTACGACAAGGTTTGGGGACTACTACATGATGGACGTCCCAAGCCCCGTCATCGATTGGTTTGTGTGGCGGTCTCCATCTTCGCCACAATACTCCTCCTTTGAGGTAGAAACATTCACCACCCTCCTCACATTCCTCTTCACTCATGGCCCTGGCAGCTAACTCCTTGCATTCACTATCATCTCTCTGTAGCTCTACCAGGCCACTAGGACAATTTGGAGGGGTTTCATGGTCATCGTTAGGGTCAAGATGAGCCATAAAGGTGTCAGATAAATCCATCTCAGTCACATCATCAGGCACAGTTGGAGCGTCATTCACACTCTCATCATCCCTTTCATCAACTCTTACATTCGGTACATTTCTGTCGGAGGGAACTGCTACTTGAGACATTGAACGTGTGACAGCACACACAGGGAAAACTGTTGGCATCTCCTTTTCGAGCTCACCGGTTAGTGGCTCGTTAACATAGTCCATGAGCCAAGACCCGAATTTTGGGATATCGGTACCACCCGGGGTGACTAATTCTCTTAGGTGTTTTTAGCTTGCTACATGTCTCTAGTTTATGTTTTGATATGATAGCCCTTGCACATTGGTAGCTTAATGGTCGTTATCACTTCTTGAATAGACATACCCTACCGAAAATTCCGAAATTTTTTAAAATGTCAAATTTGGGGACAGGAATGCCTAAATGTCAACAAAATGCATATAGTAATTGTCACATTTAATACAAGTCCTGTAAATACACACTAAGCATGCCATGGGCTTGTACATACTATTATGGCAAATTACTACTCCTAAATATCATCTACGTCAGACTCGGAATCTGACTGTTGTGCCACCGGCTCTTCTTCAATAGCCTTGTTCTGACATGTCTGTAACCTGCACATGTCCGTGCATTTTAGACCATTGCTGAGGCAAGTACACTTAGGGAGTTCTCATGACCGCACACACTTGCAAGACAGTAGCTGCATAACAGCATCTGGTGCTGGTGAGCCTCGCATCCAGTTGACGGCAAGCTTACCGTCCTCATCTGTCATCCAACCGCTGTCTGTTGGGTTCGCAACAAATGGCTGGCTCTGAAGACTTCTCCTCCAGATCGCAGCCTGGTAGTTTGCACGCAGTGCATGCATGAAGAGGCAGTCCTCACAAGGAGGGAGTTGACTTGACTCTACCTCTCCACGTCTTGCACAGAACAGCTCATACCGAAGCTTGTTTACCTTAGTTGTGTGGGTAGATGGTAGGTATATGTGGCAGGTGATTTCCTGTAGCTTCTCAAAGAGTTCAGGAGACACTTCCCATGAGCGTCCAAGTTCGTGAAAAGCATGCTGGTATGTCTTGTCCATCTTCACCTGCTTGAGTGTCGTCATCTTCCCTCGGCCAGCGAATGCACTGACGGTATCACAGCCTGTAAAGGCATGCATACCAATCAATGAATCACACACGCTGCCTCCCAGTGTGCGGCTCAGTGTGGTGATATCCAGGAATCTTGTCCGGTTCTTCGTCCCGCACTTCTGGAACAGATGGGATGGGATCTTGTGGCACATGCCAAGACACAACACCATGACGTCTGTATCTTCTGCAGTGATGATGACAGACTTGTTCCCAGATTCTGCTGCATGAAGTGCATGGAGAAGAAGGCGTGTGTCTGCTTCTTCTTGAGTTGACTTAAGCTCAGGAGCCTCTTCCCACTGCTCTTTGGTGATCTTGAAGCAGCGCTGCTCACATGTGACATACAGCTCCTTGTCCTTGAGCTTCTTCCTGTGCTGTGGTGCCTTCCATTCTTCTACCAAGAACTTGATAAGACTTGCCTTGTTGGAGGAACTACCGAGTAACTTTCTCCACTGCTGGATGTTGTGCCCAGGTTGAATGTTCTTGAAATGAATTCCTGTGCCTGCACTTCTTTTGGCTCGTTCTGCATCCTTGATGGATGTCTCCTTGTAGATATCAAACACAACATCAATGCGCCTGCTCTTAGCACCTTCATGAACAGCGTGACTCAGTGCTGTACCTGCAAGCTGTGAAAAAGTTTTGTCGTTTCCCTTCAGTTTGTGGACCAGGCTCATCCCATCAATTATGGTAGCAGAGGGCTCGGGTATCACTTCTGCAGGAGAAACATTCCTCTCTAACTCCTTTGCGAGGGCAGCCTTGTTGGTCTTGCGGAGAGACCCATCACCGCTGGCAAGTGCCCAAGGCAAAGGCCCCAGGGGATGAGCCAAGACATCACTCATTTTGAGCTTTCTGTTCTCGGCAACAAGGATCATCTGGCCAAATAGGTTCCTGTCAGCCTTTAAGATAACCTCCTTGGCATGGTCTTGTGAGCGTGGCTTCATTCTGATGTTAGTGAACGTTCTCAGTTTCGTCTTCGTCATCGTGTCATGAAACTGTATAGTTGGCGTATCGATCTCCAGGCGCTCTTCCTTGAAGGCTTGATATGCATCCTCTCCTATTCTGTAGGCCCCTAGAAGGTCTTTGACAACTTCTGGTGGTGCCATAGTCGCAGTTGACAAACTGACAAGATCTTCTTGCTCTGCGTTGAAGGGGTTCAACCAGCTGGTCTCCATCAGTTGAACTAAAGATTGGACATCGGCCTCATCTCTTCTAATCCTGGGCATCTGTAGGTCTGGGTGGCTGAAGTCAGTATACTTTTGGCCTACTACCATAGTCCTGAGCTGCCTTAAGTACCTGCTGCGATACTCCAATGTCAGGTAGTACCTGGCGACAGCTCCGCCTTTCAGGCTGAAGCCTTTTGTGCCCCCTGGTGTCTGGGTGTCTTTGTTGATCGTCTCTTCGATTGTCTGGTCCACAGGGATCCGTCCAAAGGGATTCTTGCTACCGATCTGGACCGAAAAGCCACCTTGCATGAAGTGTTCATGGACCTCTGGGTGTTCAATGGGCAGTCGAGACATCAAGGCATAGTAGTAGGTTAGGAACCGGGCATAGTTCACTTGTCATAGGCAAAACACCACGGTATCATCTGTCGGATTGCTCCTAGGTGGAGCATCCAGTTGCCTTCTCTGGAGGCTCGAATTAAGTCCAGCATGATCTCAACCATGTCCAGGTATGACATCCAGAATGCTGAGAGGTTGTGTTCATCTCTGAGGGTCTCAAGATAAACTTGGAAAAGCTTCATGATATGTGTGCATGATTCACTCTCCATCAGCTCTTGAAAGAGTCCCTGAGACACATTGCTGTGAAAGCTGTTGATGTCCTTCAGTGTTTCATCTAGATGGTGTATGTCCCTTGAATGGTTTTCTTCTAGCCATGAAAGGAAGCCTTTCCATGCAAGCCTCATCAGTGCTTCATACACGAGCTTGTGTAGTCTCACTGCTCTGTTGTACCTCTTGCCGTTCATCACTCCTGACACTGATCCTTCTGCGATGATACCTGATTCCACACACAGATCTCTAAGACCTGCATCTTGAAACCTCTTTCCTATGGTGGAGATGAGATTACAGATTGTGTGGAAGACGCCCATCCTGATGATAATGTTCTTGAACTTCTCTTGTTTCCAGATAACTTCGGCAGCTTTGGCATAGAGTGCTTGATCAAACACGCACACAATCTTGTTAAGCTGTAAGGACTGCATGATAGCATGCGTTTGTTCCAAGATTTCATTAACGGTGGACATTTCTGTTGCGGGAGCATTGATAGTGGGCAGGTAGCTTACAGTGTCCTGAACCACTGCAATGTCTCT
The DNA here is from genome assembly GCA_032716605.1 of Paralithodes platypus. Taxonomy (NCBI): domain Eukaryota; kingdom Metazoa; phylum Arthropoda; class Malacostraca; order Decapoda; family Lithodidae; genus Paralithodes; species Paralithodes platypus. The sequence goes on along the minus strand of CM064509.1, from coordinate 43,707,878 downwards.
GCGCATTTTGATGTTGAACCCAGTCCAACTGCTGATGGACTGGTCCTCATGGTCTGACATTCGAGTAAGAAGCCAGATATGGTTCTTTGTCTTTGAATCCTGGACTTCCTTGGTAGTGTCGACATACGCAGTCTCAATCCTAGGTGGCCCTGCCCGCCGCCCAACATTGTATATTGGCAGCATTGATGATGTCTGAGTGATGCTTCTTATCTTGGACTTGGTAATCTCTGGCAGGACTTTCTCTGGCACAGAGCCTGCAACCTTGGACTGGACAGCAATGCCATTGACTCTATGAGAAGTACCTGCTCCACTTAGGGTCTCTTCAAGTCGGTCAATGTTATCCCAGGCCAGGGTTGTGAACACACCAGGGTAGATGTTTGCTGGCAGTGGAATGTCATCCTTTGAGCATTCCAGCTTCTGGATACAAAGGGCTGTATCGATCTCCTCAAACATTGAGTAAGACACACAGTGACCAAGACGATTCAGAGTTCGGATCAGTTCTGTGTTTCCTGTCAAAGACTTTACAGCATTGGTCAGCAGTACGTGCTTGGGTGGTTTTGTCTTGCCACTGGTAACAGCAAAGACCAAGTCACTGCCAAAGGAAGTGGCAAGACGTTGAGCTCTTTCAGAGGGAGTTTCACACTCACACTCTCCTGTCAGCAGGGTGTGCAGGAATTGAGTGACTGCTGCAGGAATGACATTCTGATCTGTATCGGGAGGCCATGGCTGACTCACATCTTGTTTATTGATCTCATTCCTCAGCTGCATTCCTGCTTTGGTTAAGACATCTTCAGAGTTAGCTGCTCTTGCTTCTTGCAGGTCTTTTGCCATTTTGTGTGCTTGCCGGGCAAGGTCGTCCATTGAGAGGCTGCGTGGATAGATTAGAAGCTTTCCTTTCTCATCTGGGACAAAGCGTAGTGATTCTCCAAACTCGGTTTCAATCTTTCGGCGAACATGTTTCTTTGTCGCTGGTTTCAGTTGGACATCATGGGACATCATGGATCTCTCAAGCCTAGATGTGAGGTTTGTCATAGGCAGTACCTCTGGGTTGGGGAATAATTTGGTCCTTATATACAAGCAGAGTTCCTCGAGGGCTTCTGTCTCAACCTCTTCGTAGCGTGCTTCCTCGCTTTCTTCCTGATTTTCACCTGCACCCGACCTGGCGGCCGCTGGGAAATCATCTTTTGTGAAGAGTTTGTAGCACGACTTGTGGTAGTGACCCTCTGCAGCAACAAGGTCTCTGCTAACTAAACCAAGGATTCTCTGGTTGAGTTTCCTTATTGCTGCTCTGCGAATCTTCTCATCTGCTCGTAGCTCAACACACTGTATGAGTGGCTCCCTTGTCTTTGTTGTTTTTATGTACTTGCTTGACTTCTCGCAGAAGATACATACTTTGGCATACACCCTGCTAGTACTAGGGGCATCCCTTGATGCCCTCCTCCTGGGGTCGACGCTTGCTGATTCTATCTTGACACCCTTGGCAAGGATAGAATCCAGTGACTTCTTCATTGTAAAGAGACTACGACATTTACGGTGATAATGTATGTGTGGTATTCCTCCTTCTTCAAGGCCCTTGGCTGCTTCCAGGACTGGATCATGCTGCCTGATTTCTGCAGCCCTGAGCAATGTGTTCCAGGAGTCCAAATCCTGTGGTGACACCAGAGCATCGCTGTCATCATCAGAGCAGTGGATGATACAGTCGATCCGTGCTCTCTTCCTCGCAGATGGTTCCATCCTGCCGTCAAACAGTCGACACACACCTGCAAAAAATATCACCATTAAACCATGAACAAACAAACACATTACATGGAAACCACTCTACATATGTTTGCTCCTTCCAATAATAAATTATCCCCAAAATATAACAAAAAATCCCCAAATATGAAATAAACCCCTAAATATGGAGAAACTTGAAATACACATCGGAATAATTCTTGTAGAGAATCAAATAAGCTACAAGAGCTGTTAGAATATATTTTTCAATGTTCCCCATATTTAAGGATTTATTCTAGATTTAGAGGAAAATACCCAAAATATAGAGTATATTCCGAAATATGAGGAAATTTGAAAAATACCTAGGAACAACTCTGGTAGAGAATATAATTCTACATAGGTGTTCAAAGTTTCGCGATGATTGTGTGATGGATTTTAAAGAAAATGAGGAAAACGCCGAGCGTCACGCTAAAAATCTTTATTTTTGGGTAGCGCCCCTATTGCATCAAAAAAATTAGACTAAGCTACCAGTGCGAGAAGGCTATCATATCTTAATGTACTTACAGTCACTCTATAAACATTTTAGTACCATTCGTGTTTAGTCACCCCAGGTGGTACCGATATCTGGCCTGGCTCATGGACTAACAGGGGAAAGTGACAAAATGGGGTCTGGTCGGACCTTCTCACCTGCTACATCATTCCCCAAAAGGAGCGTTACCCCAGGCACAGGGATATCTTGGGACCTACACAAAGCTATGGTGGCCTCACCCTGTAGTAACTCACATTCAATTTCGCCTTTTACCAAGTGTGCATAAATTGGCCTCCAGCACCTCTCATTACAACTGGTTCGCCAGGTGGGCACTCTGTGTAAGGATTCCCCATGAGGGTGCTAGTAGAACCTGTGTCTCTCAGAATTTTTACCTCATGCATACAACCATTTAATCTCACGTTGCCAGATGAAATAAAGGGACGGTAACTGTCCTGCACTGATGGTGAAATTATTATTGGCTTAACCCTAGTGGGTTGCACCACACATGCTACTACACCCCTGTCTAGATGATTTACGTTAGCGGCTAGGTACTCCTTCTGTTGGGAGTCCTGCATTAAAGGAACTTTTGGTGCTAGGTACTCCTTCTGTCAGGAGTCCTGCATTAAAGGAACTTTTGGTGCTAGGTACTCCTTCTGTCGGGAGTCCTGCATTACAGGCACATATGGAGTTTGAGATACGGCGGCAACTGTCTGCCCCGATCTCTCGGTTCTCTCCTTGGCCCAGCCCTGATAAGCTAAGTGGCCTCTCTTGCCACAAAAAGTACATACTTTAGGGGATACGGGAACGTTCCCTCTTTGAGCATTACTATTAGTTTGGGGCCCACCTCTGTTACGATTGCCTGAGTCGCATTTTTAGTTGGGGGAACAATTCTATTTTGGCTAGCTGGGGAAGACATTATAGGCTTGTGACTGGGTCTGTCAGATTTGTGATTGGGATACTTAAAATTAGAACAAGAATTATCGTAAGGCTTCTTTCCACGAAATTTGTTGTTGAGCACGTATGTGTCAGCCATGTCAGCGGCGTCGGCAAGACAATCTACCTTTTTCCCCTTTAAATGATAGGATACAGAAGAATCAATTTTCCATAGGAAATTTTCTAACAGGACCAACTCCTTCAGATCGTTGTAGCTTGTGACTTTCTTACTCTTGACCCAATGATTGAAAGTTTTAGTCATGGTCCTGGCAAATACCTTATGGGTTTCTTCTACTTTCTTCTGGTTTTTACGGAAAGATTGCCTGTAAGCCTCAGGCTGCAATTGATAGGTTTTTAGGATAGCTTCTTTGAGATTGTCATTATCCTGCCTAACTTCTGCTACTTCTGACAAATACGTGGCTCGAGCCTGCCCTGTCAAAACGGTTTGTAACATAAAAGGCCATTGATCTCTTGTCCACTTCGTACCTCCAGCAACTTCCTCAAACAAAACAAAGAAATCCTGCACATTATCCTCAGTGAAAGGTGGAATGACACTAGTCATAGTCAATCCCAGAGGGGGAGCAATTTCGGGAGCATTTGTATTGACATTTAGTTGAGCCGTACGATATTGATATTCACATTTTATGCTAGTTTCTTCGGTATTTGCTTTTATTCTGGCTAGTTCTAGTTCAACATTTAGTCGGGGTTGTTCGGCATTTGCTTCGGCATTTATTTTGGTTGTTCGGTCTTTATTCTGGCTAGTTCCAGTACTTGATCACCGGTCAAACCAAGTGGCAATTGTTCATCAAGTTGGCTAGGTTTACTAGGGATCCCACCAACTGCTCCGTCATCCTCCCCGCCTTCTACAGGGAACAGGTGGGTTTTTATGGTCTGAGCCACCTCTACTTTGGACATGTTTGAGACAGTTAACTGGAGATGCGAGGCAAGCACTTTCAGTTCGGAGTTTGACAGACAGTCAATATCAGGGGCTGTGGGTTCTGATTCTATGAAAACTCGAGCATCTTCGTCATTTATTAGATGAGGCATGATTAATATTTGATTTTTAAGCAGTGAAACGGTAATGAAACTGAGTGAAACTGTATGAAACGAATCCTGGCGAGGTCGCCACTCTTCTGTTACGTATCTTGATCCTCAAGTGGTTAACTTGATGAATCTAGATAGCACAGAGATATATATTAAGGTATCAGTCAGCTGAAGGCAAAGCAAAAGTAAAATCTAATAAAATTATGTCCTGTTGTTGCTTCCTTTCCTTTTGGATCTTAGGACTTAGTATCCTTTATTGACTGATACTCTTTTAATTATGAAAAATACTGAAACTAATTAAAGTCATGTAGTATTTATAAAGAATTATTATTTAACCGAAGCTTAGTAGGCTATGGCTATGAACCAAAGAAGTTATATCTAAAGAAGGACTATTAATTCTATAAAAAGTCTTGAAAGATAAATATTAAAGTAAGAATATTTCTGTCTCTTACCCTTTTTGAAATGAATAGATAGTTTTCTAAATGTCCTTTTATTTATATTTAATGTAATTATTCTTGGTTCTTGTCTTACGTTAATAGTATTATATTATTATTATCATCAGGATTTATATCAAAGTCACATAAAAAGTTAGATATATATTTAATAATTAGTCAAATGTATTTCTTAACCACGTAACAATGAGGTTTAATTAGGAGTAAATTAAGTTACAGGATCGCTTCATAGATTCGATTCAGGTCTCACTCAAATAATATGAAAGGCAAAATAATTTGTTGAAGCTAAAAGAATTTTCTTCAGCTTAGGAAATCACTAGAAGTAATATTAACAGCCATGTTAGTCTAAGGCGATATTACTAATATGAGACAATAGCATCACCGTACTAAGCACCGTTAAGCAATGTAAGCTTAATTAAAAGAAAATGAAAGAACTCGTAAGTATTAATATAAAACAATAGTATTACTTTCATCATAACCCAATTACTTAAAGAGTTGCTTTAGTCCACAAGTTTGTCAACTAAAATAGTTAAGTACATAATAATAGCGTTAACGTTAAATCCCAATCAAATAGTTACGTACATAATAGTAGCGTTAACGTTAATTCGCAATCAAATAGTTAAACACATAATAGTAGCGTTAAACGTTAATTCCCAATCACATATCTCACTAACCAACATAACGTAAGTGTTTACACCGAACACACTTAACACACACTTATATAATCTGACTGACAGTCACAAACCCATTATAATACTTCAGCCCGTCTTCCTCCAGCTGCAAGTTCACCTTCCCCAACTCCAAATGAGACTGATTTGAATGCCCACTACTCGGGTCTTATATACTAAACAATGATGGTGTAGGAACGAATCAGGAGGCGGGGGGTGGTGCCCGCTCCAATCACAGCTCCTCGAGTTGCATAGCAGGTGCATGGTCCAATCACAGCTCCTGGCGTCGAACATACGTCATAGCGTCGGGTAATTTGCAGGGTCCCCTATGACGCACGCAGGTGTGAAGGCTTGTTTGCTGGTATGCGGGCTAGCTGGTTTCCCACTCGCTAGTTCGCTCGCTAGTTTGCTTCGCCGTTTGGGTAGTTTGAACCTCCTTCAACTCTAATTCTAACTCTTAAATTAACATACAGGGCTCCGTATGTCAGAATATATATATATATATATATATAAGGGCAAGCAACACCAAGGTAAACACAAACATCTTTATTCTGGTACCGGTAATGTTTCGACATTAACATATGTCATCATCAGACTTTTTCTAAGTTTCAAATCCAGGCGTTCAGCAGTTCGATACAGCTGCACCGTTGGCGATCCATAGCGTTTGTTGATAGTAGTGGCAATAGATTCTCCTTGGGGGAAACGGAGTCTTAAAAGGGCACCAGAATAAAGATGTTCGTGTTTACCCTGGTGTTGCTTGCCCTTATAAGACTCCGCTTCCCCCGTGGAGAATCTATTGTCACTACTATCAACAAACGCTATGGATCGCCAACGGTGCAGCTGTATCGAACTGCTGAACGCCTGGATTTGAAACTTAGAAAAAGTCTGATGATGACATAATTATGTTAATGTCGAAACGTTACCGGTACCAGAATAAAGATGTTCGTGTTTACCTGGGTGTTGCTTGCCCTTATAAGACTCTGCTTCCCCCGAGGAGAATCTATTGCCACTACTATATATATATATATATATATACGGTTTATACTGTATATATGTATATATACCGGTATATAATAATATACTGTATGTATACCGGTAAATATACATATATACAGTATATACAGTATATATATATATATATATATATATATATATATTAAAGTAAAAAGGCCATCCACCAATCAACACGCCCCCTTTTACCTTCCCTCTAAATCAGCTGAGTTTGACACTTCAGGCTCACAACATAAACATGCCATGCCTTCCCGGCCGACCAATCAGAAGCCTCCATTTTTTGGAGCGGACGGCTACGTGTACCGCCACACCTTTAAACTCGCTCTCGCTCTCTTTACCGGCCATTTCCTCTGGTTGCAATGAGTCTAATACATCAGTGCCAGCCCTATACTGTCGTAAGCCACTAAAAGACGTTTGCAACCAGCTTCCAGGAACATATTATGAAGAGAGAAGAGTGGAGGCGAAGAGAGAGAGAATTCCAGACGCGCAGGTGGCCAAGCGGCCGGCTCAGCCAATCACAGCGCCGGAGAGCGGGAGGCGTGACTATATTAAGGGGGTGGGGGAGGCTGTAGGGTCTGGTCAGTAGTTGGATGGGTGACCGCGCCTGGTACCAGCACAGCAGTTGCTGGGTGGGTTTGCATGTTGTCCTGCTCCAGCAAAGGCAGTAGCTGGTTGGGTGATTGCACCCGGTACCGACATTGACCAGATGTTGCCCTAGGGGTGGGTGAAATTTCCCTGGCTTGCCACCAGGGTTCAAGTAGCCCAGGAGTGTTGAACAAACTCCATTCCCTGTCAGTTCCGTCTCACTCAGACGAAAATGAGTACCTGGATTCATGGTGGCTAAAATTAATTCAGGGGCCTGATTGGTGGCTTCCTACAACCAATCAACACACGAGACTGAGAACTTGGTTAGCCACCAGGATTGCTCAGTGGCCATTGGGCAGGCCTTCTCTCGTGTTCGCCTCGTCCCACCCATACGTTAAACTGGGTACCTGGAGTGTAAAATCGGCCTTGGCGTAGGTCGTATCACTAGGGAAAATTTGATTACTTGCCTCACCTTTACTATATACTTCCTGCAGCGGTCATTCACCTCTCGGAACCCACTGGGCGCGCTTCTTGCAACCCATTTCCTCTCTCTCGCCTGGCCACCAAAGGGAACTTGGAACCACTTATTCCAGCCACCCAGCCCTCACCAAATGTTCCAGTAAAGACCACCTCAGGCCTAGCATCGCTCTCTCCTACTAGACGGATACACCTTCAGTATCCGGCCGCCTGTCGTCACATCGCTGGCTTGCATACCTACAGCCAAGCGATTCAAGAGGGACGACAGATAGTAGACGGGAGCGAGAATTTCCAGAAGAGCTACTGGCCAGCTCTGAGGTGGTGAAATTGTTCCAGCACACACCTCGCAGTATACAATATACTGCATGTATATATTTTTAAGGACCCATATTGGGCCCGAACCAGACTTAAAGAAAGAGAGAAAATATGTGTGACTAACCCAGTGGTTCCATAATAATTGATGTGTCCTTATAGGAGAAACTAAAGAGAAAAGATACTAGACTTTTGTTTATGAATAAAATTATGATGTGTTAACCCACTGAGCCCCAGCGTAATATTTATATATGTACCACCCAGGACCGGCAGATTCTGATTTTTATTTTTTCCAGAAACAATAGGGAATGGGTTAGGAATGAAGGACCGCCCCCCCCCCCCACCCCCCCAAAAAAAACCGATCAAAAAGGTCAAAATATTGGAGAGGTAATTATAAGAGTGAGAGAACTCTATTTCTTATTGCTAATCTGGCAACCTCTGCATCATATGTGCGTGAAAGGGTTAATTCCTCCTCATACTTTTCAGCATGTATCCTTTTAATCCAGTAGGTAAGTGGGTCTAATTCCTCCATCTTTACCTTCTTGCTCAGGAACTTAAACACAAATTTAGTTACAGTTAATAGTTTGTCCAAATTAGAGAACTTGGTGATGTCAATTACTGAAGGCTCTGGGATAATTATTGGGTCCATATGTACTTGACCATCATTAACCTTCTGGTATGATTTTTGTTCTGGCCAATCACTCTGACATAGCCAAACCGGACCCTGAAACCACAGAGCTTCGTTAATCAGTTTCTTGACACTTACACCTCGGCTCACCAAGTCAGCCGGGTTATCCTTGGACTTAACATGCATGAATTTATAGTTCATTTGCAGTTCCTTTATTTTGTGTACTCTGTTACACACATAAACTATGTAATTATCATCCTTAGCTATCCGGTGCAAACATATCTCACTATCTGTCCATATATATGTCTCACCTACAAAGGGAAACATACCATTCAAATAAGTAGCTAACCTAGTTCCCAATTCAACAGCGGTCAGCTCCAACTGTGGAAGGGTACGTTGTTTTAATGGTGCTACTCGGGATTTGGACATAATCAAAGTAGATCGGACTTCAGTTACACAATAAGCTACTGCACCATACGCCTTAGATGAGGCATCACAAAATACGTGCAATTGAGCACACTCATTATCAGAGGTACGATCACATCTTCTAGGAAACTTGACTGAGGACACCTTTTCATATTCCACCTGCAATTTGTTCCACTCTTCTGTATACTTTTCAGGTAATGGAGTATCCGAACTCAGTGCTTCTCTCCAGGCTTCCTGAACTAAAATCTTCCCTTTAATTGATATGGGACTAAATATGCCCAATGGGTCGAACATCATAGAGACCTGACTTAAGAGCGTGCGTTTTGTGAGTTTTACATCGGGAAACTTGAGGGGCTTTAGAGACATCTCATCAGTAGTTGTTTTCCACTGCAATCCTAGTACTGGTTGACATTCTGGTATTTGGTAGTCAGGATAGTCTCCTCTTATCTGGTCCAGAAGAATATTAGAGTTTGAATTCCAACTTTGTAGTGGCATATTGGCTTTATTACAGTCTTGCCTTGCCAAATTGTAGATTTCAATCACCTCTTCTCCACTGTCGGAAACGCCCTGAAGATTATCCATATAAAACAGTTGACCCATTTCCGGTTTCTCTGTCTTCTGGAAATGATATCTCAAAGTGCTGCACTACAAGAAAGGACTAGAGCAGGAACCAAATAACACTGACCGAAAGCAGTATTCTTTTATCCGCCCACCAGGCTGAAAAGGATCTTCAGGCCAGAGGAATTTTGTGAATTTGCGGTCCTGCTCCTTTAACCCTATTCTCAAAAAGGTTTTGGAGATATCTGCCACAAACCCAAATCTCTTTGTCCTGAATTTTAATAGTACATCACCCAGTATTCAGTCGGATTTGGTCCTACATAGAGACAATCATTTAGACTTGCTTCATCCTTCACTGCTCAAGAACTGCAGTTAAATACTACTCTGATGGGGGTAGTACTGGAGTCCTTACTTACAGCATGATGAGGAAGGTAATGACCCTCTTTGTGGTTTATTTCACCTGGGACCTCCTCAATAAAGTAATTTTCCAACTGCTCTTGAATTATTTTATGATAAGTTTCCAGTCGTTCAGGATGTTAACGCAACCTCTCCATCATTTTATTCAGTTGACATCTTGAACTCTGGTAGTTAGTTGGTAATTCAGGGGCATTTATCTTCCATGGAAGTCCTACCCAGTACTGGCCATCCTTATACTCAACTGTGTCTAGGTAGTGGTTATATGTTAAGATGTCTTCAGGGGTGGGAAGATCTGCTTCTATACCCACAGTGTCCAGTTCCCAAAGTTTGTGAACAGGTTCTTGTTGTTCCTCCAGAATGTCTCCTAGTTGTGATGGAATTAATTCTGCACCATTTCTAGCCACCACCAGAAATTGTGCAGGAGTCACAAAGACTGGATCCATTCGGTTGTCTGATTCACTTGGGCCACATGTGGGTAGAGATCCCATTATTATGTATCCACCTGATGAAGAAATTAACTGTATACCGTGTTTCCGAGTCATTTTTCGCAAGAAGCGTCCACAATAGTCAGAGCCGATGATCAGTTGAATTGGACCTACTACGTCAGACTCTATATTACGGTCTGCTAGTTGGACACCACTCTTTGTTAAGTAGTCAGATGCTTCCTTCAAACCCTTATTTACCACAGAAGTGTTCATGTCTTCCTTAACCACCGCAGTCACTTTACATTTGTATTTGCCTAATCTAATCAGGGGTTTAACCACATCAAATGTTTGCATTTCTTTATTTGACAAGAATCCAGTTATTGCCACGTTCACTCTCCCCACTGTTGGCAAATTCATGGCTCTGACAACATCTCCAGCAATGAAGGTCTTTTGCACTCTAGTATCAAAGAATGCTTTGACTGGCATAATAATAATAATAATAATAATAATCTTCTGGTTACTTATATAGCGCCCGTATCTCCTCCTTCGAGGATTCACAAGCGCTTGGCTTTCTTTTTTAGTCTACCAGAGACCATTACCCATCCCCCTTTCTCATGGGGAGATGTTAACCGCCGGCTGTATCCCAGAAAAACTTTTCAATCTGAGCGGGGATTGAACGCGAGACCTTCAAGGTGGGAATCAGGCACGCTATCAACTGAGCCAGCCGGACGGCTGGTCAGTTGAACCTCGGATGTAGGAGTTGCTGCCGGCGTATTCATTGGGTTTCCCGTGGTCAGGGTCATATTCACACTTGTAGATTTGGGTTGTACTTCACTGATCTTGGGACACAACGCTGTATGATGTACACCAGTCTTGCACCGAAAACATATATTTAATTTAGTAGCTCATTCCTCAGTAGAATATCTTGAGGTCAGGCAAACAAGACACTTACCTAGTTCGATGAGTCGTGGAAGTCTAGCCTTAAGATCTAGGTAAGTCCTACAATACACTGTGGAATGTTCTTCTGAACATAACATACACACCTTCCGGGTTTCTTGTTTTACCACTGGTGTGGGCTTAATCTCTCTGGTTACTTCTTGAGTCACTGGAGAATTGAGACGTGAACTTTTTCTCTCCCAAACACCATTTGTTTTTTATACTGTACTAGTTTGATTATTCTGTTGGACGGAGGTCACATAGGTACCAACCTCTTCCTTCTTGAATGGTTTTGCTTTTTCCTTAGTCCCTGTTGTAGATACTTAACCTTGTTGTCTCCTTCCTTGATACCGGTATCCTTCTTAGAAACCTGCATGTGTTTGCACAGCTCTCTTAAGCCCTCTTCTATCTCTTGATACGTGAAGTAGTTCTTCTTATACCTGTGGTACAATTCATCACAGGTTTTCTAAGAGACCTTTTGTTGTACAATGTGGTTCAAGAGCCAAGAAGCTGAGTCAAGATCTTTCTGGGTACTAAGTTATTCTAAAACACAATTCAAGCTGATCCAGAATGATTGAAGATCCTGTTACGTGTGCTTAGGTCCTGATAAATCCAGCAATTTGTAAACTAGGCGCTGCAGAGTCAATTCGGTATCTTCAAAATTCTCCTGGAGTATTTGTAGAGCTGCTGTATAATTGGCATCTGTTATGGGAAGTTCCTTAATAAGATCAAATGCAAAACCCTTAAGTTGACCCAACAAGTATGAAAGTTGATTTGCCACAGAAATCTGATCTGTCATGAACTAATTCAAAAGGTATTCCAATTAGATTGCCCATCAAATTCAGGTAAGGTTATAGGTGGCAACTTAAAGCTTTGTTGTCCCGGAGCAGTAATACCATTACTGGTACCATTACTCCCTGTCCCAGTAACTGTCTCTGTCGCCAATGATTCGAACCCGGCTAGTTGATACAAGTTATTTTCACGGGCATCTGCATAGGCCCTTTGTATTTCCTCAAACTTTTCAGATTGCTCTTGTTTGATGTAAAAATCCTCCAATTTATTGAAGGATTCTTCATAATTACCCCACCGGGTTTTAAGATCTTGGATTTGAGACTTTAAGCTCAGCCTGCCACCACCGCATGACTCTCACACTCTCAATGGCTACATGTGTGCCTCCACAATGAGTAAAATAACAAGAACTATCACTGAAATTCAATGTGAGTGTTGGTAGAGTGTTATAAAGTGCGTATAGTCCAGTGTTTAGAGTACCAGTATCTGTCAAGCCTCGAACACGTCCTGGTTGCCATGGTGATGGGCAGCCATCGTGCCTCCCTTACCCTAACAAAACAAACACACGAACGCGCGCTCAGGCTGCCACCACTCTATACTAGGCTCATGGGCAAGGCTACTTTTTCTTTCTCTCTTCCACTCTTACCGCATATTATTTTGGTAACGATTATCGTATTGCGAGTGTCACTGTCACATATATTATGCGATAATTTATAGGCAGCTTGTAAGTGTTCACGTGTGTGGTAGTCCCTGAAGCACTGTGGCAAACACAGCACCATATTTCAGTCTGGGGAGGTGGAGGTGGAAGTAGGAGTCTACGAGACACCGGCCGCGACGCGGAGACGCCACGAGCAACAGTTTGGAGCAATTTTTTGGAACAATGGGTGTCTCCTCTTCCATTTCCTCTATCTCCTCCAGTGTTAGCTGGTAATCCTCCTAAGACTCTTCATCAGATGTTTCGGTATCAATATCCTCGTAATTAAAAACATCGATATTGCCTCCTCAACACTCACTCTGCGGTGTGAGGTGAGAGCTTTGGCGGCCAGACATGGTGTCACTCATGAGTGAAATCATGTACTGACATGCCACGCCTCACGCCCGCCTGGCCATATTTGGGGAGTTGCCAACTACTGCTTTTGTTGTGTCCCAAAGTAGTTTCCATATGAATATCAACCTTCTACAAGCACTATAACAGGTGTAAATAAGGGCGAGAATAGCCGTCGATACGGTAACAACGCTGAGGCTGAGCGTTTTATACATAGCCATCGGGACAGTATCGACACTGTGGCTGGATGGGATAACTCATCACCTCTTACTAATTCCTTACAATCTCTCTCTACGTGCTGCAAAGGTGCATCTCTTTCACTCTTCTATCGCTACTACAACACTGTTCTTCAAAGCTCTCTCAGAGAATACTCCCTCCCGTATGACAAATGGGAGGCACCCACCTTTCAACACAATCCCATGCCTTTTTCGTCTAGTTTGTCTTGGCATTTTGACCCCATCGTACCTTGAATTTGGCTCTCTGTTACTCTTTTGGCTTTGGGGGGAGACACTCGTTACAGGCAGCCTGCCTTTTGTCCCCTTCATACACTTAGAAAAGAAAATGTACAGTTGCTGAAAAATGAGGCTGACACAGAGAACCAATGAAATTTAGCATGATAAGGCGATGTGGTACTATCTGGTGGCTAAAGGTTTGACACCCTTTCATTATTGTTCTATATGTGTTTAGGGTGCGTTCATCAAGGCTGTCGGTGATACACGTGATAATTTGTTTTGACCGATCTGTGTATTAATTTGCTCTAGTGAATGAAACCAATCACTGATTCTCATCTGTAATTGGTCAGTCACGTAATGCAGTTGTTGCTCATTACGGCGGTGTACACAGATGTATCAGAGGCAATATTGGATAGTTGGAGTGTTAAGCTCAGCATCAATTGTTATAGCATAAAGACAATAATTCATGAAATCTGGTCAGTGCATTGCAAAGTGAGATATGTTTATGGCTTTGACGACTCGACTCGGTAAGTTTCTTGGCTAAACACCTCAGACCGATCGATCACTTTTTATCGCCAATGAGTCTAATCAGTAGCAATCGTGTTCATTAGAGTTATCGTAATTGACCAATCGATGCTAGTGAACACAGCCTTCGTCGTGTTTGACTGTTTGTGGATATTAATTATTTAATTTCAAAACCTTTATACAGTAATTATTAAGCATATAAACTCTGTTTTGAGTGTTTCAGCAGGACACTTAGATAGAAATGAGGACATATATAACAAGAAGTATATAATTCACAAGCTTTATTGACTTGCTCTACACTGAGGGGTAACTTAACTAGTCTTCCTTGCAATTACTCTTGACGTTATACTGGCAGCACTATATAAATAATAACCAATGTTGTTACTCCCTATTCTAGTTCTCGGAAAGACAGAAGGCACAGGGTTGACTTGACGGAGACAAGGGAACTCTAGCGAATGATGGACTTAATGGGCTCAGGTTACCTTCCTTTGGTGGTGGGTATCCGTGTAAACAGGTACGGGCACTGCGGCAAAAGAAAGACAGAATTAAGAACATTTGAAGGAGTACGTTAAGATTTCGGGGGAGTTTACTATATATATATATATATATATATATATATATATATATATATATATATATATATATATATACCTGTATATACTGTATATATATATACATATATATATATATATGTGTATATATATAAATAGTAAAATATCCTCATTGTTCCCTGAGTGAGCACCGTGCCTGATGTGAAGGCAACATGGCAGGTGCTCGTTGTACTCTACGTGCTTCAGATGTCTCACTCCCTAGACTGGAACGAGACCTCGCAGGTTTCACTGCTCATTGTACATTGTACACTGTACATTGTCATTGAATGTTCAGGCTCTCAGCCTATGCCCGAGAGGAAGTATGTTGGAATATAGAAGAAAACAAAAACAAAAAACATATATATATATATATATATATATATATATATATAATATTATATATACAGTATATATATATATATATATATATATATATATATATATATATATTGTTACGTATCTTCATCCTCAAGTGGTTAACTTGATGAATCTAGATAGCACAGAGATATATATTAAGGTATCAGTCAGCTGAAGGCAAAACAGAAGTAAAATCTAATAACATTATTTCCTGTTGTTGCTTCCTTTCCTTTTGGATCTTAGGACTTAGTATCCTTTATTGACTGATACTCTTTAATTATGAAAAATACTGAAACTAATTAAAGTCATGTAGTATTTATAAAGAATTATTATTTAACCGAAGCTTAGTAGGCTATGGTTATGAACCGAAGAAGTTATATCTAAAGAAGGACTATTAATTCTATAAAAAGTCTTGAAAGATAAATATTAAAGTAAGAATCTTACCCTTTTTGAAATGAATAGATAGTTTTCTTATATGTCCTTTTATTTATATTTAATGTAATTATTCTTGGTTCTTGTCTTACGTTAACAGTATTATATTATTATTATCATCAGGATTTATATAAAAGTCACATAAAAAGTTAGATATATATTTAATAATTAGTTAAATGTATTTCTTAACCACGTAACATTGAGGTTTGATTAGGAGTAAATTAAGTTACAGGATCGCTTCATAGATTCGATTCAGGTCTCACTCAAATAATATGAAAAGCAAAAATAATATTTTGAAGCTAAATGAATTTTCTTCAGCTTAGGAAATCACTAGAAGTAATATTAACACAGCCATGTTAGTCTAAGGCGATATTACTAATATGAGACAATAGCATCATCGTACTAAGCACCGTTAAGCAATGTAAGCTTAATTAAAAGAAAATGAAAGAACTCGTAAGTATTAATATAAAACAATAGTATTACTTTCATCATAACCCAATTACTTAAAGAGTTGCTTTAGTCCACAAGTTAGTCAACTAAAATAGTTAAGTACATAATAATAGCGTTAACTTTAATTCTCAATCACATATCTCACTAACCAACATAACGTAAGTGTTTACACCTAACACACTTAACACACACTTATATAATCTGACTGACAGTCACAATCCCATTATAATACTTCACCCCGTCTTCCTCCAGCTGCAAGTCCACCTTCCCCAATTCCAAATGAGACTGATTTGAATGCCCACTACTCGGGTCTTATATACTAAACAATGATGGTGTAGGAACGAATCAGGAGGCGGGGGGTAGTGCCCGCTCCAATCACAGCTCCTCGAGTTGCATAGCAGGTGCATGGTCCAATGGGGTCTCCTGGCGTCGATCATACGTCATAGTGTCGGGTCATCGAAGTAGTTTGCAGGGTCCTCTATGATGCATGCAGGTGTGAAGGCTTGTTTGCTGGTATACGGGCGAGCTGGTTTCCCACTCGCTAGTTCGCTCGCTAGTCTGCTTCGCCGCTTCGGTAGTTTGACTCCTTCAACTCTAATTCTAACTCTTAAATTAACATACAGGGCTCCGTATGTCAGACCTCCCCCCTAGAAAAGAGTTTAAGGAGTATAGTACATAATATGAAACATAATACATAAATAGATTCACCACCAGATTGGCAACAGCAAGATTATAATGAGGATATAATAAGGATATCACCCAAAGTAGGCAACGTCTCCAGGTACCACATCAGAACATAGCCGGAACGTAGCTGGAGCGTTATTCGAACTGCAAGGCATCTCACAGCTGAAGGCTTGATAGCGCACTACTAAAGCATGATATTTACCTCGCTACAAGGGAGAGCTAATTGCCAAAATCCTCTCATTAAATTAAACTTACTGCTGTATGAGGCCAACCTGGTAAATGTAATCTCTAACAGATACGTGATAGGCAATCGGCTAGCACGTTCTGGACCCCCTTAATATGTTTGACATCCAGGGAGTATTCCTGCAGCAACAAACTCCACCTGGTCAGTCGTTGGTTTTTATTTTGGAACTTATGCAAAAATGTTAAGGGGTGATGGTCAGTATACACAGTGATGGTACCAGAGGCAGATTGCACATAGACAGCAAAGTATTGAAGGGATAAAATTAATGCTAACAGCTACTTCTTAATGACTGAATAGTTACGTTGGGCAGGATTTAATTTTTTACTGAAATAGCACACAGGATGCAATACCTCACAGTCGTCTTCCTGGAGCAACACTGCACCAACCACGGTATTGCTCGCATCCACTGCTAGGGAAAAATATCTGTTAAAATCAGGAGCTCGGAGTACAGGAAAATTAGATAATATATATTTGGTAGCAATAAAGGCCTCTTCACATTCAGAGGACCACTCAAACTTCACATCCTTACGGAGAAGATCTGTCAGGGGAGCTGTCAACTTTGAAAAATTTAAGATGAAACGCCTATAATAACCAATCATGCCTAGGTACCTTTGGATATGTTTCTTAGTGCTAGGAGTTGGGAATTCTAGAATAGACTCTACCTTTGCTTGAGGAGGTGCAACCTGCCCCTGACCTACCGTATATCCTAGATACTGGACCGTACTTTTAACAAAGGTGCATTTTTTAAGATTAACCACCAGATTGGCATCAGCAAGATTTAAGAACAGCAATCTAAGTTGGTAAAGATGCTCCTCCCATGACTGTGAAAAGATAAGAATATCATCGATGTAGACAACGCATCCAGGTACTCCTTCAGTCACCAAATTCATGAGGCGCTGGAATGTAGCTGGAGCTTTTTTCAAGCCGTAGGGCATTACGTTACAGCAGAAGGCTTGATTGTTGACTACAAAGCATGATATTTCCCTCGCTCTAGGGGTGAGAGCTACTTGCCAATATCCCTTCATTAAGTCAATCTTGCTGATATAGGTGGCTGTACCAATCTGTTCAATGCAGTCGTCAATCCGTGGCAGTGGGTAGGTATCGTTCTTTGTGACAGCATTGACTTGCCTATAGTCCATACATAACCTATGGCTCCCGTCTGGCTTTGACACAAGTATTACCGGACTACTCCACTGGCTTAAGGCCCTTGTGATCAGCTCGTTAGATAACATAAAGTCAAGCTCGACCTGCAGTATACTCCTGCGTTGTGGCGAGACACGGTAGGGGGATAGTTTAATGGGAGTTGCATCCCCTACGTCGATGTCGTGCACGGCCAAAGAAGTGAGCCCTGGAGTATCACGGAACACACTGGGAGACTGAGATAAAACAGAGATTAGTTGGTTCGCTTGATCAGAGGGAAGATGACATAGTTTAGATGGTAATTCCCCCAAGCTACTGAATTATACTGAAAGTTGGATAGGCTACATGACAAGTCAAAGTCTGCATGGATACCTTCAGGCTCTGGAACAGTCTGTTACGGGTCAGTAAGAGAACTGAAGACTTCGTCCGCACCAGGCTGTCCACAGGTCCTGACATTCACTGCCACAGTGGGAGAATCTGGAGGAGAGGAATCAGGGGACCTATGGTAGGGTTTCAACATATTTATATGGAATACTTGCATGGGCTTTCTCCTGTCTGGGGTAGTTACTAGATAATCGGTAATGCTCACCCTCCGAATGATTTTATATGGGCCCCTGAACTTGGCAGATAAAGGTTGGCCAAAAAGGGGGAGCAGGACCAAAACCTCATCACCGGGCTGAAACTCCCTCTCACGGGCTTTTCTGTCATACCAGGTCTTCATGGAGCTTTTAGCCACTGTCAAGTTTTGAGCTGCAAACTCACATGAGGATCTCAGCCGGGTTTTGAAATCTGAAACATACTTGAGGAGGTTTTGGTTCCCCTCCTGGCCAACTAGGCTATCCTGCAATAGTTGCAAAGGACCTCTTACCTGGTGACCGAAAACTAGCTCATTAGGGGAAAAACCCAGGGATTCAGTTGGAACCTCACGAGTAGCAAATAAAAGAAAAGTTACCCCCTTATCCCACTCAACTCCGGTCTCTGTACAATAATTACGTAACATTCCCTTTAATGTCTGATGATATCGTTCGAGAACCCCTTGACTCTCTGCGTGGTAGGTGCTAGACTTAACATGCTCGATACCCAACTCCTTCAGGGACTGCTGAAAAATGTTAGAGGTAAAATTAGTTCCTTGATCACTTTGCACCTCATGGGGGAAACCCATTCTGGTGAAGAATTTGAGCAGTTCCTTGATGACAGTTGGAGCAGAGGTAGTCCTTAAAGGCCTCTGGGTAGCGAGTTGCCATGTCCATAATAGTTAATAAATAAATGTTACCTTGGGAAGTCTTAGGCAATGGGCCTACAATGTCCACTACCACCCGAGTAAAAGGATTCTCGAAAACGGGCAAGGGCACCAGAGGATGTACAGGCACCTTCTGATTGGGTATTCCTGTCATCTGGCAAGTGTGACACACTCTACACTACATCTGCACGCATTCCTCGCCAGTAAAAGTGGGCTCTGATTCTGTCTAGAGTTTTTCTCACACCTAGGTGTCCTGCCAATGGTATACAATGTGCCATTTCCATGATATCTCTACGACAAGGTTTGGGGACTACTACTTGATGGACGTCCGAAGCCCCGTCATCGATTGGTCTGTGTGGCGGTCTCCATCTACGCCACAATACTCCTCCTTTGAGGTAGAAACATTCACCACCCTCCTTCTCACATTCCTCTTCACTCATGGACCTGGCAGCTAACTCCTTGCATTCACTATCATCTCTCTGTAGCTCTACCAGGCCACTAGGACAATTTGGAGGGGTTTCATGGTCATCGTTATGGTCAAGATGAGCCATAAAGGTGTCAGATAAATCCACCTCAGTCACATCATCAGGCACAGTTGGAGCGTCATTCACACTCTCATCATCCCTTTCATCAACTCTTACATTCGGTACATTTCTGTCGGAGGGAACTGCTACTTGAGACAATGAACGTGTGACAGCACACACAGGGAAAACTGTTGGCATCTACTTTTCGAGCTCACCGGTTAGTGGCTCGTTAATAGGGGAAAGTGAAAAAATGGGGTCTGGTAGGACCTTCTCACCTGCTACATCATTCCCCAAAAGGAGTGTTACCCCAGGCACAGGGATATCTTGGGACCTACACAAAGCTATGGTGGTCTCACCCTGTAGTAACTCACATTCAATTTCGCCTTTTACCAAGTGTGCATAAAATTGGCCTCCAGCACCTCTCATTACAACTGGTTCGCCAGGTAAGGATTCACCATGAGGGTGCTAGTAGAACCTGTGTCTCTCAGAATTTTTACCTCATGCATACAACCATTTAATCTCACGTTGCCAGATGAAATAAAGGGACGGTAACTGTCCTGCACTGATGGTGAAATTATTATTGGCTTAACCCTAGTGGGTTGCACCACACATGATACTACACCCCTGTCTAGATGATTTACGTTAGCTGCTAGGTACTTCTTCTGTCGGGAGTCCTGTATTAAAGGAACTTTTGGTGCTAGGTACTCCTGTCGGGAGTCCTGCATTAAAGGAACTTTTGGTGCTAGGTACTCCTTCTGTCGGGAGCCCTGCATTAAATGCACATATGGAATTTGAGATACGGCGGCAACTGTCTGCCCCGATCTCTCGGTTTTCTCCTTGGCCCAGCACTGATAAGCTAGGTGGCCTCTCATGCCACAAAAAGTACATACTTTAGGGGATACGGGAACGTTCCCTCTTTGAGCATTACTATTACTTTGGGGCCCACCTCTGTTACCATTGCCCTGAGTCGCATTTTTAGTTGGGGGAACAATTCTATTTTGGCTAGCTGGGGAAGACGTTATAGGCTTGTGACTGGGTCTGTCAGATTTGTGATTGGCATACTTATAATTAGAACTAGAATTACCGTAGGGCTTCTTTCCACGAAATTTGTTGTTGAGCACGTATGTGTCAGCCATGTCAGCAGCGTCGGCAAGACAATCTACCTTTTTCCCCCTCTAAATGATAGGATACAGAAGAATCAATTTTCCATAGGAAATTTTCTAACAGGACCAACTCCTTCAGATCGTTGTAGCTTGTGACTTTCTTACTCTTGACCCAATGATTGAAAGTTTTAGTCATGGTCCTGGCAAATACCTTATGGGTTTCTTCTACTTTCTTCTGGTTTTTACGGAAAGATTGCCTGTAAGCCTCAGGCTGCAATTGATAGGTTTTTAGGATAGCTTCTTTGAGATTGTCATAATCCTGCCTAACTTCTGCTACTTCTGACAAATACGTGGCTCGAGCCTGCCCTGTCAAAACGGTTTGTAACATAAAAGGCCATTGATCTCTTGTCCACTTCATACCTCCAGCAACTTCCTCAAACAAAACAAAGAAATCCTGCACATTATCCTCAGTGAAAGGTGGAATGACACTAGTCATAGTCAATCCCAGAGGGGGAGCAATTTCGGGAGCATTTGTATTGACATTTAGTTGAGCCGTACGATATTGATATTCACATTGTTCGGTCGTTGCACTGGCATTTATTCTGGCTAGTTCTATACTTGCGTTGGCTTGTTCGGTCGTTGCTTTTATTCTGGCTAGTTCTATTGTTAGTCTGGCTTGTTCTAGTTCGAATAATTGATCAATGGTAAAACCAGGTGGCAATTGTTCATCAAGTTGGCTAGGTTTACTAGGGATCCCACCGACTGCTCCGTCTCCCTCCCCGCCTTCTACAGGGAACAGGTGGGTTTTTATGGTCTGAGCCACCTCTACTTTGGACATGTTTGAGACAGTTAATTGGAGATCACGTTTTACGACCTATCCCTTAATTTGCGGGATCACAGAATATCTATACCACAACATCCAATTTAGGAATAACTCTTGTTGCGGGTGCGGGTAAATACTGTCGCGGTAATTATCTCATAATACACTTACTAGAACGAAATCTCTGGCAAAAACAGGGGACTCTAGGATCAAACTCGAAACACTCTTCACGGTTAGCGAATAACTCAAGGGTGAACATAGGCAAACACAACGGGTTGGTAACACGGTATCTCTACACTGATACTATAATACGGAATCGTGCCCAGTCAGGTTATGTTCTTTCTCCTCTTGAATCTGGTGTCGTTGGGGGGCTTCTCGGCTGCTCCAGGGGGCCGTCCAGGGTGTCCAGTTGTGTGAAGAAGTTACAGATGGGTCGGTTGACCGGTGATGAAGTTGAGTTAAGGTTATCTCCTATGGATCTTAAATGGTCTGCTTCCTGGCAGGGCCAGAGGAGCGTCTCATTGAACGAACGTAAGCAGTGTCTATGCACGGACTTTGCTTAACTGTCTCTGATCAATGACGAGAGGTTCAATCAAAACAAGAACACAGTAGATCTTTCTACCCTAGATCTCTGTGTATGTGTGGATATATATATATATTGCTCGTAGGTCTCTATGTTAACCGGCGGATTGCCGCGATTAATACAGATCCAGGAAAATAATACATCAAGTCCTGGTGTTCAGCTTGCGGAGTGCCGGTCGTCTGTCAGCAGGCGAGTAAAACAGTCTTCAAGCAGAGCGAGGTGCCGCTCGGCAAAAAGCTATATTTGTACATCTGCCCGCTCTCCTCCTCTCGGGATTTATATATGGCAGGGTGACTCGGTGTTGCCGGGGCCGGGGGCTGGTGATTGTTTTTTTTTTTTTTTTTTTTTTTCTATGTGATTGAGGGAGGCAAAAGGCATAACTGCCTATAGCGAGTGCCTCCCCCATAGTTGAAAGAGTGACAGGGCCAAAATCAAGGGACGTTTGAGCCAAAATGCCTGGACACACGGAGTTTGAAGCAATTTAAGTCATAGGAAGAGGGAAAGACTGATTCTGGGAGAGAGTTCCAGAGCTCAGCTGTTGAGTAGAAGAAAGTTTGAGAGTAACATTTCACTCTTGGGTTGGAGAGTTGCACAGAGTAGGGGTGGGATTGAGTTGCAAGACGGGTACCACGTGCCCTACGTAAAGGAGGTGGTATGCACTGGGATAGCTCTGAGGAACACTGATTATTATAGTAGCGATAGAATAGCGAGAGAGATGCAACATTGCGGCGGAGAGAGAGATTGCAGAGAGTTGTTGAGTGGACGGGAGTTAATGATACGAAAGGCCTTCCTTTCAACTTTGTCTAGGAGAGCGGTGTGAGAGGAACCTCCCCACATGTGAACAATACTCAATACAAGGGCGCACTATGCCCCTGTACAGAGCAAGAAGCTGTGCAGGGGAAAAGAACCCCCTAAGGCGGTTGAGCACACCCAGCTTCTGGGAGGCTGCCTTAGCAAGACTGGTAATATGGTCCTTCCAAATGAGAGCAGAAGAAAAAGAGACACCAAGAATATTGAGAGAAGATGAAGGGTTGATTTTTGTATTGTTGAAGAATAAGGGATAGTCCGCTGGGAGATCCTGACGGGTAGATAGATGGAGAAATTGAGTTTTGGAAGCATTAAAGTTAACAAAGTTTTCTCTGCCCCAATTGGAAATAGTATTTAGATCAGAATTTAAGAGTTCTATGGCTTCATTACGTTTGTCGTTGAGGGATTGCTGGCTGGGGCGTTCTGAAAAACTAATGGAGTAGTGTAAGGTTGAGTCGTCTGCGTATGAATGGATGGGAATTAAGGTACAGTTAAGGAGATCATTTATAAAAATTAGAAAGAGAATAGGAGATAGGACAGAGCCATGAGGAACACCGGAGTTTATAGGGTGAGGAAGTGAACAATGGCCGTCCACAACCGCGGCTATGGAACGGCCGGAAAGGAAATTAGAGACAAAGGCACAGATGGAGGGATAGAAACCGAAGGAGGGTAGTTTAGAAATTAAAGATTTATGCCAGACTCTATCGAAGGCTTTCGATATGTCTAGTGCAATAGAAAAAGTCTCACCGAAGTCCCGGAAGGAGGATGACCAAGAGTTAGTAAGATATGAAAGAAGATCACCAGTAGAGCGACCCTTAAGGAAGCCATACTGGCGATCTGAGAGCAGATTATGAGAAGAGAAATGCTTAAGAAATTTTGAAGCAAGAATAGTTTCAAAAACTTTAGAAAGACAAGAGATAAGAGCAATTGGACGATAGTTGGAGGGTTGAGAGCGGTCACCCTTCTTTGGGACAGGATGAATGTGAGCAAACTTCCAGCATGAAGGGAAGACGTTAGAGGATAGACAGAGACGAAAGAGTTTGCCTAGGCAGGGAGTCAGCACGGAAGCACAGTTTTTGAGAACAACAGGAGGAACACCGTCCGGACCGTACGCCTTATTAGTGTTAAGCCCAGAGAGGGTAGAAAGTACATCTTTTGAAGAGATTAGGATATTAGGCATAAGTAAGAGAGAGGAGGGCGGAGAGGGAGGAATAGCACCGGAATCATCCAAGGTGGAGTTTCTAGCAAAAGTTTGAGCGAAGAGTTTAGCTTTGTCAGAGGAAGAAGTGATGGTTGTGCCATCAGAGTGGGAAAGGGGAGGGAAAGACGAGGAAGAGAAATTGTTGGAGAGGTTTTTGGCTAGATGCCAGAAAGCTTGGGAAGAGCTAGAGTTGGATAGTTCAGTGCATTTATTATTGATGAAAGAGTGTTTGGCAAGTCGAAGAACAGATTTGGCTTGATTCCGGGCAGAAACATATGAAGAATGAGTCTTGAGTTTTAAGGCGTCGGTACCTTATTGCGGACAGCAGTAGAACAGGCGTGAATAAACCAAGATTTTTTAGCATTAGTCTGAGAGAAAGAGAATGGAATGTATGCTTCCATGCCCGATAGGATTACCTCGGTAATGCGTTCAGCACTCTCCGAGGGTCCTCGGCCATGGAAGCAGAAATCATTCCATGGGAAATCAAAGAAGTACTGCCGAAGAGCCTCCCAGTCGGCAGCGCCAAAGTGCCACAAGCGCCGCCGGCTAGGAGGATCGGGTGGCTGTACTGGAGAGATAGGACAGGTGACAGAGATAAGTTTATGGTCGGAGGAGCCCAGAGGAGAGAAAAGATCGACAGTATAAGAAGAAGGGTTAGAAGTTAGAAACAAGTCAAGAATGTTGGGCCGATCTCCGATGCGATCCGGGATACGGGTGGTTGCTGAACTAACTGCTCTAGGTCATTTAGGATAGAAAAGACGTAGGCTTGTTCACCAGGTGGATCAGTAGTGTGAGAGGAGAGCCAATGGCGGTGGTGAACGTTGAAATCTCCTAAGATGGAGATTTCTGAGAAAGGAGAAATGGATAGAATGTGTTCCACTGTAGAGTTTAGATAGTCAAAGAATTTCGGAAAGTTGGTAGAGTTAGGGGAAAGATAGACAGCACAGAAATATTTAGTAAGAGAATGACAGGAAAGTTTGAGCCATAAAGTTGAGAATTCAGAGGAGTCGAAATCGGGAACACGAGAGCAAGTGAGTTTGTTGTGCACATATGCACAACATCCGCCTTTGGCTTTGAAACTAGGATAGAGAAAGTAGGAGGATACAGAGAAGGGGTTGCTGGAAGTTGCTACAGACACCTGAGTTTCGGTGAGGAAGAGAAGATCAGGTTTGTAGGAGGAGAGATGGTGCTCAACAGAGTGAAAGTTAGAGGAAAGTCCGCGAATGTTGCAGAAATTAATAGAAAGAGTAACAGGCCGAGGTCCAGGTAATTGTGTGGGGTCGTCAGGGGATGGTCGGTCGGATGAGGGGACATTTATGGTCCCCCCCCTGGGGACTCCGAGGCTGGGCTACAATTCATCATTTTTTTTTTTTTAATTTTGGTGTGGAGGAATGAAGTGTGGTGTGCATGTTTAGTGTAGTGAAGTGGATAGGAGGAGGAGGTGTTTGTGAGAGCTAGCTGGATTGCTCTCAGTGTAAATGAGGCACAAAGAAAATCAGTAAGAGAGGCCAAGCAAATGAAACAGGAGTTCCAGCGACTCTTTATCACATGCCTATAACCTCACCTGGGTCTAGCCCTGATCGATTGGTGCCTACAATCTCCCCACATTTGTCATTGCTGGTGTGTTGGTTTCCAGGCAGGGCAATCTTGGCCTGCCAGGGGTAGCCCCACAGAGGGCTCACTTCAAGGGGGAGAGAAGAGGAGGTCGATGCATAACCTCCAGGGCTGGAGCTAACAGGCTCCTCAAGTTGGCAAGATGGTGGAGGAGTGGAGGATGCTGGAGGCGGGTGTTGCCGGGGCTGAGTGGCCCCTTCCATATTCAGGGCCAGGGCGGCTGTGCAGGGGCTGTGGAGTCAGCATCTGGCAATCTGGCCCCTCGTTCCCAATGCTCTGAATTAGATAACAGCGTTAGTTCACACACCGGCATATAAGAATAAATAATCGCAGGCGTTACGGCAAGCATGTTGTTGTTCACGGAGATTGGAGCGGAGCACCTCGGCCAGAAGGGTCAGCTGGCTAATTGCCCGACTTTTATAAGTAAGTTGCTTTTTAATCCTCTCTGACATATGACGCAATTTTGAGCCTATTAGGGATACTTTAAAGCCTTTATTACCATCAGGGGTATTTACAAACCTTTAGTTTAGTTACTTCAACCTCTGCAGTTGTCTTTGAGTTAGCTGTGGGCAGAAAACTAATTTTGGAAAGGTAATTATAAGAGTGAGAGAACTCTATTTCTTATTGCTAATCTGGCAACCTCTGCGTCATATGAGTCTGAAGGGGTTAAGGTAAGGAAGGAAAGGGGGGGAAAAGGGTGAACAGTTCTCTCGTACCCGTAGGCCTTTGTGAGGTTGAATAACAAGTCGTGCAATACTTCATAGGTGCTGGCACGTGCATACAGGTGGTGGTTAACGCGGGTGCCCTAGTGGTCCTGAATGCCGGGGTCGAGGAGGGCGGCGCAGGTAGGAGTCCCTCCAGGATTGGACACGGCTCGATGGCCGAGTTAATTTGTTGTTGTCGGGCCCACCTGGGTTAGAGTGGAAATACCCACGTAGACTACGTGTGGATAAGGGGAGAGGAATCCAGAGAGAGAGAGAAAATACAGACAAATAGTTGATCAATAAGGTAGGGCATGCATAACCAGGTGGCAGTATCGTTGTCATGATTATGGTGACAGATTGGTTCGGTTACGTACCTGAGGCAACACACGATACAAGGCATTGGCTCTTCCGTGGTGTGGTTGGGTCATCATATATGCATGCACAGTTGGCACACCGCTTGGTTGCAAACAAAAAAAAGGAAAAAGGATAGGCCGTGTGAATTGTAGTCCGAGACGGTAGCGTTTGACGAGGCGTGTAGAAGACGTGTGGAAGGAAGAACTAGAAAGAGAAAAAACATGTTAGATTATGTAACACAAAAATTATGGGAAGAATACTGCATGAGATTTATGGTTCGTTCACTAGTCTAAAGTTAGGAGGTTAGTCAGCATGCGGGGTTAGTAGGGAATTAAGAGAAATTACACTAGGTAGTGGTATAAATCAACATAAGAACTGGCCTGGTTTATATACTGATATCCTCGCATCTCAGGCGGCAGTGCAATTATCATTATCATGGTGATGGGCGGTTTTGGTCACGTACCTGGGGCAAACACGCGGCGCGAGGCATTGGCGCTCCCGTGGCGTGGTCAGGTCATTGTCTACTCATGCACAGCTGGCACTGCCTGGTTGCAACGGAAAAGGATAGGATCATGTGAACTGTAGTCCTAGAAGGAAGTGTCTTGACGAGGCGTTTAGAAGGCGTGTGGAGGGAGGCTAGAAAAGAAAGGCAGGCTGGATTATGTAATGCAAGGGTTAGGGAAAAATAGATTGTGCGAGGTGACGGTTTCCTTATTATTCTACGGTTAGTAGGTCAGTCATCATGCGGAGTTAGTATGTTAATAAGTAACAAGTAAAATGGTAATGACATAATCAATATCTAATTGGCACAGTTATATATCTATACCCCCTCATAATACAGAGAGTTGAGAGGTGTCTTTCCGCTTACTTTTCCTGCAGGGGTTGTCATAGCTAAAGATAAACATATTCATTAATCATATATACCTGGTCTGCAGTCATGTTGCCTGTGGCGGCTGTAGTTGGATTTAGCTGTAGCTAAACGCACGTGAAATTAATACAACGGTAATTACAATAGTCACAGGGACATGCATACGACGCGGGCACTACAGCTTACGTCATCAAAAAGGTATGGGGTGTACATCATCTAATACATACTTAGTTAGGGTTTAATAATGGCAGGGAGGAGAGAAATGTGGTTTGTATACTAGAAGGCTGTGAGTTAAAAGATGTGGAACATGTGGATTGGTGTGGATTGTGTGGTCTAGAAAGGTTGTGGGTTGTTGTCTGTGGTCGGCCATTTTGGGGTGAGTTGTCCAGTGCTGGCTGCCGAGGCAGTAAGCTTCTAATCGGGCTGGGGGGGGATGAGGCGCGAAAGGGGGTGGGGTGGTTGGTTCCTCTCTCTCCGACCGTTGGTGAGTGTCTGTCTGTCTGGCTATTGCTTTGGTAGGGTACACATACACATACTGACGATGCAGACAGATACCAGGTGTCTTCCCTGTCTTTCTCTCTTGAGATGATCGTCTGTAGATTGATCAGAATTAAACATAGCATTTAGCAGAGGTACATCAAGATAATAACTAGCATGGGGTGCATACTTATATCGTTGTAAGGTAGAGATAAGGGGTGTCTTCCCTCCTTGTCTTCTTCTTAGAGGGCTGTCATAGTTAAACATATATATATATATATCATTAATACAATAATACATGGTTTGCAGTTATGGACGTCTGCAGGTTGATCAGAATTAACATAGATAAATCATACTTGTGCCGTCGTAAGGTAGAGATAAGGGGTGTCTTCCCTCCTTGTCTCTTTCTTAGAGGGCTGTCATAGTTAAACATATATATATATATATATCATGAATACAATAATACATGGTTTGCAGTTATGGCCGTCTGCAGGTTGATCAGAATTAACCCTTCTTTGGCAGCGCCCGGCTATTGTCGAGTGAAATAAATGTGACCTATGTGGCGGGTCACGGCTATTGTCGAGTACAATTTTGAGCACGTAATGTGCTCTGAGAGAGAGCGGAGCGGTGGGAGGAGCGTAGGTTACCTCATGACCGCTCGCCACGGTGGCCGTGGAGCTACTAAGATGTACTCCTTTGTACTCCACCCTCTCTCACTCGTTTCACACGTAATAATGTAAGATAATGACCGTTTTTTACCGATTTTGCCCTTCAGTTGCACGATCGTTGCAAGACAACCAGTGATCGTAGAAGGATGGTTCTGGTGTCATTGGAAAGCTGAATTAACACCCTTTCAGGGATACATACTTGTATTACGCGCTGGCTCTTGTTTATGCATGAAAACGAGCACGGAATCAAGCTCGTTTAAGGTAAAAACCCCGCTGGGCGGCACAGTCAAATATACTCCACCACCCGCTCTTTGAGTGTTAAACATATATAAATCAGCAGAGGTACTTCGATACATAGCTAGTATGGGGTACATACCTTTACCTTCGTACGGTAGAGAGAATTAGGTGTCTTCAGATCGCCTCGTTCCTGTAAGCGATGAAAGTATTATAGTCTGCAGGGTTAGTATCTAATTGAATACATACTTAGTGGGTACTTCAAGAATGTCAGGGGGTAAGGAAATGTGGTTTGTATACTAGAAGACTGTGATTAACGAGACGTGTAGTCTGTGGATGGAGGTGGAAGAAAGGGAGGGATCTTGCTGGGGGTGGAAGTTTCGCTTCCAGGAATTTTCGTTCCTGGTGTATTTCAATATATATATATATATATAAATATATATATATATATATAAATATATATATATAGGCTATATATATATATATACTGTATATATATATATATATATATATATATATTATATATATATATAATATTATATTATATATATATATTATATATATAAATATATATATATATATATATATATATACGGTATATATATATATATATATATATATATATATTTATATATATATATTATTATATATAATTATATATATATGTATTTTGTTTTTTTATTTGTTTTCCTGTAGAGTCTAGACAAACAATGTTTAATAAAGAAGCAGCAATTGCAGCATTAATAAGTTTATTATTTATTACTTCGATATTTCTGGCAATTTTCCTCTGATGTTCAGGTAATTGGTAGAGAAGTTCTGCATACTTGTGCTTTGGCCTCGACCTTTCAACTTGTTCACAAGTCATCTTCAGGAGAGGGAGTGATGAGTGACAATGGGATGTGAGGTAGGGTCCCCGCAAGTGTAGAAAGTAGAGTTGCAGTCTACGGTAAAGTGATGAAAGATGAAGAGTTGGAAGTAAAAGCTGGTGGGCTATATCACCTTGCATGTCCATGTTGCAGTTATTATTGGGATGTCGTCGCTGTCGGGTCTCTAGTCCTTTTTCCTGCGCCCCTCACCAGCCGTGCCAAATCCTCCTCATGCCCCTCCTACCACCTCTACCTCGCAGGATAGCAGCTCGGGCCCCCCTCAACCAACAACGAGACGGAGCCAGCGTATCGCCCTGCGCCAGCACACCACCAATCATGATGCCTAGAGCTAGAAGTAGCTCCTCCAACCTCTCCTACCAAACAACTTAACCTCTATAAATACAACCCCATGTTCATGTATCTTCCTGCTCTCCTTCATGCAAACAACTTGCCCTCTATTACCATCCCAGACATGAACCCCAAGATCCCTCATCCACAGACTCCCCTACAACAACGACCGAGACAGCAGCCACGGAAACGCCTGAACATCTCCAAACAAATCAATAGGAGCACCCTACCACCACCTCCTCCAGCAGTTTCGGCATCACCACCGCCATCATCAGTCAACGTCGCCGGACCAGTAGCAGCCTCGACTCCAGCACCTGCCACCATTGATCATCCGGTGGCACTCCCCTCCTCCGCGTCGTCTGAATACACTGTGTCCACCATAGGAGAAATAGTTGTTACGTCCTGGGATATTTAAACACTGGGCTCTTTCTATTGGACTAGGTATGCGGCAACAAGCAACAACGGAAAACGCTAGATCCAACCCTTATCTATAAACCCAGGCAACAAACCACCCTAAACCGTCAAGAGTCCTGCCTGGACAACGAGGTATCCTATGACTCGGTTACAGGGTGCACGCACTATAGACTGCTGATAGTCAAGCAGGCTATATAAAAGATCACACAATTAAGTTGACTTAAAGCTTCAAGGAAAAGATAGATAACGGAATTAAATTGCAGAAACAAATTAATAACAAACTAGAAGAAAGCACATTTAACGTTACGTTAATTAATACAACTAATCACCCCTGCGTGAAAGAAGGTGAAAGCAAACAGTCCTCAAAACATCGTACCGGTAGTCAAGATGCGGGTTTCTAAACTGCATGCGGCTTCTGTAGGATCTGATGCTTAGCAAAGAAAGTACGTTACGGATTTAGAGAACTCTTAACTCATAAGCAGGAATAAATACTAGTGATAGGCCATACAGTGTATAATGGCATAGGTATAATTAAATAAAGGCAGCAACTCGCAACATAACCACATACAGATGTGCTTCTCACTCTTAGTCAGGCAAGCCTGCTCGGACAGAGTCTCTAAGCCACACCCTGACTCACAATGCTCACAAAAACGGTAAACTGTGGCACAATGACAAGCATACAGAGATAATAAACCCCTAGCTGTTAATCTGCCAGGTGGCAGAGGTCTAGCCAGAAGGATATAGGCTTCGGATACCCGGGCTGAGCCACCTGCTCTAGCCTAGGGACGTTCCCAGGTCTGTGCGCCAAATTACTCTAATTGAAAGGGTGCTCTCTTGAGAGACTCAGATCGCAAGTATCTGACTCTCTCCTGGCGACCCTAAAACAAAAGCAAGACGTGCTAGCTCAGTGCTGAGTGGACTAGGCAAGGGCCCTCACACAACACAACACTAGACACACAGGGACACAGACAAGAAAATGCCCCCAGACTCCCACGGGTATCCTAGTAAAGTCGTGTGGGTCGACAGGACTCGCACCAGCAGACTTTACTTAAAGGATCGCAAAAAGCCTCCCCTCCGGTCTAGCCCCTGCTAACCTGACACAAGAACACACTAGCAAGCATGAAACCACCAAATATGAGACAACAAAAAAGCTTCCTAGGTCTCATTAACAATTACGTCTCTGCATAAGGCCCAAAATCCTATCTAGTTATCTGAGAGCTCGTCAGTAATACAATAATAGATATAAGGTCTATCAAGGGGATGGGATAATTAAATAGATTGGTGAAGTAGTGGAAGGAACGTATACAAAGTAAGAGAGAAAGTTTCTAAGTGGGGTTGAGAGGGATAGATATCAAGGGGGTCCGAAGGGTACGACAGTGAGGTGAGCTCTGAGTCTTGAATCTGTCTGGACCCCACCCTAGGCATGCAAAATACATCCCATGCTTGGCAACACTCAACACAGTTGCCGGGTCAAAATCCTCTACCCCGGGCGTGAGTCGAAACTAAGCCTAACGTTGCAATCAAATGCATGTGGCAACATCAGGCTCGTCCCAAGCTGGACTCTCCGCGCGAAGCAACGTCCCCCAGCCGGTCTCTCTCTCCCGCTCGTCTCCTCCCACTCTCACTAGACTTACATCTTATATATTATAATGAAACAATCAACTATCGAGAATAAAATATACTAAGATGCGTTGGTTAAGAATAAGGGCAGCTACAAGCTGTGAAACAACATAAGAATATCCCAGACATTAGTTACAATGTCGTAGGATATATACTAAGGAAAACCCGGCCGTCCGGCTGCCACCAGCCGGTTTCTAAACGGCTGGGCAGCCGACGCGCGCACATGCCCGCACGTGGCTACTATGCAGAAGCGTCACACCTCCCCCAAGATATAAGACCCTTGACTAAGTTCTTCATATCTAACAGAAAGCTTCTCATCGTACCACACACTGTTGCGACACAAGGCACTATATATAAAAAATATAAAGACTGTTGCGCTCCACCGAGCAAGTTCAACTAACTTAGCGACAATAAGCGAAAACATTCAACTTAGATACTGCTACAACATCTTATACAAAATTCAACACGTTATAAAAAATAAAGAGTTTTATATATTTTTTTTTTGTTTCGGCTGAACTACAGTGACAGCCTATTTTCCTCCACACTCAACCCTCAATCCTGTGGCAGTCTAACCAACATCATCCACCCTTGATAGACAATCCGCTGTCACGTTATCAGAACCGGCAATATGGCGTATGTCCAGATTATACTCCTGAAGCATGAGTGACCACCTGGTCAGCCTCATATTCCAGTTATGAAACTGATTCAAGAATTTCAGAGGGTGATGATCGGTATAAACCACTACGACTGGTCCGAAAGCAGGAACATATACATCGAAGTGCCTGAGCGCCAGCACTATCGCCAGGAGTTCTTTTTCAATTACAGAGTAATTCCTTTGTGCACTATTGAATTTTTTACTATAAAAACTCACTGGATGTTCGATACCTTCATCATCTGTCTGTAACAAGACAGCCCCAGCCCCTACGCCACTGGCATCAGTCGCCAGCTGAAAAGGTCTGCTGAAGTCCGGGGCTCTGAGTATGGGGAGGGTACATAACAGGTGTTTCACCAAGGAAAACGCCTCTGCACACTCAGGAGACCACCGGAACTTCTTGTCCTTAGATAATAAGTCAGTTAAAGGTGCAAGTACAGTCGAATAGCCTTTGATGAAGCGACGATAATAGCCTATCATACCTAGAAACCGCATTATTTGTTTCTTAGTCGTAGGCTGGGGAAACTGATCGATGGCTTTGATCTTTGTCTGTGGAGGGCACACCTGACCCATCCCCACCTCGAACCCCAGGTACAAAACTGTGGCTTTGACAAAATTGCACTTACCCAGGTTTACCACCAAACCTGCTTCATTCAGTTTATTAAAAAGCTGTCCGATGTGAGCACAGTGACTGTTAAAATCATCGTTGTATATTATGACATCATCTAGGTACACCGTACAGTTGGGAATGTCGGCTACAATGTCGTTCATTAATTTCTGAAACGTTGCAGGGGCATTTTTCAGCCCGTATGGATAACATGGCAACGATATGTGGCACCGTCCACCACAAACCCACACACCTCTCGCGCTCGCTCAGACAAGGGCACTTGCCAATAACCCTTAACAAGGTCTATTTTAGTGAGGAACTTGGCTTTTCCTATCTTATCCACACTGTCGTCCACGCGAGGGAGAGGGTAGGCATTTGTGGGGGTTAAACCATTCAACCTGCGGAAATCTATACAAAACCGCACCTTGCCATCTGGTTTGGGCTGCAGTGTGACTGGGGAAGTCCACCTTACTGCACCCTCAGAAATCAGCCCATGTTTCAGCATATAATCCAGCTCTTCCCTAAGTGCTGGTAATTTAATAGGGGGAACACGGTATGGCACTGATTTAACCTGTTAAGCGCTAAATAGCCCTAGGAGCTAGGGTAGTTATTTGTGCATTTCTGCCAAAATATTCGATCCTCCAGAATTTAAAAAAAAGTACCTCAATGTCTTGGAAATAAGCAGCCACATCCGCCAATATATATATATCCACCCTAAAAAAATGTGGGTGTGGAGTTACGGTGGCTGCAAGTTGAAAAAAATGGGCTGATAGGCACGACATCCCCGAGCGAGCGAGTGTGTGTGAGTGAGTCAGGCGGGAGGAGAGAGAGAGAGGGTGGAGGCAAGAACGTGCGATTGATGAGAAGCAACGCTCTATATCTCGCCTAAAAAGCACCTTTATGGTTTCACCTGTTCATATTCATGAGTAAGGCAGCCCAATGACAGGGATGGGTTGTAACGGGACTCTTGGGATGACCTGATTGGGTTTCCCAACAACTTGACAAGTGTGACACTGTGACACCCATGACACGACACTCGCCTTTAACCCAGGCCACCAGAAAAGCTTGCTCAGAGCTGCCTCCGTCTTACGTGCCCCCAGGTGCCCTGCCAAAGGCACATCATGAGCTAATCTCAATAAGCTCTCACGGCATTGGCGATGGGCTGGTCTATCAGAGTGAGACCTGAGCGATCTCTGCCATACCCATAGCTTACTCTGACTGTTCCTTTTACTTATATATTTTCTAAATCTCAAGTGACGGCGTCTCTTCTGTGGATTGACCTCCCAATCTACCAAGATTGGAAGCTAAAGCGTCACATTATTCCTTTGCCCCTCAACTTTCTCTTCATAATTGCTGAGGGGCACAGGGCCCTGGGTGGGGCTTTGGTTTCCCGGGCGTTTTACGCACCCTCTCAGCTCCCCGCCATGGAGTGGCTTCGGTCACCCAGGCTTTATTGTGGTCGGCAGGGAGGGTTCTGTGGGGGCGCTCGTTTGTGGCCTTGGCCTTACTCGGGGCCTTGGGGCTGTTCGGCCAGGCAGCTTTGGGGAAACAACAACAACAACAACAACAAGCTCTCACGGCACACCCTCGGTACTACTAACTGGTCCACTAATCCTGACCCGCCATCCCACTTTTTCTTGGGATACTGATGTCTCCGATACAAGATCCCCTCGGACAAGAAAAAATCACCAGGCTGGGCATCCCCATCGCTCTCCAGTTCGATAGCACCATTACCACACGCCCTGACTTCAGGATCTTCCAGCTGCAAGGAACATACTGTATATCAGCAGGTGCGAGATTATCCAAGTTCATCTTAAATAATTTATTTGCACCTCCAATGTCCCGCTGAGCCATCCTTTCCTCACGCTGCGCATAACGATGCTGTCGCAGAGTCTCTTCCTGCCCTGCACCTGCACTAGCGGTGACAGGCCCCGGGGCCTCTCCAGACTCTAACATAGGTGCCAATAATGAGTCACCAAGAAACACTGCCGGCTCAAAACTCTCCAATTGACCAACACTTCCCGTTTTCTTGTGACCTTTCCTCCGCGGTTTGATAGACTGAGGTGGTGGCTGCAAGGCTCCGGATGTCTGAGAACGCGTCACAACACACGCCATGGTTTGTACGCAACACTTCTCAACCCTCTCCTGTTCCTCCCTACTAACGTCGGCCGCCTTCTCGGCAACGACCAAGGGTGAAACCTTAGAAGCAGGCACCGCAAAGTCGTTGCCGAGGAGGAGGTCGACGCCCCCAACAGGCAAGTTATCTACAATTCCTACATCCAGCTCCTTCGCCACACCACCCACCTCCAGCTCCATCCGCACCAGCAGGTAGGACTTCGTAGCATTGATCCCCTGAACTACCACCACCCGAGCAGCGTTAATCGGCCTACCAGTAAAGTTCTTTAACAAGGTCTGAGAAGCCCCCGTATCACGCAATACCTTATCTCCTCGCCTTTCGCCAGCCCACCTCACAAAACCATGCCCTCTATGACCCCCAAATACGTCGCGGACAGGGTTCGAGCCTTCCGGACTCTTGAACACAGGCTGTGTCCCACCCTCTGACGAACTACCCTTGGCAAACTCAGAAGATATAGGCGACACCCCTATGCTGCGGGCCAATGACACAACCTTGTTTGGTGGCTTGTTCGGACAAGCATTTGCAAAGTGACCCTCCTTGTGACATGCAAAGCACTCTTTACTCTTTGGTTTCCCTTGGGAGTGGGAGGTACCATTAGACTTCTTATACGGGATGGTATTTGGTTTATGTTCAGTTTTATTGTCAGTGCTAGATGGTTTTGTGTATTTATGTGTATCAAAATTCTTGGGAGGGGGAGGGGTACGATCCTTTGCACCCGACTCACTCCTAGCTGCTGCTCCGCACCCTCGAATTAATGACAGTCAGAGGTCAGCCATTTCTGCTGCCTCCTGGAGAGTTCTAGGATTGTTTTCCTTTATATATAATGGTAAGTCCCCACCTGTGCACTTAAAGAACTGCTCCAAGAGAACCAGCTCACTCAACTCCTCAAAAGTAGCTGCCCTCTCGGAACGCAGCCAAAGTCGTAGTGCATCAGACAAGTCCCGGGCGTGTTCTAGGAAGGTACTATCCTTGCCCTTAGTAACACCCCGAAACTTCAAGCGGTAAGTTTCTGGTTGTAACTCATAGGCCCGTAGCACAGCCTTCTTTAGCTCATCATAAACTACACAGGACTCTAAAGGTAGTGCATCATAGGCTTTTAGCCCCTTTCCTAGGAGTCTTGATGAAACTAATGCTGCCCACTTTTCCTGAGGCCACTGGTGTTCCTGACACTTCTTCTCAAATCGCATACAAAACTCAGCCACACATAATTCATCGAACACAGGAACTAGTTTAAGCAGGTGCGACAATGATTGGTCCCGATTTCTGTTACCTCCCCCAATATATCGCCCTGTTACCTCCACTCGAGATCTCTCCAGCTCCCTGTCAGCCCGATACCTAGTAGACTCTGCCTGCAGTTCAGCCTCTCATATAGCAACCTCAGCCTGCACACTAGCCTGTCTCTCGGCAGCCTCAACCTGAACTCTAACCTGTCTTTCGGCGGCCTCAACCTTGGCCATCTCAAGCCGAAACAATAAATCTGGAGTCAACCCTTGAGGAGGGGAAGGTGCATTTAATGGGGAGGGTCCCTGTGATTGAATTCCACGCTGCCATTGACCATCAACTTGGGGGTATGTACTAAATTCAGGCACCCTGACGTTTGATACGGGGGTAGAGTGGAGGGGGGGCTGGGGACCGGGGCCCCCAGTCGCCTCTCCACCCAGGTCTCTCCCTTCTAAACCCAATATCAAAGTCCTCAGCTGATCTTTCCTCATGCCACTTAAACCCTGGTGACCCTGAAGACCTGTCACACACTTTAAGCCATACTTATTCAGCATCAACACCCTGTCAGCGGTAAGGGGCCCCTCTAAAAATCTTCTAGCACCCTCCTCGCTATCGACTAGCCACTCCACAGGTCTTTCTCCCTCCGAGCCCGTATCCTGACCTGACCCATCACTGTGTTCTGATGTATTAGACATGCTTGTGTACTGCAGTAATTATCACGGTTATAGAATGTGCCTTATCTCCTATGCAAGTATGTATATACTAATGTTATTTAAAGTCTTTAATGTGTTATATTGGTTGCTCCAAAACAAAACAAAACTCTATGTCCACTGTATTCCTCTAATCATAAGGAATCTCAAAACAAATGACCACTATATTCCTCTGTTCAGTAAATCCTATGCAAGGTCGCCATTTGTTACGTCCTGGGATATATAAACACTGGGCTCTTTCTATTGGACTAGGTATGCGGCAACAAGCAACAACGGAAAATGCTAGATCCAACCCTTATCTATAAACACAGGCAACAAACCACCCTAAACCGTCAAGAGTCCTGCCTGGACAACAAGGTATCCTATGACCCGGTTACAGGGTGCACGCACTATAGACTGCTGATAGTCAAGCAGGCTATATAAAAGATCACACAATTAAGTTGACTTAAAGCTTCAAGGAAAAGATAGATAACGGAATTAAATTGCAGAAACAATTTAATAACAAACTAGAAGAAAGCACATTTAACGTTACGTTAATTAATACAACTAATCTCCCCTGTGTGAAAGAAGGTGAAAGCAAACAGTCCTCAAAACATCGTACCGGTAGACAAGATGCAGGTTTCTAAACTGCATGCGGCTACTGTAGGATCTGATGCTTAGCAAAGAAAGTACGTTACGGATTTAGAGAACTCTTAACTCATAAGCAGGAATAAATACTAGTGATAGGCCATACAGTGTATAATGGCATAGGTATAATTAAATAAAGGCAGCAACTCGCAACATAACCACATACAGGTGTGCTTCTCACTCTTAGTCAGGCAAGCCTGCTCGGACAGAGTCTCTAAGCCACACCCTGACTCACAATGCTCACAAAAACGGTAAACTGTGGCACAATAACAAGCATACAGAGATAATAAACCCCTAGCTGTTAATCTGCCAGGTGGCAGAGGTCTAGCCGGAAGGATATAGGCTTCGGATACCCGGGCTGAGCCACCTGCTCTAGCCTAGGGACGTTCCCAGGTCTGTGCGCCAAATTACTCTAATTGAAAGGGTGCTCTCTTGCAAGACTCAGATCGCAAGTATCTGACTCTCTCCTGGCGACCCTAAAACAAAATCAAGACATGCTAGCGCAGTGCTGAGTGGACTAGGCAAGGGCCCTCACACAACACAACACTAGACACACAGGGACACAGACAAGAAAATGCCCCCAGACTCCCACGGGTATCCTAGTAAAGTCTTGCGGGTCCACAGGACTCGCACCAGCAGACTTTACTTCAAGGATCGCAAAAAGCCTCCCCTCCGGTCTAGCCCCTGCTAACCTGACACAAGAACACACTAGCAAGCATGAAACCACCGAAACCATGAGACAACAAAAAAGCTTCCTAGGTCTCATTAACAATTACGTCTCTGCATAAGGCCCAAAATCCTATCTAGTTATCTGAGAGCTCGTCGTTAATACAATAATAGATATAAGGTCTATCATGGGGATGGGATAATTAAATAGATTGGTGAAGTAGAGGAAGGAAGGTATACAAAGTAAGAGAGAAAGTTTCTAAGTGGGGTTGAGAGGGATAGATATCAAGGGGGTCCGAAGGGTACGACAGTGAGGTGAGCTCTGAGTCTTGAATCTGTCTGGACCCCACCCTAGGCATGCAAAATACATCCCATGCTTGGCAACACTCAACACAGTTGCCGGGTCAAAATCCTCTACCCCATGCGTGAGTCGAAACTAAGCCTAACGTTGCAATCAAATGCATGTGGCAACATCAGGCTCGTCCCAAGCTGGACTCTCCGCGCGAAGCAACGTCCCCCAGCCGGTCTCTCTCTCCCGCTCGTCTCCTCCCACTCTCACTAGACTTACATCTTATATATTATAATGAAACAATCAACTATCGAGAATAAAATATACTAAGATGCGTTGGTTAAGAATAAGGGCAGCTACAAGCTGTGAAACAACATAAGAATATCCCAGACATTAGTTACAATGTCGTAGGATATATACTAAGGAAAAC
This sequence comes from Paralithodes platypus, assembly GCA_032716605.1. Taxonomy (NCBI): domain Eukaryota; kingdom Metazoa; phylum Arthropoda; class Malacostraca; order Decapoda; family Lithodidae; genus Paralithodes; species Paralithodes platypus. Next base: position 43,668,272 of record CM064509.1, on the reverse strand, counting down.
CCGGCCGTCCGGCTGCCACCAGCCGGTTTCTAAACGGCTGGGCAGCCGACGCGCGCGCATGCCCGCACATGGCTACTATGCAGAAGCGTCACATTGTCGACGTGGAGAAGATCGAGGAAGAAGGAGACGAGGATGCAGCAGCTGAATCACAACCTTTATCACCACAGCAAGTAGAAGGTCTTAGGACCTTCCAAAGACAGCTGGACAAGATCAGGAGGAGCTCCAAGAAAAAGCCGAAAAGATCCAGAAAGACCATCAACATGGAAGAATTCGTAAAACACCAACATTAACACCATCGGCTTCTTCACCACCACCATCTCCCACCTTCATCTTGCAGCCTTCCCCAGCCCCCTTCTTGGCAAGCCATACTGACTCGACCCAATTACTCAACTCACGCACGTTGGGTCAAACCCCGACACCCTATTTCTCTCACTTTTACCACTGTCTCTCCTACTTAACCAATAAAAACTTCCCTTCTTTCACCTTCACCCACCTTTTCTATATTCATTGATTGATTGATCACTCATCACTGGTCCTGGACAGTTGTTCCCCTAGCCCTCTGCCTGAAGGTCCATTCGCCACCAAGTGTTTTCACCACACCTCACCAATGCTGCTTTTTGCACTGGGAGTCTTGGCAGAGTTTTAACCTCTGACCCTGTGTTTGTGACAGCCACTTTTTGTCTGTTTTCCAGATCCTGTTTTGTTTTTTCTTTTTTACCCACTTTTGTTTTGCCTTGTAGATACACGCTGGTAGTACGAAGCCGAACACTGAAGGCATTGCCACGAGGAGTGGGGGGGGGGGGGGGGGGGTTCGTTAGGGCCTGTTTATAGGAGGCCAGCGGGTGGGGCCATTTTAATCTTCAAGTAGTGTTAGGTCTCCCATTGGCATAGGCCCTTGGACTTGTACGACACCTTTTAGCAGGTGGCAAGTTCTGGGGGCCTACAGCCCAAGGTAGTAGGTAGTTTTTTTTTTAGTTTAGGAGTACTCCTTAGGGGTGCTCCTTGGGTACATTTAGGTTTTTATATATGTAAAACAGGATCAGGAAGCATTTTAAACATTTCAATCTAGTTTTGTACTTAAATTTAACGTAACTTTTCTTGCATTCTTAACTTCAGCTTGTTTTTTGTCCTGCATTTGTAGTTTGACTTAATATTAACGTAAATTTCCTTTTTTTTTCTTTTCCCCTTATCCTTTAACGTAAATTGTCTTGCTTTCTTAACTTCAGCTTGTTTTTGTCCTTCATTTTTGTAGTTTGACTTAACCTTTCATCTTCACCCGGTCACCCACCCAGTTACTGCCCAGACCCTCTGATACTTAACCTTTTTACCAGACCCACCCACTGTAATAACTGTCTTCCGGTCACCCATTCAACCACTCCCAGCTTAACCTTTCATTTCCACTTTACTTTACCTAATACTTTGTTTTAAGCTTGGCTTTTTACCTTTAAATACCTTTTAGTTGTTCAAGCTAGGTGGTAGTACACACCGACCCTTGCTTACTTCTAATTCTTGATTTTTTAACCAGCACCATCATCACTAACTTGGAATCTTCCAAGTTAGTGATGATGGTGCTGGTTAAAAAATCAAGAATTAGAAGTAAGCAAGGGTCGGTGTGTACTACCACCTAGCTTGAACAACTAAAAGGTATTTAAAGGTAAAAAGCCAAGCTTAAAACAAAGTATTAGGTAAAGTAAAGTGGAAATGAAAGGTTAAGCTGGGAGTGGTTGAATGGGTGACCGGAAGACAGTTATTACAGTGGGTGGGTCTGGTAAAAAGGTTAAGTATCAGAGGGTCTGGGCAGTAACTGGGTGGGTGACCGGGTGAAACAGCCAGTGACGTGAGCAACAGGACAGCCAATCACAGGTGGAGAATAACCAATGCATTTCCTATTCCCCACATAGCAAAATGGCGAGGGTAAAAATAAAATGCAACCACTTATCACAGCATAAGCATAAATTGAAACTGCTGGAATTGCTTTCAAAGGAAAATATCTATGTCACAAGAATTATCCCAGTTGATGATGGGTATATTGTTCTGACAAAGAATGACAATGACACAGATCAAATATTTGCGGAGAAGTGCCATACCACTCTGACACCCCTATAACAAAATAAATAAATTAATAGTAGGTCCCACCCCTTTCCCATTCTTAAGTAAGCCATTTTAGATTTACAGAAGAGTGACCATTACTGCATGTCCACAAACATTTCAGTAATGTAAGCATGTTTCCTTCTATTTTGTTTTTGTTGTTTTCTGTTCACCCCTATAATGCCACCAGAACTGAGAGCCAAGAGAACGGTTATCTTAATCAGAGTGGATGATATAATCTTCGCCCACTCGGAAGGAGAGATTGCTCAGGAGGTGGGCAGCGCTAACCAATGGATTGGAGATGGAATAGAAAATGTATACAAACGGTAATAACATGAAAATTACTTTCAAGCAAACATCCATGGCATCTAACGCCACAGAGAGAGGCCTACTAATGTTCAATTCTAGCATCCCAAACACTCAAATCAAGAAGGAAGAGTACATACCACTACTCACCTGCTATAACTGTTATGCTATAGAGAATCATACAAAGAAAAATTGCCCGAAGGGAAATTCTTATAAGGTATGCTCAGACTGCAGTGGTACCGGACACACATGGAATGACTGTAGTTCTGCCATCAAGAAGAATTTGAACTGTAATGGATCTCATAAAACAACAGCCATGTCATGCCCGGTCAGGAAGGAAGCCATAAAGAACAAGAGAGAGAAGCAAACCATAACTAGAGCTAACCCCAACATTACTTACAGCCAAGCAACAACCAAAAGCTGGGCATAACCCAAGAGCTCCACTAGCACTGACACCACCAAAATAGACATTTGAATTAATTATGCTCATCAATGTATTATGGCTCAACCTGGAACCTTTAACAAAGTTATGAATGAACTTTTAAAGACAAATAACCTCCCACAAGTAATATTGCCAGACAACCCACCATCCGAAAGCATACTGAAAAAGACCATCCCATATCATGAGGCCCCAGATGAAAGTACAACAGAACATTCAAACCCACAAAAATCACAAAATCAAGAAGCAAGGAATGAACAAGAACAAACCCAAGAGCAAGCGACAAATGACAATACAAGTTTTAGAATGAACCAACATTAACAGCTGCTGACATAGGGCTGAGGATAATCACGTCAAAATCGATTAAAGAGGGAAAATTAAATGGATCTACACAAACCAACAATATGATGAAGATGATGTGTACACGGCAATAACCAATGATAAGATTAAACTAAGCAGCTGGTTCCGTCAAGTTGAGGACTCGGCATTAAAAAAAAATACGAGTAGGACTACAAATTGAACGATCACCACCACCAAGAGAGGACAAATATCAAGGGAGTAAACACATAAGGCACTCAAACAGGGAAAGTCTATAAATACACCACCTCATAAATATATTTAGTAAAGTCAGTGGATACAATTAAGATAATCTCTCACAACGTACCTCATTGGCCAAATCGATCAAAACAGCTAACAAACCTATATCTAAAAGAAGACCCACATGTGATTATAATCAACGGTCATGGCTGTAAAATTAGTTCAGATATAGCAATAAAAGGTTTTTACACATATTTTAGAAACTCATCAGAAGAACTGCACGATGGCTCTGCAATGCTAATAAAGCGAAACGTAAAACATAAAATCTATGAAAATTTTACCTCAGACATAATAAGTCTAAGCATAGAAACATCACTCGGAATTATTAACATATCAACAACCTATCTACCCCCAAGAAGACCATTTTTGCCATATCCAGATTTTCATAGACTTGCATCATACAATAATGCCTCATACATCATAGGTGATTTGAATGCCAAACATAACATACTAGGACACAACACAAATAATGCTGTGGTACTGGACTCGCTAGATTTATCAATGACCAGAAACTTAACCATGTTGGACCAAATTTCCCAACTGTTATCAGAGGAATTACACAAACAGACCCAGACATAGTTCTAACACATAATCATTGAAGACATAACCTCTCTATAGAACCAGGTCCGCTAACAACCTCAGACCACATCCCACTAATTTTAAAAATAACTGCAAGACCATTAACTATATAAAATCTATGAAAGATACGACTTGAAAAAAAAATTGGGAACAATTTAGAGATATAATTACTGAAACAACAAATGAGCAAGATACACAGATGAGAGAAGATATGACTATAGAAGAAATAGACAGACAACTTGAGAACTGGTACAAAGCTATAAAGAAAGGATTGGATGGGACAGCACGAATAACCAAAAATAAAATAATCTGCAAACCAATCACAAGTCCAGGAATAAGAAACATCCAAAATAGATACAGACAATTATCACAAGTAGCTAATTTATATGGGTGGACTATGGATGACTATCGCTTGTACAGAACATTCCAGACTGAATTAGCAGTAGAGGTTGAGAGAATACACAACCAACACAAGCAATCACAAATAACACAGTTAACTGAACAAATATAAAGACCCAAAGGAATTCTGGAGAATTATTACAATCTTAATTCGACACCAAACACAACCCCCAACTATATTTTAGATAATAATGGAGTGAAAGTGTTCGACAATAAGGCAAAGGAAGTAATATTTCGTAACATGTGGCAGGAGGTATATAAGATAGGCGAGGAGGAGAATGAACAGTTTGATGAGCAACAAGAACAAATAGTACATGAGTATCTAAGACATAACAAAGAGAGAGCTCTACCCTATGAAAACATTGACATAACACGCTATGATAACCTGAATATCACAATGATCTGTAATAAGATAGAGGAAGTGGAGAGACATATAAAAAAACTTAAAAGACAAAGCACCAGGAATCAGCAATATCAATAAGAAAATATTAACAGAGCTACCATATCACATGGTGCAACATTTAACTTCCATATTTAACAAGACACTGTCACTAGGTTACTTCCCCGACAAGTTCAAGGTTGCTATGCTTCACCTAATTCTAAAACCTAATATATGTCCAAGAGATCCTCTATCGGCATTGATGCCGCCCAATATCATTGCTAGAAGTACCGGGCAAACTATATGAGAAATGTTTATTCACAAGACTTCAAGACCACCTATACAATAATAACCTTATACCACATGAACAGCACGGATTCAGAGCAGGCCGAAGTACCACAACAGCAATAGCACTAGTCTACGAAAAAATCGCTCAAGCACTAGCAAAGAAACATCAATGCCACATAGTACTTCGAGATGTGAGCAAGGCGTTCGATAAAGTTTGGTACGAGGGGTTGAAATATAAAATACTAAAACTGGGTCTGCCAAGACACCTTGAAGCTACACTGTGCGACTTCCTTATGGACAGAACAGCACGAATAAGAATGGGTAAAGTACTGGGACCCGAGTTTGAACTGAAGAGTTGAGTTCCTCAAGGATGTATTCTATCCCCCATCCTCTACTCCAATATATACTGCAGACATACCACAACCAGCAAATGACTGTCTCAATATACTATACGCAGACGACATTACACAGGTGATAACTTACAGAGGCAAATCAAAACTCATGATGGCAGAGAGGGTGGCAAGTGAAATAAACTAAATTAACATCTTTGAAAACAAATGGAAAATAAAAACTAACACCAATAAATTTACCATTATTCCAATTGCCAAAAACATCACCGAAGACATAATATTAAATGGTGATCTGCTGGAACAAGACAATCAAGGAAAATTGCTGGTACTAAAAATATCAAAACAAGGCATTACAAAGCATGTCAAAGAAATAAAAAATAAAACAAACTGGGCACTAACAAAACTGTACAAATTTAACTTATTACCAACAAAAATCAAACTGCATCTCGTAAAAGCATATATACTCCCATTATTAGAATACCCAGCAATTCCCTTGATTTGCCGTACCAAGACACAAAACTAATTTTACCAACAATTCAAAATAAAGCACTGAGATTTGCATACAACGAGCATTATCCTAATACAAGAAATACAGAGGAACTCCACCACCTCAGCAACGTATCACCAATTAATATCAGATTAATATCAGAGCAAGAAACACCTGGGGAAGATTGAACAGAGTGCAAGATCCTAATTACTTAATGTTACTTGAAGTAGACAACAATCGTGAACATGCCTGGTTTCCTAAATCGATGAACAGGGTACAAAATGAGCCTCGCCCAATATTTACAAGAAATAACCCCTAGCTCTATTAAATAAGTCTTACCAAACTTATCTTGACAACACCGAATATGACAACGCAATATGACACTACCAGGGGCTCTGCGGGCGAGTGGTGATGGTAGAGCACCCCACACCATAACCTGTCATCCCATGACAACACCGTTTGGAGTGCCAGTATTGAACCCTTCGAGGTAGCACCGACCTCGAGGGGGATCTCTCAGGGCCTCATCAAATCAAAACCCACAGCACCACTTATTGATACAGTCACTGGCGATGCTCCCCAGCTGGTGCACTGCTAGGGGCCAAGTACTGATCAACATACCAGGCACACTCGAACATTTTGACATTATTGTTGAAATCCTTTATACTGATTTTGACCATGGAATGTTTATGTGTTTTTGACCTTGGAGTGATTTGGATGACTGTCGGAGAAGAGATCGCTTGTGTTTTGGTGCTAGTGGAGCTCTTGCCTGGGGCCCACCTGGGTGGACAACAGACGGGAGATCCACTGGCGCCGACCAGAGTGGAAGTGTGGATGCAATCTCGGGCACATGATTGAACAGGTGAATGACGGATCATATTGTCAGGATGTACATGGTGGAACTCTTGCCTGGGGCCTACTACGGTGGGCCCCAGACAGGGGACCCACCGTGATGTAACAGCTCCGACTGGGGGAGGAAGTCATTTTTTGAAGACTTTAAACATCAACCCTAGAAATATATATTGTTCATGGCATGGATGTTGTACCTTATCGAACATAAATATGAAAAACAGCGAAGTGGCAAGCCCACTATCTTTCACTTCTTAGACTTTTCACTTTTCTATCTTTGTCTTCCCTACTCAAAATCTTCCATTCACCCCTTAGTAAGGACTATCCTCACAGTTTCAGTTCAGTTTCACTCATCACTTCTTCCCCTGAAGATGACTTGTGAACAAGTTGAAACGTCGAGGCCAAACCATAACTATGCAGAACTTCTCTACCAATTACCAGAACATCAGAGAAAAATTGACAGAAATATCGAAGTAATAAATAATAAACTTATTAATGCTGAAATTGCTGCATCCTTTAACCTTGTTAGTCTACAAGAAAATGTACTACCTGGCTGCACGAACATATCTATAACTATATATATATATATATATATATATTCTATATTTTTATTAATTTCACTAAAACACCAAACACCTCCATTGAAATTAATGAAAGCATATATGTGATCCACCGGGATTCGAACCTGGGTTGTCACACACACATTTTTAAACACTCTAACCATTACACAAACAGGACGGTTAAAGGCTTATGCACACGCCTACGACCTATTATCTATTCTCAAATACTGAATATTAATTTAATCATGTTCATATTCCCAACTGCGCTATGGTAGCCTAATGTTTAAGTGAGAGGAAAGAATACTCATGGGGCACAGATCATATAAACTGGCCTCACTACGAAATATTCCTGAACCTACTAATAATCTATTGTATTATGAATTTCACCACAACACCAAACACCTATAATGGCCACTGAAGTTAGAGTAATATCATGATTAAGTAACTCTCAAAAGACTGCCACCATCCCGGATTATACGGGAGATAATAATTAATAAATGTATATATAATAATATCAGGCTTTTATAACTTATTCAGAAGTACTATATACAATTAAATATTTAATTAGCAAGTATAAAACAAGTATCTGGCTTTCACTATCACGACTGGCCTCTGACCCCGTTCTGTCAACAAGAACAATCTTGTTCTCTGACTCTCATGTCGATATCTCAACCTTATAATTATGACATCGGGTTACGCCCTCTGAATGACGTCTTACCATACATTAGGTGTTTTACAGAACTCATAACCAGTACCTGTCAAGGTATAATAAAGGGGTGTGGTTTAAACCTTAAATCACACCCATAACACATGTTATCCACACCCCGATCATGCCTAATCCATGACCATATAACGTGATAGAAGGCAAATCTTGATATGATGATCCAAGTGATTCCCATGATCTGTTCCTCTGAAAGGTCAACTGAATACATTCTATCTTTTCCTGTAGCCTACACTAGGTGTATATAATACAAGAAATACAATGATAACTATATCTAAGTTGTTATAATGGGAATATTAGTTCAAAATGGTTATAATAAAAGTAATCCCTGAAAATATGTAAGTAAGGAATAAAATTGGTTAAGTAAGCAAATAGGAGTACATAACACTCCCCCCTTTAAAATTAGAGATACAATTTCTACCAATGAAATTACCCCCCAAAACAAAATTAGAAAGCATTAACAAGTATCAAAAATAATGTTTCGGTTATGTAATTTTGTTATGATTTGCGAATTTTTGTAAAATTATTAATTGAAAAGAAATAAAAAACAAGAAGAAGCTGGAAACAATAACACAAAATACAGACCCTATATATATAAATATGTATATACAACATAAACAATCAAAGACTATATATATAAATATGTATATACAACATAAACAATCAAAGACTATATATAAATATGTATATACAACATAAACAATCAAAGACTATATATATAAATATGTATATACAACATAAACAATCAAAGACTATATATATAAATATGTATATACAACATAAACAATCAAAGATTATATATATAAATATGTATATACAACATAAACAATCAAAGACTATATATATAAATATGTATATACAACATAAACAATCAAAGACTATATATATAAATATGTATATACAACATAAACAATCAAAGACATAAGAGTAACTCGAACATAATTGAGTAAATGCAGACAAAGTTCATAGCGTCGTACAATAGGACCCATCAAGTACCACAGCACTCAACCAATGTCTTTGTTCAAAATCACATCTAGTCATTAATTGCTCTATAATATTTATACAAAAACAATTGTAGGTTATAGACTAAGCTAACACCCTAAAAATATGATAACTCGGTTTTCAAGAGTTAATGGACTATATTTCAACATTTATAAACACCATGACAATAATGTAGAAGTAGAATATCATTGTTTTTCAACATTTATAAGCACTGCGGTGAAGAATTGTATCCAGTAAAGAAAACTGGTTATCAACATGTAATAAGAAAATCAAGATAAATTATTCCAATCAGAATATATATTTATTTAATAAACAAACAAACAAATTAATCGTGCAAAATTATTTCAAAAATTTAAATAGTAAAAGCTAAACCCTAAAAAAAAAAAAAATCTGAAATAAAGAAATCCCAATAAAAACAAAACAAACAAATAAATAAAATATTATACAAATTCAATTGAACACGGTAATTAATCGGTAATCGGCCCAACCAAAATGCCACAGGTCTGTTTACAATTCCCTACTGCCTTCAAAATAATGAAAATAATTATTTTCCAACTGTTTGAATAATCTCAACCCTTGTCAACCTACCCTCAATGTTATTAAAAATTATAAGGAAAATTAAAATGAAAATAAACAAAACAATACTGGTGAGAACAGGAAGTGGGTAGATAAACTCAGGGCGAACGTAGTGCATAAACGAGAGCAAGTCCATGGATGTATTAATCAGCTCCAAAGTTTCAATCTCACGTGAAATTATCTTGGGAAATGAAAAATTACTGGAAATATTGACATCCGAAGGGATGCTTGCTCCCTTCCTGCTCCTTGAACGAAAGCATGTGAGTGAAAGAAGGGTAAATAGTAAGATAAGGAGAAACCAACAAACAAGAGTCCCTTACATAAACTTGGCCAATACATGATTTATGAAAGGGTGCTCTGTCCTGACCGGAGTGAAATTACAAAAATCTAGGACTTTGGAATTACCAGCGATGGGTTGAACGCATTTGTTAGAATTCATCGGTAGCAGAGGGACGGCAGACGCTGGGCAAATGGTAAACATTCCAAAAACCGTGTGACAAAGCGCATTAACAGTGGAGGAACTCAGCAGAGAGTGATATTCATCTGTATACTTTCCTTTTGAAGCCAACAAATTCTCCGAAGGGAAATTAATTCTGAGCAAGGAATTTTGAATTTTAATAGGAAAAGGTATTACTTCAGACCAAGACAAAACCATGTCAGATGCAAAAGGAATTACAACAAGAAATTTACCTTCACTCACATACACTTCGAGAAAGCGGTAATAATACTCTAATTCTGAATGACCCACCAGAGGGACCAATTTCAGTCGTGACTTTGCCAACCTCAGCAATTAGAAAAGGTCAGCCATGAAAAGTAAGTCAGATGTCACAATCCCATTCTCCGCGTGAATCACAGCGTGCATATACCGTTCAAAATCCTTCCCCAATAATGTAGACCTTACATGGAAAGTTTCGATTCGAGTGGATATCACAACAAGTTCTTCAAAAAACGATACGTTACTGTATAATTAATTTAGGGTATTCTGTACCCCATTAAAAACTGAACTCATATCATTAACAGTATTGCCGATAATCTGCAGATTCATGTTATTCATAGACATTAACCTGTCCTGTTTCTCCAAATAGACTTAAATATCATAAATTTTACTATCCTCAGTAGCAAGGCCAAACAAACCCCGTAGAAGTTTACCACCAATATTAATCAAGCCTCTCTTCCGGCGAGAAAGTGAATTAGGATCTGCATTACGAAAAACATGATCCACCTCAGGCTGCACAACTGACAATTTCCAGCGCATTAAATGGAATAAGTCCACAGTCTGAGCATTAGAGTGCGTAGTCAATTCCTGCAAATATTCCAAAATATCCCTCGTAATTATGAAATTTTCCAAAACACTACCACAACTACGTTCAATCTTAGATAAGTATGACAAATCCACTATGATCCAACTACATCAGATACCAATACCACTTTACCCCGTGCCCTCAAAATTATCCCCAAACGAGTGAGGTTGGAACGGTTGTCCGCACTAGAGGTGACAGCAAGTAGCCGTCCAACCACCCATCCCAATATCCATAATACCAGGAAACGCACCACAATCCTCAATACGACACCCATCTGAGGAATCATGTAAAATTATTACAAATCCATACCCAAACTGTCAGCCCACCATTGAGCTACGAAATTGCTTTCCTCTCTAACAAAGGCAACATTACTCGACCGTAAATTATATTATGAGCAACGCATTTCTTTTTAGGCCGTTTTCGTCCCCTAACAATCCTCTTCAGACTCAACAGTTTGTGTTCCACAGAAATATCTTCGTAGCCAGGTAGATTGCGCACAACTCGTTTCAAATGATATACATGAGCCCTTTTCTCAACGCCCTATTCCAAGTGTTTTATAACAGTACTATTCTTGTCGACTGAAATTATTCGATATGGACCCTTGAAAACAGGCTTCAATTTATCTTTACCGTAAAACTCTCTCAAGTAAACAAGATCACCTCCATCGATATTAACATCCCTCCTACGTTTATTCGCTATATTAATCATGTCTTCTTTTGATTTCGACAGAGAACTGCGTAAGGTCTTATAAATAGATCGAAAATTATTCAAGTGATACAAAACGTAATAATCGCAGTTGTAAACAGGAGAATTTGACTGAACCAACGAATTGTGAGGAAGTCTCATATCTCTACCAAAAACAATAAAGTACGGCGAATCCGCAATCGAGGAATTTATCGAACGATTTAGTGTAGATTCTGCAAAATGAAGAACGAAATCCCAAGTGCTTATATCACGATCTAGTAATAAGCCGCGATGTGCACGGATAAGGGACTGTTTACCGCGTTCAGCCAAACCATTGGCCTGGGGTGAATGAGGACATACAGTGACGTGATCAATATTGTACACATCACATAGTTTCGTCATACTAGAATTACAAAATTCCGTACCATTATCAGTTTTAATTGTATTAGGACAACCAAATTTACACACGACGTCCGCTAAAAATGTATTACTAATACCGATTAGTAGCCGATAGTAGCCGATAGTAGCCGATTTCGCTTCCTTATCCTGCAACCCCGATAACACGACATACCGTGAAAAGTGACAAATAGTAAGCATGACGTACTTGTTACCTTCATAAGTCAACGGAAGTTTCAATAAATCCATAGCAACCACATCGAAAGGATACGCAGGAGTCGGATATTCCCCGATTTTCGCTTCCGAGCTCAGTTTAGGTTTAATAGTGGCACATGTCGAACAACAATCAATATACCTATCTATATCCTTTTTCATTGTTCGCCAATAATAACTTCTTTGTGCTTGTTTCAACGAACGAAGCTTCCCAGGATGCCCAATTGTATCATGACTATGGAGAATAGGTAATAATGTACTAATTTGTGAATCCGGCATGACCAGTTGTAAAACTACCCGTCATGTATATCACATTTCCTGTACAAACAACCTTCATGCATTTCAAAAATAAAATAATAAAATGTTGCTAAGTCAGGATGACTAGGAACAACATCACTAAAATCACCCGATTCTAAAGCAAGAATAACTTTACCCCATAAAACATCTTTATGTTGGTCTAACGCAATACTCTTACTACACAATAGCGCATTCACAGAAATTAAACAAACAGGATTCCTTGATAACGCATCGGCAACTGTGTTGAGCTTGCCTTCAACGTATAATAACGTAGGATTGTACGATGCTAAAGTCAATTTCCACCTGGCACGTCTACCCGTGAGAAGTTTATCATCGAACAATTTTATTAGAGGCTTATGATCTGACCAAACAGTTACCTCATATCTATATATTACCTCACGAAAAGTATTTAGCGGCCAAATTAGCGCTGCACCTTCTAAATCGGTAACACAATAATTCTGTTCTGCTGGTTTTAAAGAAAGACTAGCGAATCCTAACGGCCGTAAGAGATCCCTATCGTCATACTGCATAAGAACATCCCCAAACCCAGTATATGATGCATCAGAACTAATAAAGAAAGGTTTCTTAAAATCTGGGAAGGCAAGGGTTGGTCGTGATGTTAAGCTGGCTTTTAACTCAGTAAAAGATCCCTCTTGTTCAACTCCCCACAAAAGTTTAGCGTCTTTCTTAAGTAAAATATACAAAGGCTTTGCAATGGCCGCATAATCTCTTATAAAGGCACGGTAATATCCTGAGAGACCCAGGAATTGCCGTAACTGTTTAACGGTAGTGGGTGTTGGAAAATTAGTGATAGAAATGGTTAACTGGGCAGTGGTATTAACACCGTCCGGAGTTAATTCATGCCCCAAAAATGATAGTTTCTTCTTAAAAAAAATCACATTTACTGATCTTAATTTTTAAACCTGCCTCATTTAATTTAGAAAGTATATTTCTCAGTGCAATAAGATGTTCCTCTATTGTTCTAGAAAAAAATTATAATATCGTCTATGTATACATAAACATTATGGCCGATCAATCCTGCTAAAACATTATTAATTAATCTCTGAATAATCGCAGGTGAGTTTTTAAGCTCCATAGGCAACCGCTTGTATTCAAAAGTAGCGGAGGGAGAATTAAATGCTGTATATTGTCTCGATTCCGGTGATAAGCCGATCTGATGAAAACCGCTCGAAAGATCAAGGGTAGAAAAAACACTATTTCGTGTCCCCAAACCTGCAAGAATTTCCGGTATCGCCGACACATGAAAATTATCGGTCTCAGTGATGCAATTTAATTTTCTAAAATCTACAACTACCCTAAATTCTCCCATGGCTTTCTTCAGGACTAAGAAAAGAGGTGACTGCCAAAGCGACGTGGAAGTTTGAATGACATCTTGAGAAAGTAAATCCGAAACATTTTTATCAGTTAACCCATTGAGTACCATAGGATACATTAATAAAAGTCCCCAGTAGTCCCAAGCACTGTGAGAAAAATTACAGGAGAGACCACCTTTTCACCTCAAGAGATGAGGCAAGAATGGATCTATTACCTTTTTTATTTGTATTTTTTAAAAGACTTGGAAAAAAAAATAGGCTAAGCCTTGTACAGGCAGTTACAATACAAGTACATTACTGACGGCTATAACCTTCGCTGGGACTGTGGAGTGACTTATCTATTGACGGCTATAGTCGTCGCTGGGACTGGAGGGGTTATTAACTCACGCTGACTATACGATATGCGGTACATGGGAAGGTAAACCGGTTTTTAATTTGTGTCGCTCAACACAATTTTGTGCTTCAAAATATCAGTGAAACCCATAGCATCCCCCTTTAAATCTATGGACTCATAAAATTCCCTCAATAACGCCTTAAGCGGACCCTAAGCCTCAGGAAAATCAGTACCTTGTAAATCCTCATAAATCCTACGCATTCTATCATCCATCACAGGAGAAGATTCTGTGCACACTGAAGCCACAGAAAGAGAATTAATTTCTTCAAATTTACAAGGTACTCAAGAAGCAGTACATAATTTTGTATCTGCATACAATTTCATTAAGCCATTTGTGCCATTTAGAATGATAGTCCGAAAAACATTAGTGTCATCCACTTCATGAAGCGCTTGCGCATAAGGAACACCTTTAATAGCCGAAGTGTCGGGCAATAAAACAAGAGAATTTACTGTACTCTTAAGATTGTTTGCATACACTTCAACAACCCTCGCAGAACGCAGTTCAATGATAGTATTACTGTGAATGAGAATATCAGAATCTCTCGTAGACTGCTCCAAATAGTCATGCAATTTAATATCGCGGACTGCTTTCAAAGGACAAGTAGCGGGGTCGAGCAGGCGTCGGCTGTCCGTGAAATTATAGCCAGATGTATGACGCTTTCTACTCTTACTCTTCACAACGCTCGATTTACTCTTACGTATACCTCTTGAAACAAATTGTAAACCCCTTTCTGTAGAATTAGAGGATGCCTCAATGAAAATACCGTTAACAGATACACCATTCATCTCGGGAAAAACTAAACAAATTATCTCCCTCATTAGCTTAAAACCCAACAAAAGGTCTGGTGAAATGTTTAACCCATCCACAACATACACTTTCTCCGTCATTAAATCTAAGTCTTCATGCAGTTCCATCGGTAAGTACGTAACCCCCGAAATTAAAATATTATCCCCTGAAACACTCTGTAGATTAACGTCCGGGAATTCAAGTTTTAACGAATCATCATGATTCAATCTGTTAAATGCAGAGCTAGACATCAGGTTCACTGGGGATCCTGTATCAATTAAAACACTTATAGCTGTATTATTTACATACGACTTCATAATTTACTGAAATGTCGGGTTGGTATTTCAACTCGACTTTGTATAAACTCGTTAACAATCCTGTAATAGGATATAGAGAGATAGAATATGCCCGACAGGGTCACGTCTAGCTTTATAAATCTTGCATTAATTTCTCACACTAAGGCAGCATTCACACAATAAGAACACAGGTTACTTTACACTCTAATTTATTAAATGGCATGTAATAGTAACTTAACTATATCGATCTGTCATGTATGGCAGACGATAAAGGAAATCAGTGACATATCAAAAATAGAATAGTCTATAATGATAACTTAAATAGTATAAGTCATGTTACACACACACACAGTATCAGTAATATGAATATGCAGGAAAAATAAGCTTACACATGTACACAGTATCTCAATGAGATGATAACACGTATGTGAGCGAAGCGTCTAACGTGAAGATTTCTGATATGAATTGAACCAGCCTGAAGAAGCGTTCACGGGCGCGGTGCGGTGAGCAGCTATCGAGGGGATTAGCTAGGGGTCGCCCCCAGGTAAGATAAACAGGTATAGTGTGTTCGACCCTAGGTCAGATGGACTGCTTATTTGTAAACTTACAATTCTCTTTAGTGCGATTATAAATCACAGATGAAAGTTAGATATACGCTAAGGATCTTAGAGGCAAGGTAGTTTAAAGTAGTACTAAATTGTCTAAGCGGTTTTGTGAAAGAAATTACACACGAGGTACGATAAATAATTATAGACCGGGTATGAGATCAAATGATATGTATATAGAATTCAAATTTAGGTCAATGAATCAATATAACAAGGTTTTGGAATGAATGCAAATTAATATCAAATGAGGAAAATACACTCTATTAAGATGCTACTGGAAATCACAGTAAATTAGAGTTCGAAGGAACTCAGAATAAAAAAGGGCATACACGACGAAGTTGTACTGGGTAAAAATACTACGATAGTAGTATGAAAAGGAAATTTGAATACATTAACAAATCCCTATCAGGCAATGCGTGAATCAAAGATATGACGCAAAGCGGATTAGTAGATTACATAACACAAGATGTAATAAAATATTTACTGCTATAATAGTAAATTAATAAAAAATCGGTCCCTTAAACAATATAGTGACACGAATAGAATAACCTGAATAAGAGTTACTATAATTGTGTGAAAATAATTACAAACAACCCGCACACATAGATTAGATTAATTTACAAGCACTGCATGAACTAGATAGCTTGAATAAATATAATTAAGGTTAAGTCAACGGTGGGTTCTTGACTTTTCGATATGGAAAGATAGATAGATAAATATTTGGGCATAGGTCCTAGGTAAATGATGGTAAAATAGGGAATATCTTCACGGTATACACTTTCGCCTCAACTTGGATACACAAGAGAATAAATAACATATAAAGGTGACATCTGAGAGTATTCCGTTTAAGCCTGGAACGAGATCAGTTTACATAACGTGTGTACAATTAATGATTATGAATAATACGATAAGGATTACACTTCAAAGGATGCACTGAACAATATCTGGTACTCTGAATTCACTTGTACAGATCAAGATTTATGGGAGGATAAATGACTATGTAACGTGTACACAAATAGGTAATAGAGTAATTAATTGGCACAGATCCTTGGCACAGATCAACTTATTAACACTTTCTGGAATACTCGCATATTCTACCTTACCTTCAACAATAGCCACAAATTGAGATACGCAGAAACACTTAGGATAGCATGGGGAGGAGAAGGGCCTAGTACGAGGGTCGGGGCGTCGTAGAGCTTCGGGCACGGCAGCTGGACGTCAGCGGGACCACTTCGTCAGGAGTCCAAGGGCAGGGGGGCACAGGACAGCAGGCACCTTCTCTCTTGGGGGGGGGGGGGCCCCCCCGACTCTCCGACAATATAATCCGGACAGAGCGCTAGGGTGAACGACTCCCGGACAATATAATCCAGACGGAGCGCTAGTAGGTGGGTAATACTCCCGGACAATATAATCTGGACGGAGTAAGCCTACTGAGTGTGAACTGACTTGCTATAATTTCAGTCAGGCTATATTTGGGGTTTTCTCATTGTCTGGTTGCATGATCTCACATTAACAGGGGCATAGTAAATACATAAAAAGTGGCTATGTCGAGGATAATAATTACATGAAAAATATATTATGGTGCTTAATGACATCGCACTGAGGTTCTTGTCCTTTTGACCTCTGTTTCTTATTTATACCATCTATCCCGGTGATGTAATTCGTGATTTTCTGTTCACTAATTGTTTTGGCTATTTGGATTGTTTATGTAATGATTTTCTTACGTGGCACTTCCAATCACCATTTCGCTTTCCTTCTCGTATGGCAGCTTCTCGAGGGTGAAGGGCCTCAACGATTTAAATATTCCCAGGGCTCTTTATGCTTAGCTTGCATAAACACTTTTCATCGTAGTATTCGGGGGAAAGTTCTGCCTTGGTTGTTTGAGCCCCGCACTGTGATTGGCGGGGCCGTGTGAGGTGATGATTGGTGGGGCTTGACCTGCCTTTTGGGGGCAACTCACCTGTTTGTCCGGGAATTAGAGAATGGGTCCACGGGTCAGATTTCCCGTTCTTGCGTTTCCCGTTCTCTGGAGAATGGAAAATGTTTTGCTTTCTAAATCCCTTTCTCCTGCTGTTCCTGGATTCTCTGACTGTGGCTACTCTGTGTGATTCGCCTTTGGGTCCCGTTATTTCATTAACGAGTCTGGTGATTGCATGAGCGCACTTATCAATTAAGTAGGGAGTTTTGGAGTCTGTGTACAATTATCACTTACATTTGATTTGCTTGGCTTCGATCGGAGGCTTCCCCCGATCTTGGGTGAGTCGGCCTCCAATCATCTACACCTATCTTTACTTCTGGGCAAGTTCCGTTCCGGTGGTCATTTGTCTTACATCTACGACAGAAAGGCAGCTTCCCCCCCCCCCCCCCGTATATTCATATAATTCCTTGGCTTTGATGTTACAACGTGGAAAAATGTGACCCCGGATACCACAATAAAAACATATAACATCAATGTTTTGATCACTGGCGCCACTGCCCATTATCGCCGGGACCTGCGCGCTCTGACCGCCACCAGATGCTTGTGCTCTCGGCCCACCGCCATGATAACGGGGTGACTGATAATTCCATGTTTGAGCGCTGTAACTCTGTCTAACCTGACCTGCCTGTGGGGTTTCCTGGTATTTGGGAGGAGCACTAGCCTGGGAATTTTTACTTGGTTGGGAATATTTAGGTTGATTCTGCTTAGGCCCAGATTGAGCTGGAGAAGCAGGTAAGGACGGAGAATTCCGAACGTGAGCACATGAAAACTGAATTTGATCGGTGGTAACACCGCTCGTATCACAAGCTTTCCGTAACTCCTTTGTGAACTTATTGAGAGACATTGTAGGTGGAAATTCAATTCTCCTAGCGATCGGTTTCATGGAGTACGTACGGTAGAGCGCTCACTAACATCACATATCATAACAGTTTACTCAGATGCTCTAGTGATATTTTACCCTCGTCAAACCAGGTGTGATGAATTAGGTCATGCGACATGCAATTTGCGAATTGTGAACATTGAGCTAATAATGTGTCCACAGAATAGTTTTTCTTTTGCTTCAATAGCAGATCAGCGAAGTCATGGAGTTTCGCAAATGCGCCTTTGCTCGATGAACCAAATTTCTCTAAAAACTCCACCCTGAACTCATCGTAAGTTTTAGGATTGATAGGATCATCGCACGCCAATAGATAACCTGCTGGGGTATTTCCCTTGTCAATTTTCGAGCGAAAAATTTCAATTTTGGCCCTCGCTAGCGTGATACCTGTGGCCCGATCTCCGTATCCACGTCATCCAAGACCGAAAAGATATTTCTGTGTTATACCAAACCAGTGAACGGCTTCGTTGCCTGACCATGCACAACATTTAAATTTAAATTCTGGGGAGCTGGGTTGTCGTTAGTCATCGTGGCCTGATTTACAGATAGCAGAGGAACTGAGGCTGTGATAGGTTCTAAATAGGATGGGATGGTATCAGAGATGTGCCACTCCTCAACAAACTTTCATTAATATTTTCATATACAGGTGCTACACCTGATTTACTAGGATTTACCGGACAATCAACAACTTCCGTATATACTGTACATGTTCAATACTATCGTCCGAAAAATCGTCACCTTCTTCAGATATATTAGATAAGTCAGGATCAACCGTTCTTTTGGCCCTGGGAATATGAGGTTTTCTCTTAAATAGTCGTTTTAATGACATAGAGAACGCTCAAATTGAAAAACGAGCCAATAAAATCAACACTACAATTGAGAAAAAGAAAAACAAATCTTATATATTCTTGTATAACAAATCACGCTAGAATAACGCAACCGATACAACCTAAAAATTCAGAGTAAATTATATTGCACAATTAGTTCAAGATAAGTGAAAACTTTAATCCAAAACGAATCACATACTGAAAAACTTGAATTCAAAGATTGGAATAATTTGTTACTTAATCACTTAAGGCCTCCAAGTCAGATGCAACACGTTACTTCGTCTATGTGTCAGCCACCAGCGACGATAAATCCTCTCTCTCACACTCCACTACCAAGACTGGGGCTGTGATGGTTGGTTTGCGCGGCCTTGGGCGTGTGCAGGGGGAAATACCACTGTCTTCCACACTCGGCAGCTGGATATTCCGGCCCAATACAGTCTCGTCCCAACAGCGTCCTCCTCCCAAACTTGATCCTCCAAGGCACGACCAATACTGCTACTGGGAGGGCCTCCTTCACTTGAAGAATCCCTGCTGCAGTTGAAGTTAAGGAATTACAGGAATCCGCAGGACATTCAATGGGGCAAACTAAATCACGGTCCGCACTCAGGGCACGACGGCGCGTTGGTTGCCAGGTTCGCCAATATGCTCCACTCTTGCCAGCCGTAATAAGTGATGCTATTCAATATGTAGACTATTAGTGACTTGAATGAATACTTAAATTAGTAGCGTTTGCGGTCAAATTACAGACCAGTGGGCGTTGCCTGTGTGTGCAGGACCACCGCTAGTCACCATATAATGGCCACTGAAGTTAGAGTTATATCTTGATTAAGTAATCTCAAAAGACTGCCACTATCCCGGATTATACGGGAGATAATAATTAATAAAATTTATATATAATGGTATCAGGCTTTACAGATATAATATAAGGAAACTGAAACTTGAGTAAATTCACATTTGCTTTAATGAATAATAACTTATAACTTATTCAGAAGTACTATATATAATTCAATGTTTAATTAGCAAGTATAAAACAAGTATAAATGTCTGGCTTTCACTATCACGACTGGCCTCTAACCCCGTTCTGTCAACAAGTGATGGGGCCTTCTTCTCTGGCTCTCATGTCGATATCTCAACCTTATATGACATCGGGTTACGCCCTCTGAATGACGTCTTACCATACATTAGGTGTTTTACAGAACTCTTAACCAGTACCTGTCCAGGTATCATAAAGGGGCGTGGTTTAAACCTTACATCACACCCATAACTCATGTTATCCACACCCCGATCATGCTTTATCCATGGCCATATCACGTGATAGAAGGCAAACCATGATATGATGATCCAAGTGATTCCCATGACCCGTTCTGTACGCAAACTTTATAGTTCCCATAATGAAATCGAAAAGATAATGCTAGGGATAACTTAGAGAGACAATAATTAAGAGAGTCTCTTGGATAAGAGGACAAACAAAAGTAGAAGATAATTGCATTACTATAGTATGGGCTTGGGCAGACCATATATATAAATGAGATGATAACATATGCATACGCAAAACAAAAGAATGGGAATCTAGAGGTGGAGCTAGATGAAGGGATAGAAAGAGAACCAGATGGAGGGATGACATCGGAAAGTTTGCTAAAGAAGGATGGAACAGGCTAACATCTGACCAGCTTGAGTAGACACGTTTGGGAGAGAAATTCGTCTTACAGTGGTGTTACGTCCCTCGAAACTCCGAGCCTGTTCAACCTTTCCTGAAGCCTCATCCAACCAACTCTATCTCTACATGGAGCTTCAAAGCACCACACCAGCGCCATGAACCTTTGCATATAATCTTCAATGATCGTTAACTCGCCCCACACCTCTAGGGGGCGAGTTTCTTTTCTTAGTGACCAGGTCTTTCCCGAGTCTATGAGTGATCTTAGGTTTAGACTAACTTCAGTGTTACTTGGACTATAGCTCGGGGTGGTGTCTCTGTGAATACCTGGAGTACAGTCGGGTTGTTACTTACCTTCTCTTCAACCTACCAACTAGAGAGTGTGACGCCTAGGCTAACAATCCTCATTAACCGGGATTGAGCACGTGACTATATTTCAATGTCATAATTTCATGTTTTTAGTTTATAATATGTGTTTATATATTTATATTTATTTGTTTTTATTTGTAAGAGTTATAACTAATATTTTACTTTTAATATGTAATCAATCTGTAAATAATTCGATTAGTAATTCAAATTGCTTGTAATTATATTAATCTTTAACTTTACTTTACTTTAATAATAATAATAATTACATTATTTCTTGGTTTTGAAATCCTATTAGAATAGGCATTAATGAAGCTCGGTTGGTTAACCCTTGAACATATACTATAAAACTAGTTAAGAACTGGAATATTAATGAAGTAACTCTATAAGAATAATATTCCTGTAAGAAATCTACCCATACCATATCTACTGAATACCTACCTATCAAATTCAGTCTCTTGTACGGTTTGAAGTTCCCATACCTCTAGTCTTGAGGCCAAAAATAATTTAAGATTACAATATCTGTTGAGCAATACTTCGAATTGTTACAAGTGGGGGCCTGTCCGGGATCTCTTGTTCAGTTGATCAATTAATCAAGTTTCATTAAGTCTAATTGATATAATTGTAATATTTTTGTCTTCTTAAGACTTGAACATTGAAATTTGTCACTATGCTATAGTCCTTTTGTTTTATGGTTCACGCTGCTTAAATAATTCCTTCCTTTATGTAGGTTTACGTAGCTGGGTAATATTACATTATTGTAGAAATTTAAGAGACTATCATTTATTCACCATTTGTAGTTTCAGAGTGACACTCATCAAATCCCTCATACTCATCCATACCCGTTTACATATTATATATCTTGACAGACGGTAGCGGGAATATCCGAGTATCCTCATGTGACGGTAGTTAACCTACCGCACATCGGTCATCAACCTGAATCCCCATTTCATGTCTGAGTAGGATGTACCTCTCATACTCGTCTTCCATAAGAATACGAAACTATGGATAGACCGAACATTATCACCATCTTCTAATAATTTGAATATGTAGAAGTAGGATCTTGCTGCATATAAGCTCTCTCATGCCACTCCTCTTATTCTCTTGTTTTGGGATCGTGTATCACTGTTATACTTTTGTTTAAGAAATGCGGGATAGTTCAGAGTTTACTTTCTTGCGTTCTTGTCTGTCGGTTTTCACATTAATTATCTTTGATTGGAGGAGATTATTGTCTTTACCTGAAACATTAGTATGACAATCATTACTGGTATATACTTGCCCAATATCCTTGCCTCTTATCCATAGTTTTCGTTGCAACTGTTGAGTATCTTGTATGTACCAGTCTGTGCTGTTCATATCCAATTCATGTGTAGGTTTTTGAGATTTTGTTTTTCTTATTTTTGCCACTTTTATGTTTAGTTGAGCGGTAGCCTTCGCAACCCTAATTAAATCTTTAAAAATGACTGAAAAGTTTAGATTAAAAGCGTTTTGTAATGAGCCCTCTCTTGACAAACTCTTAAATCAAGTGATTTCTAAGGATGAATGGAAGTATATTGCTTTTTCACTTTGACATACCTTTTGAGAGTTCACATACTAAAGCAATTATCAAAAACATAGTCATAGAAGAATTAGTTTCTAAGAGAATTCTTACCGTCTGAAGCCGTAGATGAGTTTACTCCAGCAAGTCTTTCTATGCATAACTTTATGATAGATGATGAGGATACACAAAGTGAAACACCTGAGAGACTTGATAGATCAAATCAGGATGTATGGTCAGGAGAGCGCCGACCCTTTGAAAGGCAACGGTTAGCCATACTTCAGCAGGAAAAGGAAAAAGATAGGCAGTTAGCATTGCAGGAAAAGGAAAAAGATAGGCAGTTGGAACTTCTTAAGCTACAAAAGCAAGAAGAGTTTGAGAATGCAAACAAGACAGTTAGAAATAGCAAAAATCCAAAATCTAGAAGAAACCAAAAAACTCGACGCAGAAAAGCTAGAGCTAGAGAAACTGAAGAAGTCTTTCAACTTAGCTAAGAATATCTCCTTAGTTCCAACTTTCAATGAGAGTGATCCGGAAGCTTCTTTCCAGACTTTTGAAAAGACCGCTGCACACCTTAAATGGCCTAAGGAGGAGTGGACGTGGCTACTTCATCCTAAATTAGTAGGAAAAGCTTCCACTATTTTCTCTAACCTTGAAAACATTGATGATTATGAATTTGTAAAGAAAGCCATTCTTGATGCATATTCTATAACCCCTGACAGTTATCGTATACAGTTTAGAAACTACTGCAAGCCTGAAACGCACACATACTTAGAGTTTGCAATGGAAAAGTTTCGAATGTTTAAGAAGTGGCTGGACTCTTCCCGTATCACCACATTCACAGACTTAGTTAACCTGATGGTCCTTGAAGAATGGAAGCGAAGACTACCACTCGATATCCTGGTGTACGTTGAGGAGAAGGGTGAAAGTGACTTCACTAAGAGTGCCAAGTTGGCAGATTCTTATGCTTTAATTCACAGGGGCATTCCAAACCGAGACAAGTCTAGGACACCAACTGTTAGATTCCCCTCTAGTAATTACCCCGTGTCTGAAGTCAGCTCGCTGCAATGTTCTTCAAATCCCACACCAAAAGATAAAAAAAGAAATGAGGAATTTTGTACATATTGTAAAAGGACAGGGCATAACATCCTTCAATGTCAACACCCTAGCTGTAAAACTTCATCTGCCTACAAACTCACTATTGCCACTTCTCGTTAACCATCTGTCATACCTACTGGGAAACCAGTGACATGCATTCAATCAATTGAGTCATCTGATCTTTTCTCTGCTTTCAAGGTTCCAGGAACCGTCTTCACTCTTGAACATTCCAGGGAATATCCAGTCACAATTCTGAGGGATACAGGCTCGGCCCAGAGCATATTAGTAAAGAAAGCTTTTCCCTTAGTTGAGACTAGATATACAGGGGAAGTTAGCCAGCTTAATTTCTTGAATTCAAATAAAGTAGTTAACATGGCTGAAATAGTGCTTAACAGTGGGTTACTCCGGGGAACGATTAAAGTAGCCATCCTTGAGCAGGTCTTCCTGTGCCTGGAGTTTCCTTCCTTCTGGGAAATGACTTGGCTGGAGATGGGTTGATTCCTGCCTTGAAGTTGAGAGAAGCTCCCTTGCTTACCAGTCCTACAGAGAGGATGGATAAAGAGACACCTCATATATTCCCTGTATGTGCAGTTACTCATTCTCAAAACTTAGTATCCCATGACTCTCCCTCTACATAAAGTCAGGAGACAATGTTCACTCAGATCAAGTCTAAAGAGAATCTCATTAAAGCTCAAGAATCTGATGAAACTCTTGCAAAATTTAGACATGTTGCTGATTACACTTCTGTAAATGCAAAGAATCCAAGCATTTACTATCATGGAGTTCTCATGCGTAGCTTCCACACACCTGATAAGCCTGACACAGATACATGGTCTACTACACATCAAATCATCATCCCTTCATCCATCCATTCTTCTGTCATGGAGCTAGCAGGACACCTAGGTCAAAACAACACCTACAGGAAAATACTAAATCATTTTTTTTGGCCAGGAATAAAGAAAGATGTGTCTAACTTTGTCAGTTCTTGTCACACTTGCCAACTGGTGGGTAAGCCAAATGAAGTAATCTCCAAAGCACCTTAAGCCTATCCCTGTCACGTCAGAGCCCTTTGAAAAAATAGTCATAGATTGTGTAGGACCCCTTCCCAAAACAAAGGGAGGAAACTAATATCTTTTGACTGAAGCTTTCCCTTTGAAGAACATTAAGGCCAAAACCATTGCCTCTCACTTATTGCATCTTTTCACTTAAGTAGGCATTCCAAAAGATATCCAAAGTGACCAGGGATCTAACTTTACCAGTGAGCTGATGTGTCAAGTAATGACAGAGTTAAACGTGCAAAAACATTTGTCCACAGCGTACAGACCTCAGACACAGGGTTGCCTTGAACGTTTCCATCAGAGTTTTAAGAGTATGATAAAGAAGTACTGTTTTGAGACGGAGAAAGAGTGGGATGAAAGCATTGACTTTCCTCTTTTTGCTGTCGGGGAATGCCCCCAGGAGTTGCTAGGTTACTCCCACTTTGAGTTGTTGTATGGATGTCAGATCAGAGGCCCTTTGAAGGTCCTGAAAGATCAGTGGTTCAATACAGTTTCTGATAACCCCTCACGCACTGTGTCAGAGTACATAAATGCTTTGAAACTTAAAATGTCTAAAGTGCGAACTCTTGCCCTTGATAATTTGGAGAAAAATCAGTCAAAAATTAAAACTCGCTATGATCTCAAATCTGAAAACCGTACTTTCAATTCTGGAGAAAAAGTTCTCCTTTTTCTGCCCATTCCAGGTCATCCTCTTAAAAGTAAATATTCTGGACCATACATCATAACTCAGAAGTTGTCTGATCTCAATTACATAGTGAAAACTCCAGATCGTCGGAAAAATAGACGGGTTGTCCATGTCAATCAAATCAAACCTTACGTTGAAAGGTTACAAGAGGAGAATACACCTTGCCTAATTGTAAATACTGCAATGAAGTCTGAGGAGTTGCCTAAGGAGAGTGATGCTGAAGTGATTGAGGAGGTTTATCTTCCTTCCCCTTGTGGCAATCCCAAAAATAGTGAAGTGTTGCAGCATTTAGATGAGTACTTGCATGAGATATCACCTCATAGAAATGACCTTCAGTAGGTACTTTTGAAGTTCCCTTCGATCACCTCAGATATCCCTGGTTTTTGCAACTCCCAGCTTCACGATGTAGTCCTACTTTCCTCAGATGATAGACCTATTAAACAATCCGCTTATAGGTTAAATCCTCAGAAGCAAAATATCATGAAGAAAGAAATTGAATTTATGCTGTAATACGACCTTATAGAACCCAGTCACTCACCCTGGGCATCACCCTCCTTGCTAGTCCCTAAGCCTGATGGCACTTCTACACTTTGTACAGATTATAGAAAGGTAAATTCTGTGACTGTGCCAGATGCTTATCCTCTTCCCCGTATAGATGATCTAATTGACAAAATAGGAAAAGGTCAATATGTATCCACCATAGACCTTCAAAAAGGATACTATCAAATAGGTATGAACGAGAGAGCAAAGATTATTTCAGCATTCCTAACCCCTTATGGTTTGTTCCAGTATAATGTGATGCCTTTCGGAATGATCAATGCCCCTGCGACTTTTCAACGCATTATTTCCTTTACTATTCAAGATTTAGAGGGTGTTGATTCCTACTTAGATGACATTTTGATTACTTCAGGTACATGGATGGACCATCTCGCCAGACTGGAAGGACTGCTGTCTCGTTTCGCCTATGCTGGTTTCACAATCAACCTAGCCAAGTCGTGTTTTGGACGAGGGACTGTCACCTACCTCGGCCATGTGGTGGGACGGGGTATCGCTCGCCCGAGGGATGCAAATATCGTGGCCATCACCACCTTTCCCCAACCAGCAGACCACAAGTCCCTGATGCGGTTTTTGGGGATGTGTGGTTTTTACAGGAGGTTCTGCAGCAACTTCGCCACCATCTCTGCTCCATTAACTGACCTGACTAGTACTAAAGTTAGGTTTGTTTGGAGTCCCGCCTGTGCTGCATCCTTCGTCAACCTCAAACGCCTTCTCTCCTCGCACCCTGTGCTCCAAACCCCTGACCACACCAAACCTTACCATCTCCAGGTTGATGCAAGTGACCAAGGAGTAGGGGCTGTTCTTCTTCAGAAAGACCTTGCAGATGGTGTCCTACATCCAGTCTCCTACTTCTCGGGAAAATTGAAGAAACACCAGCGGGGTTACTCTACAGTTGAAAAAGAAGGCCTCACATTGGTGTCTTCAATCAAGAAGTTTGATTGTTACCTGCCTCAACAGTCTCCCATTTTCATCTACACCGATCACAACCCTTTAACTTTCATACATAAAATGAGGAACAATAATCAGAGGATTCTACGGTGGGCCCTGCAGCTACAAGAGTACCAACTCATTGTTCGGCATATTAGAGGTGTGGACAATCTAATTGCCGATACTTTGTCCAGGAGAACGTCCACAGTCTCAAAGTCTCTCCCTCCTTCTTATTTCAGTCCTCTTCAACACCTTTCAGGGACTTGGGGGGGAGGTGTTACGTCCCTCAAAACTCCGAGCCTGTTCAACCCTTCCTGAAGCCTCATCCAACCAACTCTACCTCTACATGGAGCTTCAAAGCACCACACCAGCACCATGAACCTTTGTATATAATCTTCAATGATCGTTAACTTGCCCCACACCACTAGGGGGCAAGTTTCTTTTCTTGGTGACCAGCTCTTTCCCGAGTCTATGAGTGATCTTATTTTTAGACTAACTTCAGTGTTACTTGAACTATAGCTCGGGGTGGTGTCTCTGTGAATACCTGGAGTACAGTCGGGTTGTTACTTACCTTCTCTTCAACCTACCAACTAGAGTGTGACCCCTAGGCTAACAATCCTCATTAACCGGGATTGAGTACGTGACTATATTTCAATGTCATAATTTCATGTTTTTAGTTTATAATATTTGTTTTTATATTTATATTTATTTGTTTTTATTTGTAAGAGTTATAACTAATATTTTACTTTTAATATTTAATCAATCTGTAAATAATTCAATTAGTAATTCAAATTTCTTGTAATTATATTAATCTTTAACTTTACTTTACTTTAATAATAATAATAATAATAATAATAATTAAATTATTTCTTGGTTTTGAAATCCTATTAGAATAGGCATTAATGAAGCTCGGTTGGTTAACCCTTGAACATATACTATAAAACTAGCTAAGAACTGGAATATTAATGAAGTAACTCTATAAGAATAATATCCCTATAAGAAATCTACCCATACCATATCTACTGAATACCTACCTATCAAATTCAGTCTCTTGTACGGTTTGAAGTTCCCATACCTCTAGAGTCTTGAGGCCAAACATAATTTAAGATTACAATATCTGTTGAGCAATACTTCGAATTGTTACAGTGGACTAACTAAGGCTAATGATGACAATGTGTATGCTAGTATTTAAATATTGAAAGTATCTAAAAGTATCTAATATTAATGTAAAACTGCCCCCAGACTCCCACGGGTATCCTAGTAAAGTCGTTCGGTTCCACAGGACTCGCACCAGCAGACTTTACTTAAAGGATCGCAAAAAACCTCCTCTCCGGTCTAGCCCCAGCTAACCTGACACAAGAACACACTAGCAAGCATGAAACCACCAAATATGAGACAACAAAAAAGCTTCCTATGGATTTCAAAGGCAGCGTCACACTGTTTTTCGCAAATATCTCTCAAATGAATTGTTGTATCAGTATGGTATTTCAGCACAAAGCCTGTTACACCCCGACCTAATTTATAGATAATATATTACATTGCCATAAGTGTTTAGTCAGAAGTTTACTGAAGAATATTAAGTCTAATCCAGTCATCGCCTCTAGGGTCTTGTACACATTCAGACGAGTGTGGGGTACTGTCTAACCCCTCCAACCCCCCTACCAACCCCAGACCATTACCCCAGTGCCTAGTTCACCGTCTCCCCGTCTCCCTCATTACTCCCACTCACCCTCCCTCTTTCAAAGCTGTAGTATACGGTTTATGTTAGCATGAATACTTAGGTTATTGTGATTACGTACATTAAATACTATATAATTATGTATTTAAGTATCATACTTTGCTATTATTCATACAGTTACTGCTATGTCTGGGCATGGAAACGAGAAGTGGGGCGAACGAGCATGAAAGCAATGCATAATCCCCTTGGTAATGGCTGTTTTGCCGTATGTGTGTATTAGGAGGCCAATGCATGCAGTCATGTGTAGTAAACCAAATAAACGGAATCGTATGTTATTACGTGTGTTCTGAACCGTGTCATGATATGTAAAGTGTACCTTTATTGAATACATTCCGCCTCCTGTAATTGCCCCCCCCCCCTCCATCCTTCGTCACTTTCGGACGATGTTTTCATGGGCAGTGATAGCGAATAAATGGTTTACAGTATTGTCATGTTTGCCTCATTTTATTCCTACAATATATTTATCGATCATAATGCATCTACTTCATGACAGTAATGTAATGTATGTAATAGTCCTAATGATACGTCACAATATATGCAGTGTATTTGGTACTTTATATTTATTTGATAAGGCTACAATGAGAGATGCAGTGATGGAGAGAAGTATATGCAGTCTATAGGTGATGATGTGGTTATCAAAGACACAAGTTAACAAAATATTAATATCTTAACTTAACCATGTTTATATTTTATGATGAATGCACAGTATTTAGCACAAACTAAAAACAAGTTATCACAATAGGTCCAGACCACAGGTAATACCAATAGAACGTGTTCTTTGTCCTTCTACCACATGTGCACAAACATCCGGTTATACAGTAATTAACAGTGTGGAATACGTCTTGCCTCCATAATAATTTGCACTACCCCTTGTTTACGTACTCAATAATATCGTAAGGTGCATGAATATTAGTGCATACACTATAATTATTATATCTATATTATATACTGACATAATATAAGTAGCTACAAGTACAGTGCATAACATGAACCGTATAATATATTGATGGGAGATGCAGGGAGACGAGAGTGAGGAGGGGGTGTGGATGGGGAGACGGTGAGGGGTAAGGAAGGTGAGGAGGGGGAGATTTAGGGGTAGCTAAGCAGTGGTTTGGGGGGTGTTGGGGGGGGGGGCAAGACGAATACTACGCATTCCTTTGAATGTGTACACGTGACCTCCCGGCTTCGTCTTAATATTCACGAGTAAACTGCTAACGTAACACATATAGCAAAATGCTATATCGGCCATAAATTAGGTCGGGGTGTAACAGGCTTTGTGCTGAAATACCATACTGATACAACAATTCATTTGAGAGATATTTGCGAAAAACAGTGTGACGGTGCCTTTGAAATCCATAGTAGGTCTCATTAACAATTACGTCTCTGCATAAGGACCAAAATCCTATCTAGTTATCTGAGAGCTCGTCGTTAATACAATAATAGATATAAGGTCTATCAAGGGGATGGGATAATTAAATAGATTGGTGAAGTAGTGGAAGGAAGGTATACAAAGTAAGAGAGAAAGTTTCTAAGTGGGGTTGAGAGGGATAGATATCAAGGGGGTCCGAAGGGTACGACAGTGAGGTGAGCTCTGAGTCTTGAATCTGTCTGGACCCCACCCTAGGCATGCAAAATACATCCCATGCTTGGCAACACTCAACACAGTTGCCGGGTCAAAATCCTCTACCCCGTGCGTAAGTCGAAACTAAGCCTAACGTTGCAATCAAATGTACGTGGCAACATCAGGCTCGTCCCAAGCTGGACTCTCCGCGCGAAGCAACGTCCCCCAGCCGGTCTCTCTCTCCCGCTCGTCTCCTCCCACTCTCACTAGACTTACATCTTATATATTATAATGAAAAAATCAACTATCGAGAATAAAATATACTAAGATGCGTTGGTTAAGAATAAGGGCAGCTTCAAGCTGTGAAACAACAAGAGTATCCCAGACATTAGTTACGTTGTCGTAGGATATATACTAAGGAAAAGCCTGCCGGCCGGCTGCCGCCAGCCGGTTTCTAAACGGCTGGGCAGCCGACGCGTGCGCATGCCCGCACGTGGCTACTATCCAGAAGCGTCACACCTCCCCCCAAGATATAAGACCCTTGACTAAGTTCTTCATATCTAACAGAAAGCTTCTCATAGTACCACACACTGTAGCGACTCAAGGCACTATATATAAAACAAATAAAGACTGTTGCGCTCCACCGAGCAAGTTCAACTAACTTAGCGACAAAAAGCGAAAACATTCAACTTAGATACTGCTACACCATCTTATACAAAATTCTACACGTTATAAAAATAAAGAGTTTTTATAAGGTTTTTGGTTTTTTTTTTCGGCTGAACTACAGTGACAGCCTATTTTCCTCCACACTCAACCCTCAATCCTGTGGCAGTCTAACCATCATCATCCACCCTTGATAGACAATCCGCTATCACGTTATCAGAACCGGCAATATGGCGTATGTCCAGATTATACTCCTGAAGCATGAGTGACCACCTGGTCAGCCTCATATTCCGGTTATGAAACTGATTCAAGAATTTCAGAGGGTGATGATCGGTATAAACCACTACGACTGGTCCGAAAGCAGGAACATATACATCGAAGTGCCTGAGCGCCAGCACTATCGCCAGGAGTTCTTTTTCAATTACAGAGTAATTCCTTTGTGCACTATTGAATTTTTTAATGTAAAAACTCACTGGATGTTCGATACCTTCATCATCTGTCTGTAACAAGACAGCCCCAGCCCCTACGCCACTGGCATCAGTCGCCAGCTGAAAAGGTCTGCTGAAGTCCGGGGCCCTGAGTATGGGGTGGGTACATAACAGGTGTTTCACCAAGGAAAACGCCTCTGCACACTCAGGAGACCACCGGAACTTCTTGTCCTTAGATAGTAAGTCAGTTAAAGGTGCAAGTACAGTCGAATAGCCTTTGATGAAGCGACGATAATAGCCTATCATACCTAGATACCGCATGATTTGTTTCTTAGTCGTAGGCTAATTGTTAGGGGAGGTGTGGTGGAGTGGTCATGCCACTGGATGGGTAATCCAGTGGACCCGGGTTCAAATCCCGATATGTCAATGGGAAGATATTATTGGGATTGAATTTGTGCTGTACCTAGTATCAGTGCATTACCACAAAGCCCACCGAAATTCCAAAAAAATACCCTCATTGTTCCCTGATTAAATAACACTGTATGAATATTCCCATATTCAAAATATGTTACAGGGGGGACAATGCCTAGTGAGTTCACTGCTCAATAGGTGGCGTTCTGAGAGTGAGGGTCTGAGTCTGGAGGGTGAGACGGTGAAGCACTTGAGCGAAGCAACCGGCCGCTTCAGAGATGGAGCTGCTTCGAGCCATGATGGATGCTTCACATGTCTCACTCCCCAGACTGGAACAAGACCTCACGGGCTTCACCGTGTTGAGCGGTGGAATGTACAGGCTCTCAGCCTATGCCCGAGAGGGAGTAGTTGGAATATAGAAAAAAAAAAAAAAAAAAAAGGCTGGGGAAACTGATCGATGACTTTGATCTTTGTCTGTGGAGGGCACACCTGACCCATCCCCACCTCGAACCCCAGGTACAAAACTGTGGCTTTGACAAAATCGCACTTACCCAGGTTTACCACCAAACCTGCTTCATTCAGTTTATTAAAAAGCTGTCCGATGTGAGCACAGTGACTGTTAAAATCATCGTCGTATATTATGACATCATCTAGGTACACCGTACAGTTGGGAATGTCGGCTACAATGTCGTTCATTAATTTCTGAAACGTTGCAGGGGCATTTTTCAGCCCGTATGGCATAACATGGCAACGATATGTGGCACCGTCCACCACAAACCCACACACCTCTCGCGCTCGCTCAGACAAGGGCACTTGCCAATAACCCTTAACAAGGTCTATTTTAGTGAGGAACTTGGCTTTTCCTATCTTATCCACACTGTCGTCCACGCGAGGGAGAGGGTAGGCATTTGTGGGGGTTAAACCATTCAACCTGCGGAAATCTATACAAAACCGCACCTTGCCATCTGGTTTGGGCTGCAGTGTGACTGGGGAAGTCCACCTTACTGCACCCTCAGAAATCAGCCCACGTTTCAGCATATAATCCAGCTCTTCCCTAAGTGCTGGTAATTTAATAGGGGGAACACGGTATGGCACTGATTTAACCTGTTAAGCGCTAAATAGCCCTAGGAGCTAGGGTAGTTATTTGTGCATTTCTGCCAAAATATTCGATCTCCCAGAATTTAAAAAAAAGTACCTCAATGTCTTGGAAATAAGCAGCCACATCCGCCAATATATATATATCCACCCTAAAAAAATGTGGGTGTGGAGTTACGGTGGCTGCAAGTTGAAAAAAATGGGCTGATAGGCACGACATCCCCGAGCGAGCGAGTGTGTGTGAGTGAGTCAGGCGGGAGGAGAGAGAGAGAGGGTGGAGGCAAGAACGTGCGATTGATGAGAAGCAACGCTCTATATCTCGCCTAAAAAGCACCTTTATGGTTTCACCTGTTCATATTCATGAGTAAGGCAGCCCATGTGAATAATATACACTGATAAATGAAGCGCAGAGAGGCATACGGACGAATAATAGGCGAAATAAGAGTGGTGTATTGAGAAAGGTGGGTGGCGCGGGAGAGAAAAGGGGTCAGATTACAGTAAGTAGATGAGATTAGCGTGGGTTTATGCACAAATTTAGACCTTAGACACTTTGTGTTGTCGTTGCTATATTGTAAACATCGATAAGGCTTCTTGGATGGCGCAGTATGTTAGAGTAACCCGATATCTCATTACACAATTTTTACGCACTATTTGCTTGCAACTCATGGATGAAAGGTTATTTATTTACTTGTAAATTTCTTTACTGTTTGTTCGTAATGATAGAATATGTTAGGTTATGTAAAAGTATTATACATACTAAATACTTCGATATACACAAGTGTATCGAGGGTATATATATATTTTTTTTTGTCAAGCATTCGTCTGCCCGAAAATACGTACGCACTAATCGCTATCAGTATAGTGTGAACAGTCATGGTCTAGTGGTTAGAGTGATGGACTGAGTGAGATGTAGGCCTAGAGACGTAGGCCTAGAGACTTGTGTTCGAAACCAGAGAGGTTATGGGGATGTTTTTGGAGTGTTTATATCACTTGAAAAAATTTTTTTTTTACATACTTACGCCCTGCTATTCATAAAGTCGAAAACTTTGATGAATAGGAGAGCGTAAGTATGTTTTTTTGTGTTTATTTATTTGTTTTTTGTTTGTTTTTTTGTTTTTTTTATTATTACAAAAGGTTGTTACAAAAGGTTAGTACATAAGTATAATATTACATAGGTATATATATAAATAAAACAAAATATTGCCTGGCTAATGAATTAAACTGAAATAATAAATGAAAATATTGCTTATATATACAGTATACTGTATACAATAATATACTGTGTATATATATATATATATATATATATATATATATATATATATATATATATATATATATATATATATAATATATATATATACAGTATATACCAAAACATATGAACTTATCCTACAACTATAATTTGTACATGTTATGATAATATTATCACGTTGGTCAGGTACGGGCAAGTAGGTAGGCAGGCAGGTGTTTTGAGATCACGTTGGTCAGGTACGGGCAGGTCAGGTACGGGCAGGTAGGTAGTGAGGTAGGTGGGCGGGGCAGGAGTTTGGCTGAGATAGGGCGACACAGGTACCACTCCTAGTAGTACTTGAGTGAGTGGTAGTCCCTGAAGCACTCGCCCAAACACAACCCAACGTTGCATTCCTTGCACATTGATGTGACTCGGCTTCTTCTTTGTGGCTTTCTGGTGGAGTGGGCACAGACCTGGCACTGTACTTGCAGCCTCCGGGTGCCAGATAGCTCGGTGTGGATAGGGTAGTGTTTGTCATATCCATCAATGACTCTGTCTGGGAGGTTGACTGCACGGCGACCCCTGTGACCGGAGACTGGTTGGTGTTTTTGTAGGAGTTGGTAGGCGACGTTGTATATGAACTCCCTGAACTTGAGTTTTTTGTTCGGGGCCATGTCTTTTTTTACCAGCCACATGTTGTAAGCGTTGAGCATCGTGATGTCAACAAAGTGAAGGAAAAGCTTGTGATACCACTTCACTGTTTTTCGTAGGCACTCAACGCCTGCAAGCTGGCAATCAGACTTGTCCACAAGGCGCATGTACTTGGTATAATCCACCACCATATCAGGTTTCTGGATAGACTTCTTGGTACGGTAGTGGAATTTACCAGAGTCCACTTGGGCACCTGTATGGACAGTCGAAAGCAGGTGAACTGGTCGCTTATCGAGCCACTTTACCGCCAGAACTTTCCCAGACTTCTCCAGCTGCTTGTAGTGCTCTTTCTTCTTTCTTCTTGGTCTGTCCAGTCTGCGGCGCCTTTGTTCCTCTGCCAAGTCGTCATCAGAAGCGGTGTCACTGTGGGAGGGGTTGTCCAGTTCTATGCGATTGCCTTGGAACTTAGGCATGAACTTCCTGTTAGTTCTGACAGTCCCACATGCCCCCGTTTTGTGGTCATGGAGGAACTGGCAGAGTGCAGGACTTGTATACCAATTGTCGGTGTACAACGTGTGCCCCTTGTTCAGGTAGGGCTCCAGCATCTTTTTCACAATGTGCCCTGACATGCCCAATGGGTCGTTGCCACCGACTTTTGGAATGTCTACATCAGTGCCGGTGTATACGATCATGTCGAGCACTATTCCACTTTCACAATCGCACAACACAAAGATCTTGATCCTGAACCTGTGTCTCTTCAAGGGGATGTACTGCTTGAACACCAGGCGTCCTTTGAAAAGCACGAGCGACTCATCAATCACCAGGTTGGCAAAGGGGTAGAAGAATTTCCTGTACCTTTGCAACAACATGGTCAACACATCCCGAACTTTCCATATTCTATCAGCTCGGTTTGGATTATTATTGTCTGCGAAGTGCAAAATCGCAGAAGCAAGAAAAATCTATCACGAGCCATATATTTCCGGAAAATTGGGGTGTTGATGATTGGGTCGTGCTTCCAATAATGCTCCATTACATGCTTCCTGCAGAGAGGCATGATTAGCAACAACGCAAAGAACACAAGGAGCTCAGGGACAGTCGTATCAACCCATGCACGAATTCTTGCTCTAGGAGATATCATATCAATTCTTTCCCTCACCCAGGTAAAATAGCCATTGGTTTGGGAAACGAGATGAGATAATACCTCCTGGTCAAAAAATGCACAGAAGAAATCAGATTCCGTGGACTGGTCATTGCAGGGCCAGTCTGCTGTTGAACCAGCCAGATTGGCATTGAACTGGTGCAAATCTGGTTGGAAATGGGACCCTTCAGACCAGGCAAAATTATACGCCCGTGGGGGATCAGGATCAGCCCCTCCGTCAGCCACGTCGTCTGCGCCTTCGTCGTCAGACAGGTCTTGGTCATGGTCACGGTGCAGAAGTACATCGTCGTCTTCCGAATCCTCTGCACCTCCCTCATATTGGTCTTGATCCTCCTCAGACTCGCTCCCATTATCACCACCCCAGCCATAGTTCCTGGGATCGAAGGCTTCCCCTTCTGCAGCGTCGTCGTCAGAGGAGTCAGGAGGGAAGAGGAGGGCGTCAAACTTGGATGGCGTTAGACCGGCTGCCAAAACTCTACGAGGCCCTCCAACAGCAGCAGGGGCATGGGTGGGCGTGGGTGGTGGAGCAGGGGCGTGCGTGGGCGGTGGTGCAGGGGCGGCCGTGGTGGGCAGTGGTGCAGGGGCGGCCGTGGTGGGTAGTGAGACAGGGGCGGCCGTGGTGGGTGGTGGTGGTGGTGGCAACGCGGGGGTGGTAGAGGCGGGAGGTGTCACCTTACTCCTCTTGAACTGATAAGGGTGTCCTTTACCCTTACCCTTCTTGCCAACTACCCCCGATGCTCCTGCATCCCCAGGACGGCCACTTGTACTTCCTGTGGTGGTGGGCGCCGTGGGCGTCGTTGCCACAACAGTAGAGGCAGTAGTTGTTGTGGTAGCAGTTGTCAGAGCAAATGCTGAGGACAATG
Source organism: Paralithodes platypus (assembly GCA_032716605.1). Taxonomy (NCBI): domain Eukaryota; kingdom Metazoa; phylum Arthropoda; class Malacostraca; order Decapoda; family Lithodidae; genus Paralithodes; species Paralithodes platypus. The sequence goes on along the minus strand of CM064509.1, from coordinate 43,630,980 downwards.
ACCTCTTCGCACTCGTCGTGCTTGTTGCACGTGTCGTGCCTCTCCCACCACGTGTCGTGCCTCTCCCAGCACGTGTAGGTCTTCTTGGCTGCACTGGCTCATCATCCTCAGAAGTATATACGTAGGAGGGGTCCCTGGCACGTGTTCGTGTCCTGCCACGAGCACTAACACCGCCAGCAACAGGGTTGGGCGAGTCAACAGGGAGCGAGTCAGGGGAGCGTGTAGGCTCCATAGTGACTGAGAGCGCACTGCGTGTGTAGACTGTGTGGGGTGCGTGCGGCGGGTGGTTGTGGGTGCCATCGAGAGGTACCATGTCGCACTAAACGTGGCGCAATTTGTGACTCCCTAGACAGCTTGGCGCCGTTTTAGTACGCCTTTAAAAATCCTGCTTCCGTGAGGCCTATCGCGTTCCCTATAGGAAGCCTTCCGTGAGGCCTATCGCGCTTGCCGGGTTAAAGGGCGGGTGGTCCCCAACATCGACATCGTGCACCGCTTGAGTAGTTAGGCCAGGATGCTCCGCGAAAACAGCTGGGCTTGAATCAAACAAGTGCTGCACAGCTACACGCTGTTGCTCAGGCAGGTGCAATATCAACTCGTGAGCCACTTGTCTAGAATTCCCCGCCCACTGATCCGCGGAAACATAACAATCCCAATTATCCTCCCCCGCAGCTTGACTGTCCCTTCCTCCTTCTCCACCACGATCGCTGCAGATCAACACCAGAACAGCGAGAGGCTCGGAGGGGCGCCTCACATACTCTTTCATCAGATTTATATGGCAAAGTTGGTTCTTTTTCTTACGATCAGGAGTAGCTACTAAATAGTCGAGATCAGAAACCTTCCTTACAACCCGATACGGACCAGAATACTTGGCAGACAAGGGGTGTCCCACCAGAGGCAGTAGTAACAGTACCTCCTGATCTACTTCAAACTCCCTCAGCTTCACCTTCTGGTCGTATCTGTCCTTCATCTGAGCTTGTGAACTCTTAAGGTTCCGACCTGCTACATCCAAGCTCTTTAGCATTCTCTCACGGCTTTCAACTACATACTTTAGAAGCGAGCATGGCTTTGTGACTCCCTCCCATATCTCCTTGACTATGTGGAGGGGCCCCCTGACCCTGTGTCCAAAAACCAACTCGTTCGGGCTAAATCCCAAGCTCTCCCCAGGTACTTCTCTCGCAGCAAATAAAACGTATGGGAGACCTAGATCCCAGTCCTTCCCATTTTCCATGCAATAACACCGCAACATACTCTTGAGAGTCGAGTGCCACCTTTCCAAAACTCCCTGACTCTCGGGATGGTAGGCAGATGACACCACAGACACTATCCCATGTTGCTGCATGGTCTGCTTAAACAGAGCAGAAGTAAAATTGGATCCCTGATCAGACTGGATCTCCTGAGGGTAGCCGTAACGAGAGAAATAGATAAGTAGGTTTTTGACAACAGTCTTAGCCATCCCGTTGCGCATGGGGTAAGCATCTGGATACCGTGTTGCTACATCCATTACAGTTAGTACAAATTTATTGCCGGCACTAGTGGGGGGCAATGGGCCAACCATATCGATAACTACTTTGCTGAAGGGCGGCCCAATGACAGGGATGGGTTGTAACGGGACTCTTGGGATGACCTGATTGGGTTTCCCAACAACTTGACAAGTGTGACACTGTGACACCCATGACACGACACTCGCCTTTAACCCAGGCCACCAGAAAAGCTTGCTCAGAGCTGCCTCCATCTTACGTGCCCCCAGGTGCCCTGCCAAAGGCACATCATGAGCTAATCTCAATAAGCTCTCACGGCATTGGCGATGGGCTGGTCTATCAGAGTGAGACCTGAGCGATCTCTGCCATACCCATAGCTTACTCTGACTGTTCCTTTTACTTATATATTTTCTAAATCTCAAGTGACGGCGTCTCTTCCGTGGATTGACCTCCCAATCTACCAAGATTGGAAGCTAAAGCGTCACATTATTCCTTTGCCCCTCAACTTTCTCTTCATAATTGCTGAGGGGCACAGGGCCCTGGGTGGGGCTTTGGTTTCCCGGGCGTTTACGCACCCTCTCAGCTCCCCGCCATGGAGTGGCTTCGGTCACCCAGGCTTTATTGTGGTCGGCAGGGAGGGTTCTGTGGGGGCGCTCGTTTGTGGCCTTGGCCTTACTCGGGGCCTTGGGGCTGTTCGGCCAGGCAGCTTGGGGAACAACAACAACAACAACAACAAGCTCTCACGGCACACCCTCGGTACTACTAACTGGTCCACTAATCCTGACCCGCCATCCCACTTTTTCTTGGGATACTGATGTCTCCGATACAAGATCCCCTCGGACAAGAAAAAATCACCAGGCTGGGCATCCCCATCGCTCTCCAGTTCGATAGCACCATTACCACACGCCCTGACTTCAGGATCTTCCAGCTGCAAGGAACATACTGTATATCAGCAGGTGCGAGATTATCCAAGTTCATCTTAAATAATTTATTTGCACCTCCAATGTCCCGCTGAGCCATCCTTTCCTCACGCTGCGCATAACGATGCTGTCGCAGAGTCTCTTCCTGCCCTGCACCTGCACTAGCGGTGACAGGCCCCGGGCCTCTCCAGACTCTAACATAGGTGCCAATAATGAGTCACCAAGAAACACTGCCGGCTCAAAACTCTCCAATTGACCAACACTTCCCGTTTTCTTGTGACCTTTCCTCCGCGGTTTGATAGACTGAGGTGGTGGCTGCAAGGCTCCGGATGTCTGAGAACGCGTCACAACACACGCCATGGTTTGTACGCTACACTTCTCAACCCACTCCTGTTCCTCCCTACTACCGTCGGCCGCCTTCTCGGCAACGACCAAGGGTGAAACCTTAGAAGCAGGCACCGCAAAGTCGTTGCCGAGGAGGAGGTCGACGCCCCCAACAGGCAAGTTCTCTACAATTCCGACATCCAGCTCCTTCGCCGCACCACCCACCTCCAGCTCCATCCGCACCAGCGGGTAGGACTTCGTAGCATTGATCCCCTGAACTACCACCACCCGAGCAGCGTTAATCGGTCTACCAGTAAAGTTCCTTAACAATGTCTGAGAAGCCCCAGTATCACGCCATAGCTTAACTCCTCGCCTTTCGCCAGCCCACCTCACAAAACCATGCCCTCTATGACCCCCAAAGACGTCGCGGACAGGGTTCGAGCCTTCCGGACTCTTGAACACAGGCTGTGTCCCACCCTCTGACGAACTACCCTTGGCAAACTCAGAAGATATAGGCGACACCCCTATGCTGCGGGCCAATGACACAACCTTGTTTGGTGGCTTGTTCGGACAAGCATTTGCAAAGTGACCCTCCTTGTGACATGCAAAGCACTCTTTACTCTTTGGTTTCCCTTGGGAGTGGGAGGTACCATTAGACTTCTTATACGGGATGGTATTTGGTTTATGTTCAGTTTTATTGTCAGTGCTAGATGGTTTTGTGTATTTATGTGTATCAAAATTCTTGGGAGGGGGAGGGGTACGATCCTTTGCACCCGACTCACTCCTAGCTGCTGCTCTGCACCCTCGAATTAATGACAGTCGGAGGTCAGCCATTTCTGCTGCATCCTGGAGAGTTCTAGGATTTTTTTCCTTTATATTTAATGTTAAGTCCCCGCCTGTGCACTTAAAAAACTGCTCCAAGAGAACCAGCTCACTCAACTCCTCAAAAGTAGCTGCCCTCTCAGAACGCAGCTAATGCCGTAGTGCATCAAACAAGTCCCGGGCGTGTTCTAGGAAGGTACTATCCTTGCCCTTAGTAACACCCCGAAACTTCAAGCGGTAAGTTTCCGGTTGTAACTCATAAGCCCGTAGCACAGCCTTCTTTAGCTCATCATAAACTACACAGGACTCTAAAGGTAGTGCATCATATGCTTTTAGCCCCTTTCCTAGGAGTCTTGATGAAACTAATGCTGCCCACTTTTCCTGAGGCCACTGGTGTTCCTGACACTTCTTCTGAAATCGCATAAAAAACTCAGTCACACCTAATTCATCGAACACAGGAACTAGTTTAAGCAGGTGCGACAATGATTGGTCCCGATGTCTGTTACCTCCCCCAATATTTCGCCCTGTTACCTCCACTCGAGAGATCTCCAGCTCCCTGTCAGCCCGATACCTAGTAGACTTTGCCTGCAGTTTAGCCTCTCGTATAGCTGTTCTCTCTGCAGCCTCAGCCTGCACACTAGCCTGTCTGTCGGTAGCCTCAACCTGAGCTCTAGCAACCTCAACCTTGGCCATCTCAAGCCGAAACAACACATCTGGAGTCAACCCTTGAGGAGGGGAAGGTGCATTTAATGGAGAGGGTCCCTGTGATTGAATTTCACGCTGCCATTGACCATCAACTTGGGGGTATGTACTAAATTCAGGCATCCTGACGTTTGATGTTGGGGTAGAGTGGAGGGGGGGCTGGGGACTGGGGCCCCCAGTCGCCTCTCCACTCAGGTCTCTCCCTTCTAAACCCAATATCAAAGTCCTCAGCTGATCTTTCCTCATGCCACTTAAACCCTGGTGACCCTGAATACCTGCCACACACTTTAAGCCATACTTATTCAGCTTCAACACCCTGGCAGCGGTAAGGGGCACCTTTAAAAATCTTCTAGCACCCTCCTCGCTATCGACTAGCCACTCCACAGGTCTTTCTCCCTCCGAGCCCGTATCGTGACCTGACCCATCACTGTGTTCTTATGTATTAGACATGTTTGTGTACTGCAGTAATTATCACGGTTATAGAATGTGCCTTATCTCCTATGCAAGTATGTATATACTAATGTTATTTAAAGTCTTTAATGTGTTATATTGGTTGCTCCAAAAAAAACTCTATGTCCACTGTATTCCTCTAATCATAAGGAATCTCAAAACAAATGACCACTATATTCCTCTGTTCAGTAAATCCTATGCAAGGTCGCCATTTGTTACGTCCTGGGATATATAAACACTGGGCTCTTTCTATTGGACTAGGTATGCGGCAACAAGCAACAACGGAAAACGCTAGATCCAACCCTTATCTATAAACCCAGGCAACAAACCACCCTAAACCATCAAGAGTCCTGCCTGGACAACAAGGTATCCTATGACTCGGTTGCCGGGTGCACACACTATAGACTGCTGATAGTCAAGCAGGCTATATAAAAGATCACACAATTAAGTTGACTTAAAGCTTCAAGGAAAAGATAGATAACAGAATTAAATTGCAGAAACAATTTAATAACAAACTAGAAGAAAGCACATTTAACGTTACGTTAATTAATACAACTAATCACCCCTGCGTGAAAGAAGGTGAAAGCAAACAGTCCTCAAAACATCGTACCGGTAGACAAGATGCGGGTTTCTAAACTGCATGCGGCTACGGTAGGATCTGATGCTTAGCAAAGAAAGTACGTTACGGATTTAGAGAACTCTTAACTCATAAGCAGGAATAAATACTAGTGATAGGCCATACAGTGTATAATGGCATAGGTATAATTAAATATAGGCAACAACTCGCAACATAACCACATACAGGTGTGCTTCTCACTCTTAGTCAGGCAAGCCTGCTCGGACAGAGTCTCTAAGCCACACCCTGACTCACAATGCTCACAAAAACGGTAAACTGTGGCACAATAACAAGCATACAGAAATAATAAACCCCTAGCTGTTAATCTGCCAGGTGGCAGAGGTCTAGCCGGAAGGATATAGGCTTCGGATACCCGGGCTGAGCCACCTGCTCTAGCCTAGGGACGTTCCCAAGTCTGTGTGCCAAATTACTCTAATTGAAAGGGTGCTCTCTTGAGAGACTCAGATCGCAAGTATCTGACTCTCTCCTGGCGACCCTAAAACAAAAGCAAGACGTGCTAGCGCAGTGCTGAGTGGACTAGGCAAGGGCCCTCACACAACACAACGCTAGACACACAGGGACACAGACAAGAAAATGCCCCCAGACTCCCACGGGTATCCTAGTAAAGTCGTGCGGGTCCACAGGACTCGCACCAGCAGACTTTACTTAAAGGATCGCAAAAAAACCTCCTCTCCGGTCTAGCCCCTGCTAACCTGACACAAGAACACACTAGCAAGCATGAAACCACCAAATATGAGACAACAAAAAAGTCCTAGGTCTCATTAACAATTACGTCTCTGCATAAGGCCCAAAATCCTATCTAGTTATCTGAGAGCTCGTCGTTAATACAATAATAGATATAAGGTATATCAAGGGGATGGGATAATTAAATAGATTGGTGAAGTAGTGGAAGGAAGGTATACAAAGTAAGAGAGAAAGTTTCTAAGTGGGGTTGAGAGGGATAGATATCAAGGGGGTCCGAAGGGTACAACAGTGAGGTGAGCTCTGAGTCTTGAATCTGTCTGGACCCCACCCTAGGCATGCAAAATACATCCCATGCTTGGCAACACTCAACACAGTTGCCGGGTCAAAATCCTCTACCCCGTGCGTAAGTCGAAACTAAGCCTAACGTTGCAATCAAATGCACGTGGCAACATCAGGCTCGTCCCAAGCTGGACTCTCCGCGCGAAGCAACGTCCCCCAGCCGGTCTCTCTCTCCCGCTCGTCTCCTCCCACTCTCACTAGACTTACATCTTATATATTATAATGAAACAATCAACTATCGAGAATAAAATATACTAAGATGCGTTGGTTAAGAATAAGGGCAGCTTCAAGCTGTGAAACAACATAAGAATATCCCAGACATTAGTTACGTTGTCGTATGATATATACTAAGGAAAAGCCTGCCGGCCAGCTGCCGCCAGCCGGTTTCTAAACGGCTGGGCAGCCGACGCGCGCGCATGCCCGCACGTGGCTACTATGCAGAAGCGTCACAATACTGTATGTAGGTGTGATTGAGTGAAGGTGTAAGTATGTGTAGGTGTGAGTATGAATAAGTGTTTAGTATGGGTAGGTGTGAGTGTGTGTAGGTATGAGTAAGTGTCTAGTATGTGTAGATGTGAGTGCATAGTTATGAGGATGGGTAGGTAAAAAGATATACACCTCATGACACACACACACACACACACACAGGATCCTATACAGTACCTCCTTTTCAGACACTTCGCACAGTCTAAATCCCACAGGGAGTATAAGGCGGATTCCCAGCCTCAAGGCCAGCATAGTGAGTGGTGGAGAGTCAGTGAGGGTGGGTCACTGAGGGACAGTTACTGGTGGAGAGTCAGTGTGGGAGAATCAGTGATGTACAGTCAGTGAGGAAAAGTCAGGAGTGGAGCTCGGTGGTGGAGAGCCAGTGAGGGAGTTTTAGTGGTGGTAATTCCGTGGTGGAAAGTCATTAGTGGCGAGTCAGTGGCAGAGAGTCAGTGAGAAAGTCGGTTGTGGAGAGTCAGTGAGGGCGATTCGGTAGTGGTGAGTCAGTGGTGCACGGATATTCAATGGTGGAGAGCAAGTAGTGGAGAGTTAGGGAGGAAGAGTCGGTGATAGAGTCAGTGATGAAGAGTCAGTGGTAAAAAATCAGTGTTGAATAGTCATTGTTGGAGAGTCAGTGATGAACAGTCTATTGTGGAGGGTCAGTGGTGAATTGTCAGATGGGGAGAGTCAATGTTGGAGAGTAAATGGTGGAGAGTCAGGGATGAATAGTTAGTGGTGAACAGTCAATGGTGAAAAGTTAGTGGTGAAGAGGCAGTAATGGAGAGTCAGTGGTGGAGTTGCTTAATTAGTAGACGTGTTATTGTAAGATTAGTGTAAGTTGACCAGTGTTCTATATAATACCCTCTAGGATAGTACTTTTATAAATTACTATATTGATTATTGCAATGTAATATACAAACTTGATGAAATTCGAATAGACAGCAGAATAAAGCAGTTTATAGACTTATCTTCATATTAATATGAATTTAACCTGTTTCTTTAATCATTGAGAAAGTTTTGAATGATATCTTTCCTGATCCTTTGCATTGACGTATTAGATAATTATTCCTGAGATATTTAATATGAATATATCCGTCAGTATAGAGGAAATATTTTAATAATCGGATTTTGACTTTTAATTTTGATGGTCTAAAGCAATGAAATATATTTATTTTTAAGTTGGAAAGAATAATACTAATGCAAATAGGTCCTAGAATTATGAATGTTTTTTTGTTTTTTTCTATGTGAGTGAGGGAGACAAAAGGCAGAACTGCCTGTATCAAATGTTACGACCTGGCACTCGGGTACACAAGGGCTCTCAATCAGGACTCGAATACGGCTCGCTGCCACAACGGAAACACACGATCCCAACCCCTGAGTACTGCCAGCCGAACAAAAAACACCAATACCCTCCAGAGTTCAATCTGCTATAACGGGGTATACAAGAACTCGGTACTAGTGTTCAACAACAGACTAATAAAGAGACAGGGATTATCTAGTCTGGTCAACAATCAAACAAAGAAGTAAGAAACAACAACACCAAAGAATAGTGTTGGCCGAAGCCGAAGTAATCCACCCTTGACTAAGAACTTAAGAAGTCCTCCACCCTCTACTTCGGATCGGCACTATTACGTTACGTTAATTAATAGTCCTTAAGCATCGAGCAAGGAATCTTCTGAAAAAGTTAGATGCTTCTCGGATGCTCGTAAGAAGTACGTATCGGATTTTGAACAGTAATTCAATAAGCAAAACACTGGCAATTAAATACTATTAAAGGTTTAAATTGGCATAAGAATAATTAAAAGAATATGCAATAGTAAATGGCAAACATTAAAAAGAAGTACTCCGCAAATGCAACGGCAATAGCCTACTCGGATTGTGCTCGTGGGCCACTAATCACTAAAGTAGCCAAGCTTGCAACACATGAAATCAATAGTGCATAAACAATATCATACATAAGGAAAGCTTCAATACTATTCTGTATCTACTAATCGAGTAAAGTCTAGCTACTGTGGGCAAAAGGTAGCAGTGACTGAGCAAAAACGGCTCGTAGCCTAGCGAAGTCCTCACAACTGTTTAAAGTATTACGTTAAAACTAACAAGTGCACTTTGAGAAATCCAGATCCCTTGTATCTGGTTTTCTCCCGGCTCCTTGACAAAGTAAAAACAAACTGTTAATAAAATACAGGGTGGTTAGGCTCTTGCCCTCACGCACTGTAAATTATTAACTCAACACAGTCAGCCGCGAAGACAACCTAGGCTTCACTGAACCGAAACGAGTATGCAGGTTTATCGCTTAACCACTGCATCAAACAACAACTCGTAACACAGAAAAGCCTTACCCCAGTCTAGCATTACCTAGACTAGCAGAAAACAGGAATAATAATAATAACACACAGGGAAATGCATATACAAGTGCAACAAACATAAATCAATCCTATTCTAAGTTAACCCTTCCAAAATAGGCTATCTAATAGGCAAGTATCTAGTGAGAACTCAAGCGATAATACGTTGGCTGACTAGCTCTGCACCAACGGGACCATGGAAGTTAAACAGGCAGGGAAAAGAGGAGATAAGAATGTAAGGTAGTAGAGAAAGTTCACATCAGTCAGAAGAATATATATAGTTAGCAAGGGAAATGAGAAGTCGCTCTGCCTAATGAGTTCTGATGAAAAAATGGCTAGACTTCCCTTTTTATACCCGGCCCTCTAGTGAGCCCAACGTGAACTACTAAGGACCGCCCACTGACAACCATTACGTAATTTCTCTCTCTCCTCTGGGATAAACAAAGGCTCCCCTAGCACTGAGGGGAGGGGGGAGGGAGGGAGTGCTAGTGAGTTAGGCCCACCTCCCACATGGCGCACCCACTGACCCCCAACTGTGGCTGCTGCTTCTCCCATCATTACAAATAAGTTTTACACACAATACTTATAACTAATGATATAAAATAGAACTCGTTGACTCAGATGAAAACAAAATACATATTCATATTACTTATAGTACAACGGCTCACATGAACTAAGTTAGGAAACTCTACATAGACTACAGCCAAAGTTCCTGCCCTGACGATCCTAGCGAGAGTGGGGCATGACTAGGCGTTCTGTACAGCATGCTCACACTGGACATGCGTCACACCTCCCCCAAGATTTTACTTGCTCAACCCTGAGCTAAAATCTGACAAACACAGAACCCCATCAAGCCTCTCACACCCAGCGACCGCATGGCACTAAAACAAAGCTGAGTTTATCACCAAAACACATCTTATTATTAAAAAAAAAAATCACATTTTATAACTCCTCCCAACAATAGCAAAAAGACACAATATCATGCTCCCAGAGCGAGCTTACAGCAGCTCAGCCGTTTGATAGTTCGTGGACTACTCAAACTCTATAGGCTATGACAACTTATACGATTACCTATATCAAAAGAAAGAGTTTTTATATGATTTTTATATTTTAATATGTTTTTCCCGGCTGCACTATAAGGGCAGCCTATTTTCCTCCACTCAAACCCACACACCTGTGATAGGCTACGACTGATCATCCACCCTTGATAAACAATCCGCGATCACATTGTCACATCCAGCAATATGACGGATGTCCAGGTTATACTCCTGCAACATCAAAGACCACCTGGTCAGTCTCACATTGCGATTGTGAAATTGATTCAGGAATCTCAGAGGGTGATGATCAGTGTAGATAACCACGACTGGGCCATAGGCTGGAACATACACCTCGAAGTGCCGGAGCGACAGCACAATCGCCAGTAATTCGTTTTCTATTGTAGAATAGTTCTTTTGTGCAGCATAGAACTTCTTAGAAAAGAAACTTACTGGGTGTTCCACACCTTCATTGTCTGTCTGTAGCAAGACGGCACAGCCCCTACATTACTAGCATCTGTTGCCAGCTGAAAAGGCCTGTTAAAGTCTGGGCCCTGAGTATCGGGTGAGTACATAGCAAATGTTTCACCAAAGTGAAAGCCTTTTCACACTCAGGTGCCCACAAAACCTTTTTGTCTTTAGATAACAAATCTGTGAGAGGTGCCAACACCGTTGAGTAACCTTTTATGAAGCGTCTGTAGTAGCCTATCATACCCAAGAATCTCATAATCTGCTTCTTGGTTGATGGGTGCGGAAATTTATTGATAGCCTGTACCTTGTTCTGAGGAGGGCACACCTGTCCCCTTCCCACTACAAACCCATGGTACTGCACAGTGGCTTTTACGAAGTCACACTTTGCCAAATTTATTACCAGACCTGCTTCACTAAGTTTCCGGAACAAGGTCTCAAGGTGCTCACAATGGCTCTCAAAGTCGTCATCATAAATGATTACATCGTCCAAATATACGGTGCAATTTGGAATGTCCTTTACAATTTCATTCATCAGGTTCTGAAACGTTGCTGGTGCATTCTTAAGTCTGTAAGGCATAACATTGCACCGGTAGGTACTCCCGTCCACAACAAAACCACATACCTCTTTAGCATGCTCGGACAAAGGTACTTGCCAGTAACCTTTTACTAAATCTACTTTAGACAAAAAACGAGCATTACCAATTTTGTCAACACTATCATCAACCCGAGGAAGAGGATATGGGTTAGTTGGAGTCAAACCGTTTAACTTACGGAAATCAATACAAAAGCGTACCTTGCCATCTGGCTTAGGCTGCAGTGTTACGGGGGAAGTCCACTTAACTGTGCCTTTCTCTATCAACCCTCTACCGAGCATATACTCCAACTCATCCCTCAGAGCTGGTAGTTTTATGGGGGGCACACGGTACGGGATTGACTTAAAGGGTAGATGGTCCCCCACGTCAACATCATGCATAGCCTGAGTAGTGAGGCCTGGGTGTTCAGCAAATACAGTGGGGTATGAACCGAACAACTGACGGATAGCATCAAACTGCGGCTCAGGCAAATGAGCTATAGCCTCGTGAGCCCTAAGGCTCGAGTTCCCCGCCCACTGATCCGCTGAAACATGTTGATCCCAGCTATCCTCCTCTGAAGCTTGGCTGTCCCCCTCTCCTTCTCCACCACGGCTGCAACAAGCCAACACAGGGACAGTGAGAGGCTCAGAGGGGCGCCTCACATACTCTTTAATAAGGTTCACGTGACATAACTGGTTCTTTTTCCTCCTGTCTGGAGTGGCAACAAGGTAATCTAAGTCTGAAATTTTTTCCACAATTTTATAAGGTCCAGTGTACTTCGCAGAGAGGGGGTTACCAACCAATGGCAACAAAATTAATACCTCTTGTCCTACAGTGAACTTCCGAGACTCACTTTGCGATCATACCTGTCCTTCATCAAAGCTTGTGATTCTGTCAAATTTCTACCTGCCATCTCCAGACTCTTAAGCATGCACTCACGGCTTTCAAGCACATACTTTAATAATGGACAAGGCTGCACAGTCCCCTCCCAAATTTCTTTCAGCATGTTAAGGGGGCCCCTGACACGGTGTCCAAAAATCAGCTCGTTTGGACTAAATCCCAGGCTCTCACCAGGTACCTCCCGAGCAGCAAACAGCACATAAGGCAATCCAAGATCCCAATCCATACCGTTGTCAGCACAATAACACCTGAGCATGCTTTTAAGTGTAGCATGCCACCGCTCAAGCACCCCTCGACTCTCAGGGTGATACGCTGACGATACTACTGCTCGTATCCCATGCTGTTGCATTGTTTGCTTGAACATGTTGGAGGTGAAATTAGATCCCTGATCAGACTGAATCTCCTCCGGGTACCCGTACCTTGAGAAGTACCACAACAAGTTACTGACTACCGTCTTAGCCATTCCATTTTTCATAGGGTATGCATCGGGGTATCTAGTGGCAACATCCATTATGGTTAACAAAATGTATTTCCAGCCTTAGTAGGAGGGAGTGGACCAACCATGGCAACAATAATTTTACTAAAGGATGGCCCAATCACAGGAATGGGGTGGGACGGAGCCTTAGGAATAACTTGGTTCGGTTTCCCGACACGTTGACAAATATCACACGAGTTTATCCATGACTGCACATGAGACTTCATCCCCGGCCACCAAAACAATTTCCCCAAAGCCGCCACCGTTTTTCTCACCCCTAGATGTCCTGCCAGTGGTGTGTCATGCGCCAACCTCAGTAGGCTATCCCTGCACTCCCGTGGCACCACCAACTGGTCCACTACTCCGGACCCCTTTTGCCAACTACGTTTAGGGTCTTGAAAACGCCTATAGAGGATGCCTTCTAAATAAAAAAATCTCCTGGCTGTGCATCGCCGTCCTCGTTGAGCTCTACAGCTCCATTAGCACACATTTGGAGCTCAGGGTCCTCTAGTTGCAACCGACGTATATCTGAGGGTGCCAAGCGATCTAACTGCTCCCGGAGCAATGCATGACCTTCCCCGATACTGGGCTGCTCCCTCTGTCTCTCTCGATGTACATAACGTTGCTGTCATGGAGACTCGTCATGCCCAGCCTCGTCACTCTCGATGACAGGCCCAGGGGCTACTCCAGAATTAAGTAATGGTGCTAATACTGAATCACCCAGGAGAGCCGCCGAGTCAAAACTCTTAAAACCAACTCCAGCTTTAGCCTCCTCCTGTTGATCGTTCCTCCGCTGGTCTGAAGACGGAGGACTAGGCTGTGACACTTTAGCTGCCCGAGCTCGGGTGACAACACACGCCATGGGTTGTGTCTGGCACCGCTCGACCCACTCTTGCTCTTCCCTACTCACGTCGGCCGGCCTCTCGGCAACGACTAAGGGTAGAACCTCAGAAGCGGGCATTGCAAAGTCGTTGCCGAGAAGAAGATCGACGCCCTCCACTGGCAGTTTCTCCACAATCCCGACATCCAATTCACGTGCCACACCATCCACCTCCAACTCCAACCGCACCAGCAGGTATGACCGAGTTGCATTAATACCCTGCACCACTACCACCCGAGCCGCGTTTATAGGGTAGCCAGTCAAGTTTTTCATCAGAGTCTGGGAAGCACCTGTATCACGCAGGACCTCTACTCCATGCATTCCATTTTCTGTCTCTCAGTCTAATGCAAGAAAATCTTGGTTCAATCACGCTTGTTCTACTGCTGTCCACAACAATGAGGAAGCATTCAAACGGTACCAACGCCTTAAGACTCAAGAGTCTCATTCTTCCTATGTTTTCTGCCCGGAATCAAGCCAAATATGTTCTTGGACTTGCCAAACACTCTTTCATCAATAATAAATGCACTGAACTATCCAACTCTAGCTCTTCTCAAGCTTTCTGGCATCTAGCCAAAAACCTCTCCAACAATTTTTCTGGCAACTCCGCTCAACTCCGATCTCTGTACAATATTTACGCAACATTCCTTTTAATGTCTGATGATATCGTTCGAGAACCCCTTGACTCTCTGGGTGGTAGGTGCTAGACTTAACATGCTCGATACCCAACTCCTTCAGGGACTGCTGAAAATGTTAGAGGTAAATTAGTTCCTTAATCACTTTGCACCTCATGGGGGAAACCCATTCTGGTGAAGAATTTGAGCAGTTCCTTGATGACAGTTGGAGCAAAGGTATTCCTTAAGGGTATAGCCTCTGGGTAGCGAGTTGCCATGTCCATAATAGTTAATAAATAATTGTTACCTTGGGAAGTCTTAGGCAATGGGCCTACAATGTCCACTACCACCCGAGTAAAAGGATTCTCGAAGACGGGCAAGGGCACCAGAGGATGTACAGGCACCTTCTGATTGGGTTTTCCTGTCATCTGGCAAGTGTGACACACTCTAAAAAACTCCACTACATCTGCACGCATTCCTGGCCAGTAAAAGTGGGCTCTGATTCTGTCTAGAGTTTTCTCACACCTAGGTGTCCTGCCAATGGTATACAATGTGCCATTTCCAAGATATCTCTATGACAAGGTTTTGGGACTACTACTTGATGGACGTCCCAGGCCCCGTCATCGATTGGTCTGTGTGGCTGTCTCCATCTACGCCACAATACTCCTCCTTTGAGGTAGAAACATTCACCACCCTCCTTCTCACATTCCTCTTCACTCACGGCCCTGGCAGCTAACTCCTTGCATTCACTATCATCTCTCTGTAGCTCTACCAGGCCACTAGGACAATTTGGAGGGGTTTCATGGTCATCGTTAGGGTCAAGATGAGCCATAAAGGTGTCAGATAAATCCACCTCAGTCACATCATCAGGCACAGTTGGAGTGTCATTCACACTCTCATCATCCCTTTCATCAACTCTTACATTCGGTACATTTCTGTCTGAGGGAACTGCTACTTGAGACATTGAACGTGTGACAGCACACACAGGGAAAACTGTTGGCATCTCCTTTTCGAGCTCACCGGTTAGTGGCTCGTTAACAGGGGAAAGTGACAAAATGGGGTCTGGTCGGACCTTCTCACCTGCTACAATCATTCCCCAAAAGGAGTGTTACCCCGGGCACAGGGATATCTTGGGACCTACACAAAGCTATGGTGGCCTCACCCTGTAGTAACTCACATTCAATTCCGCCTTTTACCAAGTATGCATAAAATTGGCCTCCAGCACCTCTCATTACAACTGGTTCGCCAGGTGGGCACTCAGTGTAAGGATTCACCATGAGGGTCCTAGTAGAACCTGTGTCTCTCAGAATTTTTACCTCATGCATACAACCATTTAATCTCACGTTGCCAGATGATATAAAGGGACGGTAACTGTCCTGCACTGATGGTGAAATTATAATTGGCTTAACCCTAGTGGGTTGCACCACGCATGCTACTACTACACCCCTGTCTAGATGGTTTACGTTAGCTGCTAGGTACTCCTTCTGTCGGGAGTCCTGTATTAAAGGAACTTTTGGTGCTAGGTACTCATTCTGTCGGGAGTCCTGCATTAAAGGAACATTTGGTGCTAGGTACTCCTATCGGGAGTCCTGCATTAAAGGCACATATGGAGTTTGAGATACGGCGCCAACTGTCTGCCCCGATCTCTCTGTTCTCTTCTTGGCCCAGCACTGATAAGCTAGGTGGCCTCTCATGCCACAAAAAGTACATACTTTAGGGGATACGGGAACGTTCCCTCTTTGAGCATTACTATTACTTTGGGCCCCACCTCTGTTACCATTGCCCTGAGTCGCATTTTTAGTTGGGGGAACAATTCTATTTTGGCTAGCTGGGGAAGACGTTACAGGCTTGTGACTGGGTCTGTCAGATTTGTGATTTGGATACTTAAAATTAGAACTAGAATTATCGTAGTTTTTTTTTTCCACGAAATTTGTTGTTGAGCACGTATGTGTCAGCCATGTCAGCGGCGTCGGCAAGACAATCTACATTTTTCCCCCTTAAATGATAGGCTACAAAAGAATCAATTTTCCATAGGAAATTTTCTAACAGGACCAACTCCTTCAGATCGTTGTAGCTTGTGACTTTCTTACTCTTGACCCAATGATTGAAAGTTTTAGTCATGGTCCTGGCGAATACCTTATGGGTTTCTTCTACTTTCTTCTGTTTTTTACGGAAAGATTGCCTGTAAGCCTCAGGCTGCAATTGATAGGTTTTTAGGATAGCTTCTTTGAGATTGTCATAATCCTGCCTAACCTCTGCTACTTCTGACAAATACGTGGCTCGAGCCTGCCCTGTCAAAACGGTTTGTAACATAAAAGGCCATTGATCTCTTGTCCACTTCATACCTCCAGCAACTTCCTCAAACAAAACAAATAATCCTGCACATTATCCTCAGTGAAAGGTGGAATGACACTGGTCATAGTCAATCCCAGAGGGGGAGCAATTACGGGAGCATTTGTATTGACATTTAGTTGAGCTATTGATATTGATAGTTCGGTCTTTATTCTGGCTTCGATATTTGCTCTGGCTGTTCGGCATTTAGTCTGGCTTGTTCGGTCTTTATCTGGCTAGTTCCAGTACTTGATCACCGGTCAAACCAGGTGGCAATTGTTCATCAAGTTGGCTAGGTTTACTCGGGATCCCACCAACTGCTCCGTCTCCCTCCCCGCCTTCTACAGGGAACAGGTGGGATTTTATGGTCTGAGCCACCTCTACTTTAGACATGTTTGAGACAGTTAACTGGAGATGTGAGGCAAGCACTTTCAGTTCGGATTTTGACAGACGGTCAATATCAGGGGCTGTGGGTTCTGATTCTATGAAAACTCGAGCATCTTAGTCATTAATTAGATGAGGCATGATTAATATTTTATTTTTAAGTAGTGAAACGGTAATGAAACTGAGTGAAACTATGAAACGAATCCTGGCGAGGTCGCCACTCTTCTGTTACGTATCTTGATCCTCAAGTGGTTAACTTGATGAATCTAGATAGCACAGAGATATATATTAAGGTATCAGTCAGCTGAAGGCAAAACAAAAGTAAAATCTAATAAAATTATTTCCTGTTGTTGCTTCCTTTCCTTTTGGATCATAGAACTTGGTATCCTTTATTGACTGATACTCTTTAATTATGAAACACATACTGAAACTAATTAAAGTCATGTAGTATTTTTTAAAGAATTATTATTTAACCGAAGCTTAGTAGGCTATGGTTATGAACCGAATAAGTTATATCTAAAGAAGGACTATTAATTCTATCAAAAGTCTTGAAAGATAAATATTGAGGTAAGAATATTTCTGTCTCTTACTCTTTTTGAAATTAATAGCTAGTTTTCTTATATGTCCTTTTATTTATATTTAATGTAATTATTTCTTGGTTCTTGTCTTACGTTAATAGTATTATATTATTATTATCATCTGGATTAATATCAAAGTCACATAAAAAGTTAGATATATATTGAATAATTAGTTAAATGTATTTCTTAACCACGTAACATTGAGGTTTGATTATGAGTAAATTAAGTTACAGGATCGCTTCATAGATTCGATTCAGGTCTCACTCAAATATAAAAAGCAAAATAATATTTTGAAGCTAAAAGAATTTTCTTCAGCTTAGGAATCACTAGAAGTGACATTAAAACAGCCATGTTAGTCTAGGCGATATTACTAATAGACAATAGTATCACCGTACTAAGCACCGTTAAGCAATGTAAGCTTAATTAAAGAAAATGAAAGAACTCGTAAGTATTAATATAAAACAATAGTATTACTTTTATCATAACCCAATTACTTAAAGAGTTGCTTTAGTCCACATGTCAGTCAACTAAAATAGTTAAGTACATATAGTAGCGTTAACATTAATTCCCAATCAAATAGTCCAAGTACATAATAGTAGCGTTAACGTTAATTCCCAATCAAATAGTTAAGTACATAATAGTGGCGTTAACGTTAACTTCCAATCAAATAGTTAAGTACATAATAGTAGCGTTAACGTTAATTCCCAATCACATATCTCACTAACCAACATAACGTAAGTGTTTACACCGAACACACTTAACACACTTATATAATCTGACTGACAGTCACAAACCCATTATAATACTTCACCCCGTCTTCCTCCAGCTGCAAATTCACCTTCCCCAACTCCAAATGAGACTGATTTGAATGCCCACTACTCGGGTCTTATATACTAAACAAGTGTTTTTTTATTAGTTTTTCAAAGTTTTTTATTATTTTTTATCCAAGTTTTTATTAGTTTTTCCAAAGTTTTTTATTATTTTTTCCAAGTTTATTATTAGTTTTTATCCAAGTTTTTATTAGTTTTTCCAAAGTTTTTTTATTTTTTACAATTTTTTTATTAGTTTTCCCAGCGATTTTATTATTTTTTCCAAGTTTTTTATTAGTTTTTCCCAGTGTTTTTTTATTAGTTTTTCAGTTTTTTATAATTTTTTTATCCAAGTTTTTATTAGTTTTTCCAAAGTTTTTTATTACCTCCAAGTTTTTTATTATGTATCCAAGTTTTTATTAGGTTTTTCCAGTTTTTTATTATTTTTCAAAGTTTTTTATTAGTTTTTCCCGTGTTTTTTTATTATTTTGTCCAAGTTTTTTATTATTTTTTATTCAAGTTTTTATTAGTTTCCAAAGTTTTTTATTATTTTTTCAAAGTTTTTTTAACTTTCTAATCTAAATCTAATCTAAAATCTAAATCCTAAACTAATGTCCGATTTTAATTCTGTTTGCGCCATTCGATTCAGCTTGCCAAGTGTACTATGGATAAATTTAAACAAAATGGGTCCATAAATGACCCGTCTATGGAATTTTTAAACTTTAAATAAGCGAGGGGCTAGAAAGGCTATACGTGTTTTATGGGGGCGGAGGGAGGGGGGGCGGAGCTGGGAGGGTTGGGGAGGGAAGAAGGGGTGGGTGGGGTGATAGGGAGGGGGTGGTAGGGAGGGGTGGGGGGCAGAGGAGGGCAGGGGTGAGAAGGAGGTAGTAGGGAGGGGAGGGGGGTGGGGTAGGGTGGTAGCGGGGGTTAGTGGGAGGCGGGGGGGTAGGGGGGGTAGGGGGGCATCGTTGTTGGTTAATCCCCCCGCCCACCCCCTCCCCCACCCCCTCCATCCTTCCATCCCCGCACCCCCTGCCCCCTCCCGCCCCCCACCCCCCCCATCCTACCACCCCCTAACCCCCCCTTCCTTCCCTCCCGCCCCCCCCCATAAAAAACGTTGCTAACGCAACGTTAGTTTTATAGCGAACGGCTGGGCGGAAATGAAATCTAAGACCATGTCTAGAAGCAGCTCGGCAAGAAAAATCGAATGGCACCAAGTAGAATTCCCTAGGACTTATAGTTTGGGCTACAGAGGACTTTTTTTTTTTTTTTTTTTTTTTTTTTTTTTAAGAGACAATGAACGGAGGAAGGAAAAACACAGATAAAACAAAAAGGTCCATGTGCCTAAAGGCATCCTCCATTCATAAAATGTTTGTAACAACTGGATTTAAACATTTGTAGATTGTAAGTTTGTGGAAAGCAATTCGAGGGAAGTGAATTCCAAAGAGTAGTAGCTCTGGGGATAAATGAATTCTGATATGCAGAAGTTTCTGCATTGTGGAGGAGAAAGTGGTAAATTCATGGGCTCTCAGCTGCCGTAGTTCTACGGGGAAATATGTGCAGAGGCGGCTCAATTGAAGCAAGTTCCTCGGAACAAATTATTGGAAAATATCTGTAGAATAATGCAAGGGATGCAACGTTTCTTCGTATGGATAATGTAGGAAGGTCCTGTGTGATTGCAGGGTTATGATTAATCTAATAGCTTTATTTTGAATTTTGTCCAACTGCCTCAATGCAACCACTCCACTTCCACCCCACAGAGGTGAACAGTAATCCATCTGAGAACGCACATGACTTTTATATATTACGGCCAACTGCTCGTCAGTGAAGAATTCTCGAACTCTGTACAGGAGTCCCAGTTTTTTAGAGGCATTCTTAGCAATGCTTCTAACATAATGTGTCCAGCTCAAGTTAGTAGTTAATGTTACACCGAGAATGTCAATACTAGGGGAAGTGGGAATATTTACATCATTATAAAATATAAGGGAGTCAGTGAGATTCTGTCGGTTAGAAAATTGAATGTACTTGGTTTTCTGTGCATTAAAGGAAACTAGATTCTTTTGTCCCCATCCATTAATTCTAGAAAGGTCCTGGTTCAGAGAAATTGCAGTGTTTATTTTTGAATTTGTAAGATCGGGTTGGGTGAAACAATTGGTAAATGTGAAGGAACTGTGGAGTGTTGAGTCATCTGCGTAGGAATGTATTGGATTATGAGTGGTAGATATGAGATCATTGATATGAATGAGGAACAAAATTGGGGCCAAAACTGATCCCCGGGGAACACCAGCATTTATTGAGTGAAATTGAGAATAAAGACCATCTACCATTACACGTATTTTTCTGTTATGAAGGTAAGAAGAAATTAGTGGAACTAATGATGTAAGGCCGTAGTGTGACATCTTCGACAATAAGGATTGATGCCAGACTCTATCAAATGCCTTTGGATATATCCAGTACTATTGTATGTGTTTCACCACGTTGGTCTGTAGCTTGGTTGATTTGATGCGTAAGAAGGCAAAGCATGTCTGCAGTTGAGCGACATCGTCTAAAACCATATTGCCTATCACTGATTAATTTATTATTCTCAAGATGCTTAATTATGTGATTATTTAATATAATTTCAAAGACTTTACCAAGAGTGGAAGTTATAGCTATTGGTCTGTAGTTTGATGGATCTGAAGAGGCACCTTTTTTAGGAACTGGATGGATGTTTGCTTCTTTCCAGGGTACTGGGAAACATGAGGTATGAGTACACAGACGGAAAAATTTTGCCAATACAGGAGCGAGCACCAAGGAGCAATTCTTAAGTACTATTGGAGGAATTTCATCTGGACCAGGAGCCTTATCTACTGAGAGATTCTGCAAAATAGTTTTGACATGTCTGGTATGGATCTTAAGTATGGATCTTTAAAGTCCAAAAAACGGTCCCCTGGGCCCTCCAGGAAGCCCCGTCAAAATCTAAATCCTAAACTAATGGTCCGATTTTAATTATGTTTGCGCCATTCGATTCAGCTTGCCAAACTGTACTAATGGTATAAATTTAAACAAAATCGGTTCATAAATAACTCGTCTATGGAATTTTTAAACTTTAAAATAAGACGAGGGGCTAAAAAAGCTATAACTTGTTTTATGGGGGGCGGGAGGGGGGGCCGTAGCTGGGAGGGGGGGGAGGGAAGGAGGGGGGTGGGGGGATAGGGAGGGGGTGGTAGGGAGGGGGTGGGGGGGCGGGGTGGGGCAGGGGTGAAGGGAAGAAAGGATGGTAGGGGGGGGAGGGGAGGGGGGTAGGGTGGTAGGGGGGGTTAGGGGGAGGCAGGGAGTTAGGGGGGGTAGGGTGGTAGGGGGCTCGTTGTTTGGTTAACCCCCCCACCCACCCCCTCCCCAACCCCCACCCTCCTTCCTTCCCCGCACCCCCTGACCCCTCCCGCCCCCCACCCCCTCCCTACCACCCCCTACCTACCACCCCTACCCCCTTCCTTCCCTCCCGCCCCTCCCATAAAAAACGTTGCTAACGCAACGGTTAGGTAAGTTATGTTAGGTTAGGTAGGGGAGGGGTGGGGGGGGGGGGGTGGGGGAGCGGGGAGGGAAAGGTTGGGGGGGTGGGTGGTGGGGGAGCAAGGAGGGGCAGGGTGGTCGGGTGGGTTACCCCCCCAATATTTTTTGTAGGGTAGGCGGGGGGGGGGGGTGTTATTTAAATAACCCCCCCCCCCCCCCCCCCTACCCTACAAAAACTATTTGGGGGGTAACCCACCTGACGTCCCTACCCCTCCTTGCTCCCCCACCCCCCACCCCAACCTTCCCCATCCTTTCTCCCCCCCCCCCCGCCACCCCCCCCCCCCCACCCCAACCTTCCCATCCTTGCTCCCCCCCCCCCCCCCTCCACCCCACCCCCCACCCATCCCCTACCTAACCTAACTAACCTAACCTAACTTACCTAACTTACCTAACTAACCTAACCTAACTAACCTAACTAACCTAACCTAACCTAACCTAACCTAACCTAACCTAACTAACCTAACCTAACCTAACCTAACATTACCTAAGCTAACCTAACCTAACCTAACCTAACCTAACCTAACCTAACCTAACCTAACCTACCCTAACCTAACCAATCCTAACCTAACCTAACCTAACATAACCTAACCTAACCTAACCTAACCTAACCTAACTTACCTAACCTAACCTACCCTACCCTAACTAACCTAACCTATCCTTCAACCTAACCTAACCTTATCTTACCTAACCTATCCTTCCCTAACCTAACCTAACCTTATCTTACCTAACCTAACTTTACCTAACTTTACCTAACCTAACCTACCCTACCCTAACCTACCTAACTTACCTAACCTAACCTAACATAACCTAACCTAACCTAACCTAACTTACCCAACCTAACCTAACTTACCTAACCTAACCTAACTTACCTAACCTAACCTAACTTACCTAACCTAACTTACCTAACCTACCTTACCTAACCTAACCTAACTTACCTACCCTACCTTACTTCACCTAACTTACCTACCCTACCTTACCTACCCTACCTTACCTACCCTACCTTACTTCACCTAACTTACCTACCCTACCTTACCTACCCTACCTTACCTAACTTACCTAACCTAACTTAACTTACCTAACCTAACTTACCTAACCTAACTTACCTAACCTAACTTACCTAACCTAATTACCCCCCCCCCCCAGTGTTTTTTTCCCCAAAGTTTTTTATTAGTTTTTCCCGTGTTTTTTATAATTTTTTCCAAGTTTTTTATTAGTTTTTCCCGTTTTTTTATTAGTTTTTCAGTGTTTTATTATTTTTTATCCAAGTTTTTATTAGTTTTTCCAAAGTTTTTTATTATTTTCTCCAAGTTTTTTATTATTTTTTATCCAAGTTTTTATTAGTTTTTCCAGTTTTTTATTATTTTTCAAAGTTTTTTATTAGTTTTTCCCAAGTGTATTTTTATTATTTTTTCCAAGTTTTTTTATTATTTTTTATCCAAGTTTTTATTAGTTTTTCCAAAGTTTTTTATTATTTTTCAGTGTTTTATTAGTTTTTCCAGTGTTTTTTTTTATTTTTTCTAAGTTTTTTATTAGTTTTTCACGTGTTTTTTTTATTATTTTTTCCAAGTTTTTTATTAGTTTTTCCCAAGTGTTTTTTATTAGTTTTTCAGTTTTTTATTATTTTTTATCCAAGTTTTTATTAGTTTTTCCAAAGTTTTTTATTATTTTTTCCAAGTTTTTTATTAGTTTTTCCCAAGTGTTTTTTTATTAGTTTTTCAGTGTTTTTAGTATTTTTTAAAACGTTTTTATTATTTTTTCTAAGTTTTTTATTATTTTTTTCCAAGTTTTTTATTATCTTTTATCAATTTTTATTAGTTTTTCCAGTTTTTATTTTTTTCCAAGTTTTTTATTAGTTTTAACCACGTTTTTTATTAGTTTTTCCAAGTTTTTTATTACTTTTATCCAAGTTTTTATTAGTTTTTCAAAGTTTTTTATTACTTTTTATCCAAGTTTTTATTAGTTTTTCCAAAGTTTTTTATTATTTTTCAAAGTTTTTTAAACTTTATCTAATCTAAATCTAATCTAAAATCTAAATCCTAAACTAATGGTCCGATTTTAATTCTGTTTGCGCCATTCGATTCAGCTTGCCAAAGTGTACCTATGGTATAAATTTAAACAAAATCGGTTCATAAATAACTCGTCTATGGAATTTTTAAACTTTAAAAAGACGAAGGCTAAAAAAGGCTATACGTGTTTTATGGGGGGGCGGGAGGGGGGGGCGGAGCTGGGAGGGGGGGGAGGGAAGGAGTGGGGGTGGGGGGGGATGGGGGTGGGGGCGGAAAGGGAGGGGGTGGTAGGGGAGGGGGTGGGGGGGGGGGGGTGGGAGTGGGCAGGGGTGAAGGGAAGGAAGGAGGGTAGGGAGGGGAGAGGGAGGGGGTAGGGGGGTAGCGGGGGGTTAGGGGGAGGCTGGAGTTAATGCGGGGGTAGGGTGGTAAGGGGGGGCTCGTTGGTGGTTAACTCCCCCACCCCCCCCCACCCTCACCCCCTCCCTCCTTCCTTCCCCGCACCCCCCTGCCCCCTCCCGCCACCCCCACCCCCTCCCTACACCCCCTCCCTACCACCCAACCCCCCTGGACCCCCCCTTCCTTCCCTCCCGCCCCCCCGCATAACAAACGTTGCTAACGCAAACGTTTAGTTTTATAGCGAACGGCTGGGTGGAAATGACATCTAAGACCAGGTCTAGAAGCAGCTCGGCAAGAAAATCGAATGGCACCCAGTAAAATTCCTAGGAACTTATATTTTGGTCTACAGAGGACTTTTAAAGTCCAAAAACGGTCCCCTGGCCCGTCCAGGAAGCCCCGTCAAAACTAATCTAAATCCTCAACTAATGGTCCGAATTTTAATTATTTTTTGTGCCATTGGATTCAGCTTGCCAAAGTGTACTTATGGTATAAATTTAAACAAAATCGTTTCCTAAATAACTCGTCTATGGAATTTTTAAATTTTAAAAAAAAACGAGGGGCTAAAAAAGGCTAAACGTGTTTTATGGGGGGGCGGAAGGGGGGGGCGGGAGCTGGGAGGGGGGGTGGAAAAGGGGGGGTGGGGGGGATAGGAAGGGGTTGACGTGAGGGGTGGGGTGCGGGAGGGGTGTTGCGGAGTGGGCATTGTTAAGTTGGCAGGAGGGTCTGGGTAGAGAGGGGAGGGGGGTAGGGGTGGTAGTCGAGGTTTAGGGGGAGGCGGGAGTTAGGGGTGTAGGGTTTTAGGGGGGCTCGTTGTTGGTTGACTCCCCCACCCCACCCCACCCCCTCCCCCCCCTCCTTCCTTCCCCGCACACCCTGCCCCGTCCCCCCCCCACCCCCTCGCTACCACCCCCTACCTACCACCGCTACCCCCTTCCTTCCCTCCCGTCCCCCCCATAAAAAACATTGCTAACGCAAACGGTTATTAAGTTAGTTGGATTAGGTCAGGTGAGGTGGGGGGTGCGGGGGGGGGGGGAGCAATGAGGGAATTTTGGGGGGGTGGGGGGTGGGGAGCAATAGGGGTAGGGTGGGTCCGGTGTGTTACCCCCCACCTATAATTTTTAGGGTAAGGGGGGGGGGGGTATTTAAAGGTAAACACCCCCCACCCCCCCCTACCATACAAACACTATTTGGGGGTAACCCACCTGACCCCCCTACCCCTCCTTGCTCCCCCACCCCCCTACCCAACCTTCCCAGTCCTTGCTCCCCCCCCCCCACCCCCCCCATCCCAACCTCCCCTATCCTTCTCCCCCCCCCCCACCCCCACCTCCCCACCCCTCCCCTACCTAAACCTAACTACCTAACCTAACTTACCCACCTTACCTAACCTTACCTACCCGAACCGAACTAACGGCTAACATAACCTAACCTACTTACTAACCGAACCTAACCTAACTAACCTAACCTAACCTAACTATATGTAAAGTAGTAATTTAGGTTATGTAAGTTAAGTTAGAGTTAGGTAAGTGAGGTAAGTGAGGTTAGGTACGTTAGGTTAGTAAGTTAGTTTAGGTAATTAGGTTATGTAAGGTTAAGTTAGGTAGGTAAGTTAGGTAAGTTAAGTTAGTTTAGGTAAGTGGTATTTATTAGTTAAGTTAGGTTAGAAGTTAGGTTAGGGTAGTTAGGTGTATGGTAGTTAGTTAGGTGTAGGTAAGTTAGGTTAGGTTATGTATTAGGTTAGGTTAGAAAATAGGTAAGTTAGCTAGGTTAGTAAGTTAGGTTAGGTTAGGAATTAGGTTAGGTAGTAAGTTAGAGGTTAGGGTTAGGGTTCGATAGTTAGTTAGTTAGGTTAGGTTTAGGTTAGGTGTAGGTTAGGTTAGGTTAGGTAAGTGGTCGATTTTAGTTGAGGTGGTTAGGGTATTAGGTTAGGTTAGGTTCGTGAGGTTAAAGTTAGGTTATGGTTAGTTAGGTAAGTTAGGTTAGTAGGAGAGGTGGAAGGGGTAGGTTAGGTTAGGAGGGGAGGGCGTTAGGAGGGGGGGAGGGTTAGGGGTTAGGGGGGGGGGCGGGGAGGGGGGGGCGGATAGGGAGGGGGGGGTGGGGGGGGGGTGGGGTGGGGGGGGGGGGGGGAAGGGGGGTGGGAGGGGGGGCGGGGGGGGGACGGAGGGAGGTTGGGGTGGGGGGTGGGGGAGCGGGGGTAGGGGGGGGTTAGGGTAGGGTAGGGGGGGGTGGGGGGGTTTATTAACTCCCCCCCCACCCCACCCCCCCCTACCCCTCCTTCCCCCACCCCTCCCCCCTTCCCCTCCTTGCCCCCCCCTACCAACCCCCACCCCTAACCTCCCCACCTAACCTAACCTAACCTACCTAACTCTAAACTAAAAAAACAACCTAATCCTAACCTAACTAAAGTGTTTAAACTTTAATAGCCTAGAAAGGTCAACGATACCGAATCCAAATGTAATAGTCAGTCCATTGAACCAAATTAGTTTTGCCGGGGCCTCCCAAACGCAAGGTATTTTGAGATTTTTTTTATCGTTTTTATGGCAAAATGAAATCTCAATAAGTATCCAAGTTCGTAAGCAGAACGAATCGGAACCAAGTGATTATTCAGATAGTTTTTTAAAGAATTTTAAAAAAGTCTTCTAAAGCCCGTCAAAATCTAAATCCTAAACTAATGGTCCGATTTTAATTCTGTTTGCGCCATTCGATTCAGCTTGCCAAAGTGTACTTATGGTATAAATTTAAACAAACTCGGTTCATAAATAACTCGTCTAAGGAATTTTTAAACTTTAAAAAAGAGGGGGGGCTAAAAAAGGCTATACGTGTTATATGGGGGGGCGGGAGGGGGGGGCGGAGCTGGGAGGGGGGGGAGGGAAGGAGGGGGTGGGGGGGATAGGGAGGGGGTGGGAGGGAGGGGGTGGGGGGGGAGGGGGGGGGCAGGGGTGAAGGGAAGGAAGGAGGGTAGGGAGGGGAGGGGAGGGGGGGAGGTAGGGTGGTAGCCGGGGTTAGGGGGAGGCGGGGAGTTAGGGGGGGTAGGGTGGTAGGGGGGCTCGGTGTTGGTTATCTCCACCCCCCCACACCCCCACCCACCCGCTCCTTCCCGCAACCCCTGCCCCCTCCCGCCCCCACCCTCCTAACCTAACACCTCCCTAACCTAACCCCTACCTCACCTCTTACACACTAAAAACCGTTGCTAACGCAACGTTAGTTTTATAGCGAACGGCTGGGCGGAAATGAAATCTAAGACCATGTCTAGAAGCAGCTCGGCGAGAAAAATCGAATGGCACCAAGTAGAATTCCCTAGGACTTATAGTTTGGGCTACAGAGGACTTTTAAAGTCCAAAAAACGGTCCCCTGGGCCCTCCAGGAAGCCCCGTCAAAATCTAAATCCTAAACTAATGGTCCGATTTTAATTCTGTTTGCGCCATTCGATTCAGCTTGCCAAAGTGTACTTATGGTATAAATTTAAACAAAATCGGTTCATAAATAACTCGTCTATGGAATTTTTAAAACTTAAAAAAAAGAGGAGGGGCAAAAAAAGGCTATACGTTTTTTATGGGGGGGGGGGGGGGGGGGGGGGCTGGGAGGGGGGGGAGGGAAGGAGGGTTGGGCGGATAGGGGGGGGGTGGTAGGAAGGGGGTGCGGGAGACATGGAAGGGAAGGAAGGAGGGTAGGGAGGGGAGGGGGGGGGTGGGGTGGTAGCCGGGGTTAGGGGGAGGCGGGTTAGGGGGGTTAGGGTGGTAGGGGGGCTCGTTGTTGGTTAACTCCCCCACCCCCCACCCCCACCCTCCTTCCTTCCGCACCCTGCCCCCTCCCGCCACCCCCTCCCTACCACCCCCTCCCTACCATACCCCCTTCCTTCCCTCGCCCCCCCCCATAAAAAACGTTGCGGGTGGTAGTTTGTTCGGTTGGGGTGGGGGGGTGCGGGGGGGGGGGGGGGGCGGGGGGTTGGGGGGTGGGGGGGGGGGGAGGAGGCGGGGTAGGGTGGTCGGGGGTAAATAGTAGGGAGGGGGGGGGGGTATTTAGCCTGTTATTTTGGGGGGTACCTGTAACCCCTCCTTGTATTCCTGCTCCCCCCCCCCCCCCCCCCCCCCCCCCCCTCCCCTCCTTCACCCCCCCCCACCCCCCCCCCCACCCCCTCCCCCAACCTCCCCTCCCTCCTCCCTAACCTAACCTAACCTCACCTAACCTCACCTAACCTAACCTAACCTCACCTAACCTACCTAACCTAACTCACCTAACCTAACCTAACAACCACCTAACCTTCGGTTTAGGCCTCGGTTAGGACCCGTCTAACCTCGGTCCGCGGCGGTCGTTCGTTCTTTCGCGGGTCCTTCGTAAGTTGTCCTCAACTAAGTTGGTTCGGGCGTTAGTCGGTGTACCTTCGGTTCGGTCCTCGGTTCGGTCACTTAGGTTCGTTGGTAGGTTCGGTCCTTGGTCTCTAAGTTCGGTTCGGTTCGGTCTGGTATTCGGCTCTTAGCCTTAGGTTAGGTTCTTCGTTCGGTTATGGTTGGTTGGCGAGGGCTAAGTTGGTTATTGGTGGGGGCGGAGGGGCTAGGTAAGTTCGGTAGGAGGTGGTAAGGTTAGGCGGTGGGAGGAGGGTAGGAGGTTGGTAGGGAGGATGCAGGTTAGGAAGGTTAGGAGGGGGTGTTAGGTTAGGAGGGGGTGTTAGGTAAACGGTTAGGGGGTTAGGTTCGGTTAGGTGTTTAGGTTAGGGGGTAGGCGGTAGGTAGGTTGCCGTTAGGTAGGTTCTAGTGGTAGGTTAAAAAGTTAGGTTAGTTAGGTTAGGTATTAGGTCGTTAGTAATCGGTAAGTTAGGTAGTATTTTCTAGGGTAGGTTTACAAGTAAGTTTAAAAAAATGGGAAGGTTCTGTGAGCAAGTAGGGTGGTCAGGTGGGTTACCCCCAAATAGTTTTTGTAACTGGTGGGGGGGGTTTATTAAATAACCCCCTACAAAAAAAATTTCGAACCCACGACCACCCTCGCTATAACCTTTCGGAATCCCTACCTAACCTAAACTAAACTACCTAAGCGTTAAACGTTTTTATGGGAGGGGGGGAGGGAAGGAAGGGGTAGGGGGGGGTTGGTAGGTAGGGGGTGGTAGGGAGGGGGTGGGGGGCGGGAGGGGGGCTGCGGGGGAGGGAAGGAGGGTGGTAGGGGGTGGGAGGGGGGGGTGTGGGGGGTTAGGCCCCCTACCACCCCCCCCCACTCCCTACCCCTACCCCCCCTAACCCCTAACCCCCGCCTCCTCCCCCCTCCCCTACCCTCCTCCCTAACCCCCTGCCCCCTCCCGCCCCAACCCCCCCACCCCCCCCCCCTCACCTAACCCCTCGCCTAAACCTCCCTAACCTAACCCCGCCTAACCTCTCCCTAACCTACCTCCCTAACCTCCGCCCCCACCTAACCTAGCCTAACCCCTAACCTATAGTTTTTTAGCCTGGGCTAAATAGGTCAAATTTAAAAAAATAAGTTATTTATCCGCAACGGCGAGAAATATTAATAATTGACAAGCTGAATCGAATGGCATAAACATAATTTGCCGGGCAAACCCAAGGTTTTTTGAGATTTTTTTTTCGATTCCTGGGAGGGCACGGGGACCGTTTTTTGGGACTTTTAAAGGTCCTCTCTCCAGGCCCAAAATAAGCCTAAATTCTAATTGGTCCATTCGATTTTGCGCCGAGCTGCTTAGACAGTGTACTTATGGTATTTAAACAAAATCGGATAACTCGTCTATAAAACTTTAACGGCGTAGCAATACGTTATTATGGGGGGGGGGCGGAGCACGAGGGGGGGAGGAAGGGGGTGGGGGTGATAGGGAGGGGGGGGGTAGGGAGGGGGCTGGGGGCGGTGAGGGGGGCAGGGGGGTGCGGGGAAGGAAGGAGGGGGTGGGGTGGGGGTGGGGGGGGGGGGGGAGTTAACCAAACAACGAGCCCCCCTACCACCCTACCCCCCCTAACTCCCCGCCTCCCCCTAACCCCGGCTACCACCCTACCCCCCTCCCCTCCCCTCCCTACCCTCCTTCCTTCCCTTCACCCCTGCCCCCTCCCGCCCCCCACCCCCTCCCTACCACCCCCTCCCTATCCGCCCCAACCCCGTCCTTCCCTCCCCCCCCTCCCAGCTCCGCCCCCCCCTCCCGCCCCCCCATAAAACACGTATAGCCTTTTTAGCCCCTCGTCTTTTTTTAAAGTTTAAAAATTCCATAGACGAGTTATTTATGAACCGATTTGTTTAAATTTATACCATAAGTACACTTTTGGCAAGCTGAATCGAATGGCGCAAACAGAATTAAAATCGGACCATTAGTTTAGGATTTAGATTTTGACGGGGCTTCCTGGAGGGCCCAGGGGACCGTTTTTTTGGACTTTAAAAGTCCTCTGTAGCCCAAACTATAAGTCCTAGGGAATTCTACTTGGTGCCATTCGATTTTTCTCGCCGAGCTGCTTCTAGACATGGTCTTAGATTTCATTTCCGCCCAGCCATTCGCCCAGAATCGAAAAAAAAATCTCAAAAAACCTTGGGTTTGGGAGGCCCCGGCAAATCGGTAAATTTTGAACGAATTTTGACCTTGTCAATATTATTACATATTTGGATTCGTCTCGCCGTTGCGGATTCAACGGTATATTTTTTTTTTAATTTTGACCTATTTTTAGTCCCCCTAGGCCTATTTTAAAGTTTAAACACTTTAGGATAGGTAGGTTAGGTTAGGTTAGGTGAGGTTTAGGCGAGGTTAGGTTAGGTTAGGTGAGGTTTAGGCGAGGTTAGGTTAGGTGAGGTTTAGGCGAGGTTAGGTTAGGTTAGGTGAGGTTTAGGCAAGGTTAGGTTAGGTTAAGTGAGGTGTGGGGGTGGTGGGGGGGGGGTGGTGGGGAGGGGGTGGGGGCGGGAGGGGGCAGGGGGTGGGGGGAAAGAAGGGGGGTGGGGGGGGGGGGGGGGAAGTTAACCAACAACGAGCCCCCCTACCACCCTACCCCCCCTAACTCCCCGCCTCCCCCTAACCCCGGCTACCACCCTACCCCCCTCCCCTCCCCTCCCTACCCTCCTTCCTTCCCTTCACCCCTGCCCCCTCCCGCCCCCCACCCCCTCCCTACCCCCCCCCCCCTATCCGCCCCAACCCCCTCCTTCCCTCCCCCCCCTCCCAGCTCCGCCCCCCCCTCCCGCCCCCCCATAAAACACGTATAGCCTTTTTTAGCCCCTCGTCTTTTTTTAAAGTTTAAAAATTCCATAGACGAGTTATTTATGAACCGATTTTGTTTAAATTTATACCATAAGTACACTTTTGGCAAGCTGAATCGAATGGCGCAAACAGAATTAAAATCGGACCATTAGTTTAGGATTTAGATTTTGACGGGGCTTCCTGGAGGGCCCAGGGGACCGTTTTTGGACTTTAAAAGTCCTCTGTAGCCCAAACTATAAGTCCTAGGGAATTCTACTTGGTGCCATTCGATTTTTCTCGCCGAGCTGCTTCTAGACATGGTCTTAGATTTCATTTCCGCCCAGCCATTCGCCCAGAATCGAGAAAAAAAATCTCAAAAAACCTTGGGTTTGGGAGGCCCCGGCAAATCGGTAAATTTTGAACGAATTTTGACCTTGTCAATATTATTACATATTTGGATTCGTCTCGCCGTTGCGGATTCAACGGTATATTTTTTTTTTAATTTTGACCTATTTTTAGTCCCCCTAGGCCTATTTTAAAGTTTAAACACTTTAGGATAGGTAGGTTAGGTTAGGTTAGGTGAGGTTTAGGCGAGGTTAGGTTAGGTTAGGTGAGGTTTAGGCGAGGTTAGGTTAGGTGAGGTTTAGGCGAGGTTAGGTTAGGTTAGGTGAGGTTTAGGCAAGGTTAGGTTAGGTTAAGTGAGGGGTAGGGGTGGTAGGGAGGGGGGGTGGGGGCGGGAGGGGGCAGGGGGTGCGGGGAAGGAAGGAGGGTGGGGTGGGGTGGGGGGGGGGGGGGGGAGTTAACCAACAACGAGCCCCCCTACCACCCTACCCCCCCTAACTCCCCGCCTCCCCCTAACCCCGGCTACCACCCTACCCCCCCCCCCTCCCCTCCCTACCCTCCTTCCTTCCCTTCACCCCTGCCCCCCCCCGCCCCCCCCCCCCTCCCTACCACCCCCTCCCTATCCGCCCCAACCCCCTCCTTCCCTCCCCCCCCTCCCAGCTCCGCCCCCCCCTCCCGCCCCCCCATAAAACACGTATAGCCTTTTTTAGCCCCTCGTCTTTTTTTAAAGTTTAAAAATTCCATAGACGAGTTATTTATGAACCGATTTTGTTTAAATTTATACCATAAGTACACTTTTGGCAAGCTGAATCGAATGGCGCAAACAGAATTAAAATCGGACCATTAGTTTAGGATTTAGATTTTGACGGGGCTTCCTGGAGGGCCCAGGGGACCGTTTTTTTGGACTTTAAAAGTCCTCTGTAGCCCAAACTATAAGTCCTAGGGAATTCTACTTGGTGCCATTCGATTTTTCTCGCCGAGCTGCTTCTAGACATGGTCTTAGATTTCATTTCCGCCCAGCCATTCGCCCAGAATCGAAAAAAAAATCTCAAAAAACCTTGGGTTTGGGAGGCCCCGGCAAATCGGTAAATTTTGAACGAATTTTGACCTTGTCAATATTATTACATATTTGGATTCGTCTCGCCGTTGCGGATTCAACGGTATATTTTTTTTTAATTTTGACCTATTTTTAGTCCCCCTAGGCCTATTTTAAAGTTTAAACACTTTAGGATAGGTAGGTTAGGTTAGGTTAGGTGAGGTTTAGGCGAGGTTAGGTTAGGTTAGGTGAGGTTTAGGCGAGGTTAGGTTAGGTGAGGTTTAGGCGAGGTTAGGTTAGGTTAGGTGAGGTTTAGGCAAGGTTAGGTTAGGTTAAGTGAGGGGTAGGGGTGGTAGGGAGGGGGTGGGGGCGGGAGGGGGCAGGGGGTGCGGGGAAGGAAGGAGGGTGGGGGTGGGGGTGGGGGGGGGGGGGGGAGTTAACCAACAACGAGTCCCTCCACCACCCTACCCCCCCTAACTCCCCGCCTCCCCCTAACCCCGGCTACCACCCTACCCCCCTCCCCTCCCCTCCCTACCCTCCTTCCTTCCCTTCACCCCTGCCCCCTCCCGCCCCCCACCCCCTCCCTACCACCCCCTCCCTATCCGCCCCAACCCCCTCCTTCCCTCCCCCCCCTCCCAGCTCCGCCCCCCCCTCCCGCCCCCCCCTAAAACACGTATAGCCTTTTTTAGCCCCTCGTCTTTTTTTAAAGTTTAAAAATTCCATAGACGAGTTATTTATGAACCGATTTTGTTTAAATTTATACCATAAGTACACTTTTGGCAAGCTGAATCGAATGGCGTAAACAGAATTAAAATCGGACCATTAGTTTAGGATTTAGATTTTGACGGGGCTTCCTGGAGGGCCCAGGGGACCGTTTTTTGGACTTTAAAAGTCCTCTGTAGCCCAAACTATAAGTCCTAGGGAATTCTACTTGGTGCCATTCGATTTTTCTCGCCGAGCTGCTTCTAGACATGGTCTTAGATTTCATTTCCGCCCAGCCATTCGCCCAGAATCGAAAAAAAAATCTCAAAAAACCTTGGGTTTGGGAGGCCCCGGCAAATCGGTAAATTTTGAACGAATTTTGACCTTGTCAATATTATTACATATTTGGATTCGTCTCGCCGTTGCGGATTCAACGGTATATTTTTTTTTAATTTTGACCTATTTTTAGTCCCCCTAGGCCTATTTTAAAGTTTAAACACTTTAGGATAGGTAGGTTAGGTTAGGTTAGGTGAGGTTTAGGCGAGGTTAGGTTAGGTTAGGTGAGGTTTAGGCGAGGTTAGGTTAGGTGAGGTTTAGGCGAGGTTAGGTTAGGTTAGGTGAGGTTTAGGCAAGGTTAGGTTAGGTTAAGTGAGGTGTAGGGGTGGTAGGGAGGGGGTGGTAGGGAGGGGGTGGGGGCGGGAGGGGGCAGGGGGTGCGGGGAAGGAAGGAGGGTGGTGGGGGGGGGGGGAGTTAACCAACAACGAGCCCCCCTCCCCCCCAACCCCCCCTAACTCCCCGCCTCCCCCTAACCCCGGCTACCACCCTACCCCCCTCCCCTCCCCTCCCTACCCTCCTTCCTTCCCTTCACCCCTGCCCCCACCCGCCCCCACCCCCTCCCTACCACCCCCTCCCTATCCCCCCCAACCCCCTCCTTCCCTCCCCCTCCTCCCAGCTCCGCTCCCCCCTCCCGCCCCCCCATAAAACACGTATAGCCTTTTTTAGCCCCTCGTCTTTTTTTAAAGTTTAAAAATTCCATAGACGAGTTATTTATGAACCGATTTTGTTTAAATTTATACCATAAGTACACTTTGGCAAGCTGAATCGAATGGCGCAAACAGAATTAAAATCGGACCATTAGTTTAGGATTTAGATTTTGACAGAGCTTCCTGGAGGGCCCAGGGGACCTTTTTTTGGACTTTAAAAGTCCTCTGTAGCCCAAACTATAAGTCCTAGGGAATTCTACTTGGTGCCATTCGATTTTTCTCGCCGAGCTGCTTCTAGACATGGTCTTAGATTTCATTTCCGCCCAGCCGTTCGCCCAGAATCGAAAAAAAAATCTCAAAAAACCTTGGGTTTGCCCAGGCAAATCGGTGATTTTGGTCGAATTTTGACTTGTCAATATTATTACATATTTGGATTCGTCTCGCCGTTGCGGATTCAACGGTATATTTTTTTTTAATTTTGACCTATATTTAGGCCCCCTAGGCCAATTTTAAAGTTTAAACACTTTAGGATAGGTAGGTTAGGCT
The DNA here is from genome assembly GCA_032716605.1 of Paralithodes platypus. Taxonomy (NCBI): domain Eukaryota; kingdom Metazoa; phylum Arthropoda; class Malacostraca; order Decapoda; family Lithodidae; genus Paralithodes; species Paralithodes platypus. Next base: position 43,596,041 of record CM064509.1, on the reverse strand, counting down.
AGGTTAGGTGAGGTTTAGGAGAGGTTAGGTTAGGTTAGGTGAGGTTTAGGCGAGGTTAGGTTAGGTGAGGTTTAGGCGAGGTTAGGTTAGGTTAGGTGAGGTTTAGGCGAGGTTTGGTTAGGTTAGGTGAGGTTTAGGCGAGGTTAGGTTAGGTTAGGTGAGGTTAGGTTAGGTTAGGTGAGGTTTAGGCGAGGTTAGGTTAGGTTAGGTGAGGTTTAGGCGAGGTTAGGTTAGGTTAGGGGAGGTTTAGGCGAGGTTAGGTTAGGTTAGGTGAGGTTTAGGCGAGGTTAGGTTAGGTTAGGTGAGGTTTAGGCGAGGTTAGGTTAGGTTAGGTGAAGTTTAGGCGAGGTTAGGTTAGGTTAGGTGAGGTTTAGGCGAGGTTAGGTTAGGTTAGGTGAGGTTTAGGCGAGGTTAGGTTAGGTTAGGTGAGGTTTGGCGAGGGTGAGGTTTAGGCGAGGTTAGGTTAGGTTAGGTGAGGTTTAGGCGAGGTTAGGTTAGGTTAAGTGAGGGGTAGGGGTGGTAGGGAGGGGGTGGTAGGGAGGGGGTGGGGGGCGGGAGGGGGCAGGGGGTGCGGGGAAGGAAGGAGGGTGGGGGTGGGGGTGGGGGGGGGGGGGGGAGTTAACCAACAACGAGCCCCCCTACCACCCTACCCCCCCTAACTCCCCGCCTCCCCCTAACCCCGGCTACCACCCTACCCCCCTCCCCTCCCCTCCCTACCCTCCTTCCTTCCCTTCACCCCTGCCCCCTCCCGCCCCCCACCCCCTCCCTACCACCCCCTCCCTATCCGCCCCAACCCCCTCCTTCCCTCCCCCCCCCCCCCGCTCCCCCCCCCCCTAAAACACGTATAGCCTTTTTTAGCCCCTCGTCTTTTTTTAAAGTTTAAAAATTCCATAGACGAGTTATTTATGAACCGATTTTGTTTAAATTTATACCATAAGTACACTTTGGCAAGCTGAATCGAATGGCGCAAACAGAATTAAAATCGGACCATTAGTTTAGGATTTAGATTTTGACGGGGCTTCCTGGAGGGCCCAGGGGACCGTTTTTTTGGACTTTAAAAGTCCTCTGTAGCCCAAACTATAAGTCCTAGGGAATTCTACTTGGTGCCATTCGATTTTTCTCGCCGAGCTGCTTCTAGACATGGTCTTAGATTTCATTTCCGCCCAGCCATTCGCCCAGAATCGAAAAAAAAATCTCAAAAAACCTTGGGTTTGGGAGGCCCCGGCAAATCGGTAAATTTTGAACGAATTTTGACCTTGTCAATATTATTACATATTTGGATTCGTCTCGCCGTTGCGGATTCAACGGTATATTTTTTTTTAATTTTGACCTATTTTTAGTCCCCCTAGGCCTATTTTAAAGTTTAAACACTTTAGGATAGGTAGGTTAGGTTAGGTTAGGTGAGGTTTAGGCGAGGTTAGGTTAGGTTAGGTGAGGTTTAGGCGAGGTTAGGTTAGGTGAGGTTTAGGCGAGGTTAGGTTAGGTTAGGTGAGGTTTAGGCGAGGTTAGGTTAGGTTAAGTGAGGGGTAGGGGTGGTAGGGAGGGGGTGGGGGCGGGAAGGGGGCAGGTGGTGCGGGGAAGGAAGGAGGGTGGGGGGGGGGTGGGGGGGGGGGGGGGGCGAGTTAACCAACAACGAGCCCCCCTACCACCCCTAACTCCCCGCCTCCCCCTAACCCCGGCTACCACCCTAACCCCCTACCCCCCTCCCCTCCCCTCCCTACCCTCCTTCCTTCCCTTCACCCCTGCCCCCCCTCCGCCCCCCACCTCCTCCCTACCACCCCCTCCCTATCCCCCCCAACCCCCTCCTTCCCTCCCCCCCCTCCCAGCTCCGCCCCCCCCCTCCCGCCCCTCCATAAAACACGTATAGCCTTTTTTAGCCCCTCGTCTTTTTTTAAAGTTTAAAAATTCCATAGACAAGTTATTTATGCACCGATTTTGTTTAAATTTATACCATAAGTACACTTTGTTTTTAATTTTGACCTATTTTTAGTCCCCCTAGGCCTATTTTAAAGTTTAAACACTTTAGGATAGGTAGGTTAGGTTAGGTTAGGTGAGGTTTAGGCGAGGTTAGGTTAGGTTAGGTGAGGTTTAGGCGAGGTTAGGTTAGGTTAGGTGAGGTTTAGGCGAGGTTAGGTTAGGTTAGGTGAGGTTTAGGCGAGGTTAGGTTAGGTGAGGTTTAGGCGAGGTTAGGTTAGGTTAGGTGAGGTTTAGGCGAGGTTAGAGGTGAGGTGAGGTGAGGTTAGGTGAGGTTTAGGTTAGGTTAGGTGAGGTTGGTTAGGTTAGGTGAGGTTTAGGCGAGGTTAGGTTAGGTTAGGCGAGGTTTAGGTGAGGTTAGGTGAGGTTTAGGCGAGGTTAGGTTAGGTTAGGTGAGGTTTAGGCGAGGTTAGGTTAGGTGAGGTTTAGGCGAGGTTAGGTTAGGTTAGGTGAGATTTAGGCGAGGTTAGGTTAGGTTAGGTGAGGTTTAGGCGAGTTAGGTTAGGTTAGGTGAGGTTTAGGCGAGGTTAGGTTAGGTGAGGTTTAGGCGAGGTTAAGTTAGGTTAGGTGAGGTTTAGGCGAGGTTAGGTTAGGTTAGGTGAGGTTTAGGCAGGTTAGGTTAGGTTAGGTTTAGGCGAGGTTAGTTAGGTTAGGTGAGGTTTAGGTGAGGTTAGGTTAGGTTAGGTGAGGTTTAGGCGAGGTTAGGATAGGTTAGGTGAGGTTTAGGTGAGGTTAGGTTACGTTAGCGGAGGTTTAGGCGAGGTTAGGTGAGGTTTAGGCGAGGTTAGGTTAGGTTAGGTGAGGTTTAGGCGAGGTTAGGTTAGGTTAGGTGAGGTTTAGGCGAGGTTAGGTTAGGTTAGGTGAGGTTTAGGCGAGGTTAGATTAGGTTAGGCGAGGTTTAGGCGAGGTTAGGTGAGGTTTAGGCAAGGTTAGGTTAGGTTAGGTGAGGTTTAGCGAGGTTAGGTTAGGTTAGGTGAGGTTTAGGCGAGGTTAGGTGAGGTTTAGGCGAGGTTAGGTTAGGTTAGGTGAGGTTTAGGCGAGGTTAGGTTAGGTTAGGTGAGGTTTAGGCGAGGTTAGGTTAGGTTAGGCGAGGTTTAGGCGAGGTTAGGTGAGGTTTAGGCGAGGTTAGGTTAGGTTAGGTGAGGTTTAGGCGAGGTTAGGTTAGGTTAGGTGAGGTTTAGGTGAGGTTGGTTAGGTTAGGTGAGTTTTAGGCGAGGTTAGGTTAGGTTAGGTGAGGTTTAGGCGAGGTTAGGTTAGGTTAGGTGAGGTGTAGGCGAGGTTAGGTTTAGGTTAGGTAAGGTTTAGGGGAGGTTAGGTTAGGTTAGGTGAGGTTTAGGCGAGGTTAGCTTAGGTTAGATGAGGTTTAGGCAAGGTTAGGTTAGGTTAGGTGAGGTTTAGGCGAGGTTAGGTTAGGTTAGGCGAGGTTTAGGCGAGGTTAGGTGAGGTTTAGGCAAGGTTAGGTTAGGTTAGGTGAGGTTTAGCGAGGTTAGGTTAGGTTAGGTGAGGTTTAGGCGAGGTTAGGTTAGGTTAGGTGAGGTTTAGGCGAGGTTAGGTTAGGTTAGGTGAGGTTTAGGCGAGGTTAAGTTAGGTTAGGTGAGGTTTAGGCAAGGTTAGGTTAGGTTAGGTGAGGTTCAGGCGAGGTTCGGTTAGGTTAGGTGAGGTTTAGGTGAGGTTAGGTTAGGTTAGGTGAGGTTTAGGCGAGGTTAGGTTAGGTTAGGTGAGGTTTATGCAAGGTTAGGTTAGGTTAGGTGAGGTTTAGGCGAGGTTAGGTTAGGTTAGGTGAGGTTTAGGCGAGGTTAGGTTAGGTTAGGTGAGGTTTAGGCGAGGTTAGGTTAGGTTAGGTGAGGTTTAGGCGAGGTTAGGTTAGGTTTAGGGGAGGTTAGGTTAGGTTACGTGAGGTTTAGGCGAGGTTAGGATAGGTTAGGTGAGGTTTAGGCAAGGTTAGGTTAGGTTAGGCAAGGTTTAGATGAGGTTGGGTGAGGTTTTGGCGAGGTTAGGTTAGGTTAGGTGAGGTTTAGGCGAGGTTAGGTTAGGTTAGGTGAGGTTTAGGCGAGGTTAGGTTAGGTTAGGTGAGGTTTAGGCGAGTTAGGTTAGGTTAGGTGAGGTTTAGGCGAGGTTAGGTTAGGTTAGGTGAGGTTTAGGCGAGGTTAAGTTAGGTTAGGTGAGGTTTAGGCGAGGTTAGGTTAGGTTATGTAAGGTTTAGGCGAGGTTAGGTTAGGTTAAGTGAGGTTTAGGTGAGGTTAGGTTAGGTTAGGTGAGGTTTAGGCGTGGTTAGGTTAGGTTAGGTTAGGTTAGGCGAGGTTTAGGCGAGGTTAGGTGAGGTTTAGGCAAGGTTAGGTTAGGTTAGGTGAGGTTTAGCGAGGTTAGGTTAGGTTAGGTGAGGTTTAGGCGAGGTTAGGTTAGGTTAGGTGAGGTTTAGGCGAGGTAAGGTTAGGTTAGGTGAGGTTCAGGCAAGGTTCGGTTAGGTTAGGTGAGGTTTAGGCGAGGTTAGGTTAGGTTAGGTGAGGTTTAGGCGAGGTTCGATTAGGTTAGGTGAGGTTTAGGCGAGCTAGGTTAGGTTAGGTGAGGTTTAGGCGAGGTTAGGTTAGGTTAGGTGAGGTTTAGGGGAGTTAGGTTAGGTTAGGTGAGGTTTAGGCTAGGTTAGGTTAGGTTAGGTGAGGTGTAGGCGAGGTTAGGTTAGGTTAGGTGATGTTTAGGTGAGGTTAGGTTAGGTTAGGTAACGTTTAGGCGAGGTTAGGTTAGGTTAGGTGAGGTTTAGGCGAGGTTAGGTGAGGTTTAGGCGAGTTAGGTTAGGTTAGGTGAGGTTTAGGCGAGGTTAGGATAGGTTAGGTGAGGTTTAGGCGAGGTTAGGTTAGGTTAGGCGAGGTTTAGGCAAGGTTAGGTGAGGTTTAGGCAAGGTTAGGTTAGGTGAGGTTTAGCGAGGTTAGGTTAGGTTAGGTGAGGTTTAAGCGAGGTTAGGTTAGGTTAGGTGAGGTTTAGGCGAGGTTAGGTTAGGTTAGGTGAGATTTAGGCGAGGTTAGGTGAGGTTTAGGCGAGGTTAGGTTAGGTTAGGTGAGGTTCAGGCGAGGTTCGGTTAGGTTAGGTGAGGTTTAGGCGAGGTTAGGTTAGGTTAGGTGAGGTTTAGGCGAGGTTAGGTTAGGTTAGGTGAGGTTTAGGCGAGTTAGGTTAGGTTAGGTGAGGTTTAGGCGAGGTTAGGTTAGGTTAGGTGAGGTTTAGGCGAGGTTAGGTTAGGTTAGGCGAGGTTTAGGCGAGGTTAGGTGAGGTTTAGGCAAGGTTAGGTTAGGTTAGGTGAGGTTTAGCGAGGTTAGGTTAGGTTAGGTGAGGTTTAGGCGAGGTTAGGTTAGGTTAAGTGAGGTTTAGGTGAGTTTAGGTTAGGTTAGGTGAGGTTTAGGCGAGGTTAGGTTAGGTTAAGTTAGGTTAGGTAGGGTGGGTACTTCAAATTAACGTGCTAGGCCAATTTGGAGGTCAGATTTGGACTCAGCAGGCCAAAATACATCTAAAAAGTATATTTTAAAATGTCTGTAGCTCCATTTGTAAGAATGCTGGCCACATTTGTAAAAATCAGGCTACAAACCAGTAACTACCTACTAACCTAACATAACTCGCCTAAACCTCACCGAACCTAACCTAACCTCGCCTAAACCTCTAACCTCACCTAACCTAACCGAACCTCGCCTGAACCTCACCTAACCTAACCTAACCTCGCCTAAACCTCACCTAACCTAACCTAACCTCGCCTAAACCTCACCTAACCTAACCTAACCTCGCCTAAACCTCACCTAACCTAACCTAACCTCGCCTAAACCTCACCTAACCTAACCTAACCTTGCTAAACCTCACCTAACCTAACCTAAGCTTGCCTAAACCTCACCTAACCTTGCCTAAACCTCGCCTAACCTAACCTAACCTCGCCTAAACCTCACCTAACCTAACCTAACCTCGCCTAAACCTCACCTAACCTAACCTAACCTCGCCTAAACCTCACCTAACCTAACCTAACCTTGCCTAAACCTCACCTAACCTAACCTAACCTCACCTAAACCTCACCTAACCTAACCTAACCTCGCCTAAACCTCACCTAACCTAACCTAACCTCGCCTAAACCTCACCTAACCTAACCAACCTCACCTAAACCTCACCTAACCTAACCTAACCTCGCCTAAACCTCACCTAACCTAACCTAACCTCGCCTAAACCTCACCTAACCTCGCCTAAACCTCACCTAACCTAACCTAACCTCGCCTAAACCTCACCTAACCTAACCTAACCTCACCTAAACCTCACCTAACCTCGCCTAAACCTCACCTAACCTAACCTAACCTCGCTAAACCTCACCTAACCTAACCTAACCTAACCTCACCTAAACCTCACCTAACCTCGCCTAAACCTCACCTAACCTAACCTAACCTCGCCTAAACCTCACCTAACCTAACCTAACCTCGCCTAAACCTCACCTAACCTAACCTAACCTCACCTAAACCTCACCTAACCTAACCTAACCTCGCCTAAACCTCACCTAACCTAACCTAACCTCACCTAAACCTCACCTAACCTAACCTAACCTCGCCTAAACCTCACCTAACCTAACCTAACCTCGCCTAAACCTCACCTAACCTAACCTAACCTCGCCTAAACCTCACCTAACCTAACCTAACCTCGCCTAAACCTCACCTAACCTAACCTAACCTCGCCTAAACCTCACCTAACCTAACCTAACCTCGCCTAAACCTCACCTAACCTAACCTAACCTCACCTAAACCTCACCTAACCTAACCTAACCTCGCCTAAACCTCACCTAACCTAACCTAACCTCGCCTAAACCTCACCTAACCTAACCTAACCTCGCCTAAACCTCACCTAACCTAACCTAACCTCGCCTAAACCTCACCTAACCTAACCTAACCTCGCCTAAACCTCACCTAACCTAACCTAACCTCGCCTAAACCTCACCTAACCTAACCTAACCTCGCCTAAACCTCACCTAACCTAACCTAACCTCGCCTAAACCTCACCTAACCTAACCTAACTCGCCTAAACCTCACCTAACCTAACCTAACCTCGCCTAAACCTCACCTAACCTAACCTAACCTCGCCTAAACCTCACCTAACCTAACCTAACCTCGCCTAAACCTCACCTAACCTAACCTAACCTCGCCTAAACCTCACCTAACCTAACCTAACCTCGCCTAAACCTCACCTAACCTAACCTAACCTCGCCTAAACCTCACCTAACCTAACCTAACCTCGCCTAAACCTCACCTAACCTAACCTAACCTCACTAAACCTCACCTAACCTAACCTAACCTCGCCTAAACCTCACCTAACCTCACCTAAACCTCGCCTAACCTAACCTAACCTCGCCTAAACCTCACCTAACCTAACCTAACCTCGCCTAAACCTCACCTAACCTAACCTAACCTCGCCTAAACCTCACCTAACCTCACCTAAACCTCACCTAACCTAACCTAACCTCACCTAAACCTCACCTAACCTAACCTAACCTCGCCTAAACCTCACCTAACCTAACCTAACCTCGCTAAACCTCACCTAACCTAACCTAACCTTGCCTAAACCTCACCTAACCTCGCCTAAACCTCGCCTAACCTAACCTAACCTCGCCTAAACCTCACCTAACCTAACCTAACCTCGCCTAAACCTCACCTAACCTAACCTAACCTCGCCTAAACCTCACCTAACCTAACCTAACCTCGCCTAAACCTCACCTAACCTAACCTAACCTCGCCTAAACCTCACCTAACCTAACCTAACCTTGCCTAAACCTCACCTAACCTAACCTAACTCGCCTAAACCTCACCTAACCTAACCTAACCTCGCCTAAACCTCACCTAACCTAACCTAACCTCGCCTAAACCTCACCTAACCTAACCTAACCTCGCCTAAACCTCACCTAACCTAACCTAACCTCGCTAAACCTCACCTAACCTAACCTAACCTTGCCTAAACCTCACCTAACCTCGCCTAAACCTCGCCTAACCTAACCTAACCTCACCTAAACCTCACCTAACCTAACCTAACCTCGCCTAAACCTCACCTAACCTAACCTAACCTCACCTAAACCTCACCTAACCTAACCTAACCTCGCCTAAACCTCACCTAACCTAACCTAACCTCGCCTAAACCTCACCTAACCTAAGCTAACTCGCCTAAACCTCACCTAACCTAACCTAACCTTGCCTAAACCTCACCTAACCTAACCTAACCTCGCCTAAACCTCACCTAACCTAACCTAACCTCACCTAAACCTCACCTAACCTAACTAACCTCGCCTAAACCTCACCTAACCTAACCTAACCTGCCTAAACCTCACCTAACCTAACCTAACCTCGCCTAAACCTCACCTAACCTAACCTAACCTCGCCTAAACCTCACCTAACCTAACCTAACCTCGCCTAAACCTCACCTAACCTAACCTAACTCGCCTAAACCTCACCTAACCTAACCTAACCTCGCCTAAACCTCACCTAACCTAACCTAACCTCGCCTAAACCTCACCTAACCTAACCAACCTCGCCTAAACCTCACCTAACCTAACCTAACCTCGCCTAAACCTCACCTAACCTAACCTAACCTCGCCTAAACCTCACCTAACCTCACCTAAACCTCGCCTAACCTAACCTAACCTCGCCTAAACCTCACCTAACCTAACCTAACCTCGCCTAAACCTCACCTAACCTCGCCTAAACCTCACCTAACCTAACCTAACCTCACCTAAACCTCACCTAACCTAACCTAACCTCGCCTAAACCTCACCTAACCTAACCTAACCTCGCTAAACCTCACCTAACCTAACCTAACCTTGCCTAAACCTCACCTAACCTCGCCTAAACCTCACCTAACCTAACCTAACCTCGCCTAAACCTCACCTAACCTAACCTAACCTCGCCTAAACCTCACCTAACCTAACCTAACCTCGCCTAAACCTCACCTAACCTAACCTAACCTCGCCTAAACCTCACCTAACCTAACCTAACCTCGCCTAAACCTCACCTAACCTAACCTAACCTCGCCTAAACCTCACCTAACCTAACCTAACCTCGCCTAAACCTCACCTAACCTAACCTAACCTCACCTAAACCTCACCTAACCTAACCTAACCTCGCCTAAACCTCACCTAACCTAACCTAACCTCGCCTAAACCTCACCTAACCTAACCTAACCTCGCCTAAACCTCACCTAACCTAACCTAACCTCGCCTAAACCTCACCTAACCTAACCTAACCTCGCCTAAACCTCACCTAACCTAACCTAACCTCGCCTAAACCTCACCTAACCTAACCTAACCTCGCCTAAACCTCACCTAACCTAACCTAACCTCGCCTAAACCTCACCTAACCTAACCTAACCTCGCCTAAACCTCACCTAACCTAACCTAACCTCGCCTAAACCTCACCTAACCTAACCTAACCTCGCCTAAACCTCACCTAACCTAACCTAACCTCGCCTAAACCTCACCTAACCTAACCTAACCTCGCCTAAACCTCACCTAACCTAACCTACCTCGCCTAAACCTCACCTAACCTAACCTAACCTCGCCTAAACCTCACCTAACCTAACCTAACCTCGCCTAAACCTCACCTAACCTAACCTAACCTCGCCTAAACCTCACCTAACCTAACCTAACCTCGCCTAAACCTCACCTAACCTAACCTAACCTCGCCTAAACCTCACCTAACCTAACCTAACCTCGCCTAAACCTCACCTAACCTAACCTAACCTCGCCTAAACCTCACCTAACCTAACCTAACCTCGCCTAAACCTCACCTAACCTAACCTAACCTCGCCTAAACCTCACCTAACCTAACCTAACCTCGCCTAAACCTCACCTAACCTAACCTAACCTCGCCTAAACCTCACCTAACCTAACCTAACCTCGCCTAAACCTCACCTAACCTAACCTAACCTCGCCTAAACCTCACCTAACCTAACCTAACCTCGCCTAAACCTCACCTAACCTAACCTAACCTCGCCTAAACCTCACCTAACCTAACCTAACCTCGCCTAAACCTCACCTAACCTAACCTAACCTCGCCTAAACCTCACCTAACCTAACCTAACCTCGCCTAAACCTCACCTAACCTAACCTAACCTCGCCTAAACCTCACCTAACCTAACCTAACCTCGCCTAAACCTCACCTAACCTAACTAACCTCGCCTAAACCTCACCTAACCTAACCTAACCTCGCCTAAACCTCACCTAACCTAACCTAACTCGCCTAAACCTCACCTAACCTAACCTAACCTCGCCTAAACCTCACCTAACCTAACCTAACCTCGCCTAAACCTCACCTAACCTAACCTAACCTCGCCTAAACCTCACCTAACCTAACCTAACCTCGCCTAAACCTCACCTAACCTAACCTAACTCGCCTAAACCTCACCTAACCTAACCTAACCTCGCCTAAACCTCACCTAACCTAACCTAACCTCGCCTAAACCTCACCTAACCTAACCTAACCTCGCCTAAACCTCACCTAACCTAACCTAACCTCGCCTAAACCTCACCTAACCTAACCTAACCTCGCCTAAACCTCACCTAACCTAACCTAACCTCGCCTAAACCTCACCTAACCTAACCTAACCTCGCCTAAACCTCACCTAACCTAACCTAACCTCGCCTAAACCTCACCTAACCTAACCTAACCTCGCCTAAACCTCACCTAACCTCGCCTAAACCTCACCTAACCTAACCTAACCTCGCCTAAACCTCACCTAACCTCGCCTAAACCTCACCTAACCTAACCTAACCTCGCCTAAACCTCACCTAACCTAACCTAACCTCGCCTAAACCTCACCTAACCTAACCTAACCTCGCCTAAACCTCACCTAACCTAACCTAACCTCGCCTAAACCTCACCTAACCTAACCTAACCTCGCCTAAACCTCACCTAACCTAACCTAACCTCGCCTAAACCTCACCTAACCTAACCTAACCTCGCCTAAACCTCACCTAACCTAACCTAACCTCGCCTAAACCTCACCTAACCTAACCTAACCTCGCCTAAACCTCACCTAACCTAACCTAACCTCGCCTAAACCTCACCTAACCTAACCTAACCTCGCCTAAACCTCACCTAACCTAACCTAACCTCGCCTAAACCTCACCTAACCTAACCTAACCTCGCCTAAACCTCACCTAACCTAACCTAACCTCGCCTAAACCTCACCTAACCTAACCTAACCTCGCCTAAACCTCACCTAACCTAACCTAACCTCGCCTAAACCTCACCTAACCTAACCTAACCTCGCCTAAACCTCACCTAACCTAACCTAACCTCGCCTAAACCTCACCTAACCTAACCTAACTCGCCTAAACCTCACCTAACCTAACCTAACCTCGCCTAAACCTCACCTAACCTAACCTAACCTCGCCTAAACCTCACCTAACCTAACCTAACCTCGCCTAAACCTCACCTAACCTAACCTAACCTCGCCTAAACCTCACCTAACCTAACCTAACCTCGCCTAAACCTCACCTAACCTAACCTAACCTCGCCTAAACCTCACCTAACCTAACCTAACCTCGCCTAAACCTCACCTAACCTAACCTAACCTCGCCTAAACCTCACCTAACCTAACCTAACCTCGCCTAAACCTCACCTAACCTAACCTAACCTCGCCTAAACCTCACCTAACCTAACCTAACCTCGCCTAAACCTCACCTAACCTAACCTAACCTCGCCTAAACCTCACCTAACCTAACCTCGCCTAAACCTCACCTAACCTAACCTAACCTCGCCTAAACCTCACCTAACCTAACCTAACCTCGCCTAAACCTCACCTAACCTAACCTAACCTCGCCTAAACCTCACCTAAACTAACCTAACCTCACCTAAACCTCACCTAACCTAACTAACCTCGCCTAAACCTCACCTAACCTAACCTAACCTCGCCTAAACCTAACCTAACCTAACCTCGCCTAAACCTCACCTAACCTAACCTAACCTCGCCTAAACCTCACCTAACCTAACCTAACCTCGCCTAAACCTCACCTAACCTAACCTAACCTCGCCTAAACCTCACCTAACCTAACCTAACCTCGCCTAAACCTCACCTAACCTAACCTAACCTCGCCTAAACCTCACCTAACCTAACCTAACCTCGCCTAAACCTCACCTAACCTAACCTAACCTCGCCTAAACCACCTAACCTAACCTAACCTCGCCTAAACCTCACCTAACCTAACCTAACCTCGCCTAAACCTCACCTAACCTAACCTAACCTCGCCTAAACCTCACCTAACCTAACCTAACCTCGCCTAAACCTCACCTAACCTAACCTAACCTCGCCTAAACCTCACCTAACCTAACCTAACCTCGCCTAAACCTCACCTAACCTAACCTAACCTCGCCTAAACCTCACCTAACCTAACCTAACCTCGCCTAAACCTCACCTAACCTAACCTAACCTCGCCTAAACCTCACCTAACCTAACCTAACCTCGCCTAAACCTCACCTAACCTAACCTAACCTCGCCTAAACCTCACCTAACCTAACCTAACCTCGCCTAAACCTCACCTAACCTAACCATCTTGCCTAAACCTCACCTAACCTAACCTAACCTCGCCTAAACCTCACCTAACCTAACCTAACCTCGCCTAAACCTCACCTAACCTAACCTAACCTCGCCTAAACCTCACCTAACCTAACCTAACCTCGCCTAAACCTCACCTAACCTAACCTAACCTCGCCTAAACCTCACCTAACCTAACCTAACCTCGCCTAAACCTCACCTAACCTAACCTAACCTCGCCTAAACCTCACCTAACCTAACCTAACCTCGCCTAAACCTCACCTAACCTAACCTAACCTCGCCTAAACCTCACCTAACCTAACCTAACCTCGCCTAAACCTCACCTAACCTAACCTAACCTCGCCTAAACCTCACCTAACCTAACCTAACCTCGCCTAAACCTCACCTAACCTAACCTAACCTCGCTAAACCTCACCTAACCTAACCTAACCTCGCCTAAACCTCACCTAACCTCGCCTAAACCTCACCTAACCTAACCTAACCTCGCCTAAACCTCACCTAACCTAACCTAACCTCGCCTAAACCTCACCTAACCTAACCTAACCTCGCCTAAACCTCACCTAACCTAACCTAACCTCGCCTAAACCTCACCTAACCTAACCTAACCTCGCCTAAACCTCACCTAACCTAACCTAACCTCGCCTAAACCTCACCTAACCTAACCTAACCTCGCCTAAACCTCACCTAACCTAACCTAACCTCGCTAAACCTCACCTAACCTAACCTAACCTTGCCTAAACCTCACCTAACCTCGCCTAAACCTCACCTAACCTAACCTAACCTCGCCTAAACCTCACCTAACCTAACCTAACCTCGCCTAAACCTCACCTAACCTAACCTAACCTCGCCTAAACCTCACCTAACCTAACCTAACCTCGCCTAAACCTCACCTAACCTAACCTAACCTCGCCTAAACCTCACCTAACCTAACCTAACTCGCCTAAACCTCACCTAACCTAACCTAACCTCGCCTAAACCTCACCTAACCTAACCTAACCTCGCCTAAACCTCACCTAACCTAACCTAACCTCGCCTAAACCTCACCTAACCTCGCCTAAACCTCACCTAACCTAACCTAACCTCGCCTAAACCTCACCTAACCTAACCTATCCTCGCCTAAACCTCACCTAACCTAACCTCACCTAAACCTCACCTAACCAAACCAGCTTGCCTAAACCTCACCTAACCTAACGTAACCTCACCTAAACCTCACCTAACCTAACCTAACCTCGCCTAAACCTCACCTAACCTAACCTAACCTCGCCTAAACCTCACCTAACCTAACCTAACCTCCCATAAACCTCACCTAACCTAACCTAACCTCGCCTAAACCTCACCTAACCTAACCTAACCTCGCCTAAACCTCACCTAACCTAACCTAACCTCGCCTAAACCTCACCTAACCTAACCTAACCTCGCCTAAACCTCACCTAACCTAACCTAACCTCGCCTAAACCTCACCTAACCTAACCTAACCTCGCCTAAACCTCACCTAACCTAACCTAACCTCGCCTAAACCTCACCTAACCTAACCTAACCTCGCCTAAACCTCACCTAACCTAACGCCGCCTAAACCTCACCTAACCTAACCTAACCTCGCCTAAACCTCACCTAACCTAACCTAACCTCGCCTAAACCTCACCTAACCTAACCTAACCTCGCCTAAACCTCACCTAACCTAACCTAACCTCGCCTAAACCTCACCTAACCTAACCTAACCTCGCCTAAACCTCACCTAACCTAAGCTCGCCTAAACCTCACCTAACCTAACCTAACCTCGCCTAAACCTCACCTAACCTAACCTAACTCGCCTAAACCTCACCTAACCTAACCTAACCTCGCCTAAACCTCACCTAACCTAACCTAACCTCGCCTAAACCTCACCTAACCTAACCTAACCTCGCCTAAACCTCACCTAACCTAACCTAACCTCGCCTAAACCTCACCTAACCTAACCTAACCTCGCCTAAACCTCACCTAACCTAACCTAACTCGCCTAACCTCACCTAACCTAACCTAACCTCGCCTAAACCTCACCTAACCTAACCTAACCTCGCCTAAACCTCACCTAACCTAACCTAACCTCGCCTAAACCTCACCTAACCTAACCTAACCTCGCCTAAACCTCACCTAACCTAACCTAACCTCGCCTAAACCTCACCTAACCTAACCTAACCTCGCCTAAACCTCACCTAACCTAACCTAACCTCGCCTAAACCTCACCTAACCTAACCTAACCTCCTAAACCTCACCTAACCTAACCTAACCTCGCCTAAACCTCACCTAACCTCACCTAAACCTCACCTAACCTAACCTAACCTCGCCTAAACCTCACCTAACCTAACCTAACCTCGCCTAAACCTCACCTAACCTAACCTAACCTCGCCTAAACCTCACCTAACCTCACCTAAACCTCACCTAACCTAACCTAACCTCGCCTAAACCTCACCTAACCTAACCTAACCTCGCCTAAACCTCACCTAACCTAACCTAACCTCGCTAAACCTCACCTAACCTAACCTAACCTCGCCTAAACCTCACCTAACCTCGCCTAAACCTCACCTAACCTAACCTAACCTCGCCTAAACCTCACCTAACCTAACCTAACCTCGCCTAAACCTCACCTAACCTAACCTAACCTCGCCTAAACCTCACCTAACCTAACCTAACCTCGCCTAAACCTCACCTAACCTAACCTAACCTCGCCTAAACCTCAACTAACCTAACCTCGCCTAAACCTCACCTAACCTAACCTAACCTCGCCTAAACCTCACCTAACCTAACCTAACCTCGCCTAAACCTCACCTAACCTAACCTAACCTCGCCTAAACCTCACCTAACCTAACCTAACCTCGCCTAAACCTCACCTAACCTAACCTAACCTCGCCTAAACCTCACCTAACCTAACCTAACCTCGCCTAAACCTCACCTAACCTAACCTAACCTCGCCTAAACCTCACCTAACCTAACCTAACCTCGCCTAACCTAACCTAACCTCACCTAAACCTCACCTAACCTAACCTAACCTCGCCTAAACCTCACCTAACCTAACCTAACCTCGCCTAAACCTCACCTAACCTAACCTAACCTCGCCTAAACCTCACCTAACCTAACCTAACCTCGCCTAAACCTCACCTAACCTAACCTAACTCGCCTAAACCTCACCTAACCTAACCTAACCTCGCCTAAACCTCACCTAACCTAACCTAACCTCGCCTAAACCTCACCTAACCTAACCTAACCTCGCCTAAACCTCACCTAACCTAACCTAACCTCGCCTAAACCTCACCTAACCTAACCTAACCTCGCCTAAACCTCACCTAACCTAACCTAACCTCGCCTAAACCTCACCTAACCTAACCTAACCTCGCCTAAACCTCACCTAACCTAACCTAACCTCGCCTAAACCTCACCTAACCTAACCTAACCTCGCCTAAACCTCACCTAACCTAACCTAACCTCGCCTAAACCTCACCTAACCTAACCTAACCTCGCCTAAACCTCACCTAACCTAACCTAACCTCGCCTAAACCTCACCTAACCTAACCTAACCTCGCCTAAACCTCACCTAACCTAACCTAACCTCGCCTAAACCTCACCTAACCTCACCTAAACCTCACCTAACCTAACCTAACCTCGCCTAAACCTCACCTAACCTAACCTAACCTCGCCTAAACCTCACCTAACCTCGCCTAAACCTCACCTAACCTAACCTAACCTCACCTAAACCTCACCTAACCTAACCTAACCTCGCCTAAACCTCACCTAACCTAACCTAACCTCGCTAAACCTCACCTAACCTAACCTAACCTCGCCTAAACCTCACCTAACCTAACCTCGCCTAAACCTCACCTAACCTAACCTAACCTCGCCTAAACCTCACCTAACCTAACCTAACCTCGCCTAAACCTCACCTAACCTAACCTAACCTCGCCTAAACCTCACCTAACCTAACCTAACCTCGCCTAAACCTCACCTAACCTAACCTAACCTCGCCTAAACCTCACCTAACCTAACCTAACCTCGCCTAAACCTCACCTAACCTAACCTAACCTCGCCTAAACCTCACCTAACCTAACCTAACCTCGCCTAAACCTCACCTAACCTAACCTAACCTCGCCTAAACCTCACCTAACCTAACCTAACCTCGCCTAAACCTCACCTAACCTAACCTAACCTCGCCTAAACCTCACCTAACCTAACCTAACCTCGCCTAAACCTCACCTAACCTAACCTAACCTCGCCTAAACCTCACCTAACCTAACCTAACCTCGCCTAAACCTCACCTAACCTAACCTAACCTCGCCTAAACCTCACCTAACCTAACCTAACCTCGCCTAAACCTCACCTAACCTAACCTAACCTCGCCTAAACCTCACCTAACCTAACCTAACCTCGCCTAAACCTCACCTAACCTAACCTAACCTCGCCTAAACCTCACCTAACCTAACCTAACCTCGCCTAAACCTCACCTAACCTAACCTAACCTCGCCTAAACCTCACCTAACCTAACCTAACCTCGCCTAAACCTCACCTAACCTAACCTAACCTCGCCTAAACCTCACCTAACCTAACCTAACCTCGCCTAAACCTCACCTAACCTAACCTAACCTCGCCTAAACCTCACCTAACCTAACCTAACCTCCTAAACCTCACCTAACCTAACCTAACCTCGCCTAAACCTCACCTAACCTAACCTAACCTCGCCTAAACCTCACCTAACCTAACCTAACCTCGCCTAAACCTCACCTAACCTAACCTAACCTCGCCTAAACCTCACCTAACCTAACCTAACCTCGCCTAAACCTCACCTAACCTAACCTAACCTCGCCTAAACCTCACCTAACCTAACCTAACCTCGCCTAAACCTCACCTAACCTAACCTAACCTCGCCTAAACCTCACCTAACCTAACCTAACCTCGCCTAAACCTCACCTAACCTAACCTAACCTCGCCTAAACCTCACCTAACCTAACCTAACCTCGCCTAAACCTCACCTAACCTAACCTAACCTCGCCTAAACCTCACCTAACCTAACCTAACCTCGCCTAAACCTCACCTAACCTAACCTAACCTCGCCTAAACCTCACCTAACCTAACCTAACCTCGCCTAAACCTCACCTAACCTAACCTAACCTCGCCTAAACCTCACCTAACCTAACCTAACCTCGCCTAAACCTCACCTAACCTAACCTAACCTCGCCTAAACCTCACCTAACCTAACCTAACCTCGCCTAAACCTCACCTAACCTAACCTAACCTCGCCTAAACCTCACCTAACCTAACCTAACCTCGCCTAAACCTCACCTAACCTAACCTAACCTCGCCTAAACCTCACCTAACCTAACCTAACCTCGCCTAAACCTCACCTAACCTAACCTAACCTCGCCTAAACCTCACCTAACCTAACCTAACCTCGCCTAAACCTCACCTAACCTAACCTAACCTCGCCTAAACCTCACCTAACCTAACCTAACCTCGCCTAAACCTCACCTAACCTAACCTAACCTCGCCTAAACCTCACCTAACCTAACCTAACCTCGCCTAAACCTCACCTAACCTAACCTCGCCTAAACCTCACCTAACCTAACCTAACCTCGCCTAAACCTCACCTAACCTAACCTAACCTCGCCTAAACCTCACCTAACCTAACCTAACCTCGCCTAAACCTCACCTAACCTAACCTAACCTCGCCTAAACCTCACCTAACCTAACCTAACCTCGCCTAAACCTCACCTAACCTAACCTAACCTCGCCTAAACCTCACCTAACCTAACCTAACCTCGCCTAAACCTCACCTAACCTAACCTAACCTCGCCTAAACCTCACCTAACCTAACCTAACCTCGCCTAAACCTCACCTAACCTAACCTAACCTCGCCTAAACCTCACCTAACCTAACCTAACCTCGCCTAAACCTCACCTAACCTAACCTAACCTCGCCTAAACCTCACCTAACCTAACCTAACCTCGCCTAAACCTCACCTAACCTAACCTAACCTCGCCTAAACCTCACCTAACCTAACCTAACCTCGCCTAAACCTCACCTAACCTAACCTAACCTCGCCTAAACCTCACCTAACCTAACCTAACCTCGCCTAAACCTCACCTAACCTAACCTAACCTCGCCTAAACCTCACCTAACCTAACCTAACCTCGCCTAAACCTCACCTAACCTAACCTAACCTCGCCTAAACCTCACCTAACCTAACCTAACCTCGCCTAAACCTCACCTAACCTAACCTAACCTCGCCTAAACCTCACCTAACCTAACCTAACCTCGCCTAAACCTCACCTAACCTAACCTAACCTCGCCTAAACCTCACCTAACCTAACCTAACCTCGCCTAAACCTCACCTAACCTAACCTAACCTCGCCTAAACCTCACCTAACCTAACCTAACCTCGCCTAAACCTCACCTAACCTAACCTAACCTCGCCTAAACCTCACCTAACCTAACCTAACCTCGCCTAAACCTCACCTAACCTAACCTAACCTCGCCTAAACCTCACCTAACCTAACCTAACCTCGCCTAAACCTCACCTAACCTAACCTAACCTCGCCTAAACCTCACCTAACCTCGCCTAAACCTCACCTAACCTAACCTAACCTCGCCTAAACCTCACCTAACCTAACCTAACCTGCCTAAACCTCACCTAACCTAACCTAACCTCGCCTAAACCTCACCTAACCTAACCTAACCTCGCCTAAACCTCACCTAACCTAACCTAACCTCGCCTAAACCTCACCTAACCTAACCTAACCTCGCCTAAACCTCACCTAACCTAACCTAACCTCGCCTAAACCTCACCTAACCTAACCTAACCTCGCCTAAACCTCACCTAACCTAACCTAACCTCGCCTAAACCTCACCTAACCTAACCTAACCTCGCCTAAACCTCACCTAACCTAACCTAACCTCGCCTAACCTAACCTAACCTAACCTCGCCTAAACCTCACCTAACCTAACCTAACCTCGCCTAAACCTCACCTAACCTAACCTAACCTCGCCTAAACCTCACCTAACCTAACCTAACCTCGCCTAAACCTCACCTAACCTAACCTAACCTCGCCTAAACCTCACCTAACCTAACCTAACCTCGCCTAAACCTCACCTAACCTAACCTAACCTCGCCTAAACCTCACCTAACCTAACCTAACCTCGCCTAAACCTCACCTAACCTAACCTAACCTCGCCTAAACCTCACCTAACCTCGCCTAAACCTCACCTAACCTAACCTAACCTCGCCTAAACCTCACCTAACCTAACCTAACCTCGCCTAAACCTCACCTAACCTAACCTAACCTCGCCTAAACCTCACCTAACCTAACCTAACCTCGCCTAAACCTCACCTAACCTAACCTAACCTCGCCTAAACCTCACCTAACCTAACCTAACCTCGCCTAAACCTCACCTAACCTAACCTAACCTCGCCTAAACCTCACCTAACCTAACCTAACCTCGCCTAAACCTCACCTAACCTAACCTAACCTCGCCTAAACCTCACCTAACCTCGCCTAAACCTCACCTAACCTAACCTAACCTCGCCTAAACCTCACCTAACCTAACCTAACCTCGCCTAAACCTCACCTAACCTAACCTAACCTCGCCTAAACCTCACCTAACCTAACCTAACCTCGCCTAAACCTCACCTAACCTAACCTAACCTCGCCTAAACCTCACCTAACCTAACCTAACCTCGCCTAAACCTCACCTAACCTAACCTAACCTCGCCTAAACCTCACCTAACCTAACCTAACCTCGCCTAAACCTCACCTAACCTAACCTAACCTCGCCTAAACCTCACCTAACCTAACCTAACCTCGCCTAAACCTCACCTAACCTAACCTAACCTCGCCTAAACCTCACCTAACCTAACCTAACCTCGCCTAAACCTCACCTAACCTAACCTAACCTCGCCTAAACCTCACCTAACCTAACCTAACCTCGCCTAAACCTCACCTAACCTAACCTAACCTCGCCTAAACCTCACCTAACCTAACCTAACCTCGCCTAAACCTCACCTAACCTAACCTAACCTCGCCTAAACCTCACCTAACCTAACCTAACCTCGCCTAAACCTCACCTAACCTAACCTAACCTCGCCTAAACCTCACCTAACCTAACCTAACCTCGCCTAAACCTCACCTAACCTAACCTAACCTCGCCTAAACCTCACCTAACCTAACCTAACCTCGCCTAAACCTCACCTAACCTAACCTAACCTCGCCTAAACCTCACCTAACCTAACCTAACCTCGCCTAAACCTCACCTAACCTAACCTAACCTCGCCTAAACCTCACCTAACCTAACCTAACCTCGCCTAAACCTCACCTAACCTAACCTAACCTCGCCTAAACCTCACCTAACCTAACCTAACCTCGCCTAAACCTCACCTAACCTAACCTAACCTCGCCTAAACCTCACCTAACCTAACCTAACCTCGCCTAAACCTCACCTAACCTAACCTAACCTCGCCTAAACCTCACCTAACCTAACCTAACCTCGCCTAAACCTCACCTAACCTAACCTAACCTCGCCTAAACCTCACCTAACCTAACCTAACCTCGCCTAAACCTCACCTAACCTAACCTAACCTCGCCTAAACCTCACCTAACCTAACCTAACCTCGCCTAAACCTCACCTAACCTAACCTAACCTCGCCTAAACCTCACCTAACCTCCTAAACCTCACCTAACCTAACCTAACCTCGCCTAAACCTCACCTAACCTAACCTAACCTCGCCTAAACCTCACCTAACCTAACCTAACCTCGCCTAAACCTCACCTAACCTAACCTAACCTCGCCTAAACCTCACCTAACCTAACCTAACCTCGCCTAAACCTAACCTAACCTCGCCTAAACCTCACCTAACCTAACCTAACCTCGCCTAAACCTCACCTAACCTAACCTAACCTCGCCTAAACCTCACCTAACCTAACCTAACCTCGCCTAAACCTCACCTAACCTAACCTAACCTCGCCTAAACCTCACCTAACCTAACCTAACCTCGCCTAAACCTCACCTAACCTAACCTAACCTCGCCTAAACCTCACCTAACCTAACCTAACCTCGCCTAAACCTCACCTAACCTAACCTAACCTCGCCTAAACCTCACCTAACCTAACCTAACCTCGCCTAAACCTCACCTAACCTAACCTAACCTCGCCTAACCTCACCTAACCTAACCTAACCTCGCCTAAACCTCACCTAACCTAACCTAACCTCGCCTAAACCTCACCTAACCTAACCTAACCTCGCCTAAACCTCACCTAACCTAACCTAACCTCGCCTAAACCTCACCTAACCTAACCTAACCTCGCCTAAACCTCGCCTAACCTAACCTAACCTCGCCTAAACCTCACCTAACCTAACCTAACTTCTCCTAAACCTCACCTAACCTAACCTAACCTCGCCTAAACCTCACCTAACCTAACCTAACCTCGCCTAAACCTCACCTAACCTAACCTAACCTCGCCTAAACCTCACCTAACCTAACCTCGCCTAAACCTCACCTAACCTAACCTAACCTCGCCTAAACCTCACCTAACCTAACCTAACCTCGCCTAAACCTCACCTAACCTAACCTAACCTCGCCTAAACCTCACCTAACCTAACCTAACCTCGCCTAAACCTCACCTAACCTAACCTAACCTCGCCTAAACCTCACCTAACCTAACCTAACCTAAACCTCACCTAACCTAACCTAACCTCGCCTAAACCTCACCTAACCTAACCTAACCTCGCCTAAACCTCACCTAACCTAACCTAACCTCGCCTAAACCTCACCTAACCTAACCTAACCTCGCCTAAACCTCACCTAACCTAACCTAACCTCGCCTAAACCTCACCTAACCTAACCTAACCTCGCCTAAACCTCACCTAACCTAACCTAACCTCGCCTAAACCTCACCTAACCTAACCTAACCTAACCTCGCCTAAACCTCACCTAACCTAACCTAACCTCGCCTAAACCTCACCTAACCTAACCTAAACCTCGCCTAACCTAACCTAACCTCGCCTAAACCTCACCTAACCTAACCTAACCTCGCCTAAACCTCACCTAACCTCGCCTAAACCTCACCTAACCTAACCTAACCTCGCCTAAACCTCACCTAACCTAACCTAACCTCGCCTAAACCTCACCTAACCTAACCTAACCTCGCCTAAACCTCACCTAACCTAACCTAACCTCGCCTAAACCTCACCTAACCTAACCTAACCTCGCCTAAACCTCACCTAACCTAACCTAACCTCGCCTAAACCTCACCTAACCTAACCTAACCTCGCCTAAACCTCACCTAACCTAACCTAACCTCGCCTAAACCTCACCTAACCTAACCTAACCTCGCCTAAACCTCACCTAACCTAACCTAACCTCGCCTAAACCTCACCTAACCTAACCTAACCTCGCCTAAACCTCACCTAACCTAACCTAACCTCGCCTAAACCTCACCTAACCTAACCTAACCTCGCCTAAACCTCACCTAACCTAACCTAACCTCGCCTAAACCTCACCTAACCTAACCTAACCTCGCCTAAACCTCACCTAACCTAACCTAACCTCGCCTAAACCTCACCTAACCTAACCTAACCTCGCCTAAACCTCACCTAACCTAACCTAACCTCGCCTAAACCTCACCTAACCTAACCTAACCTCGCCTAAACCTCACCTAACCTAACCTAACCTCGCCTAAACCTCACCTAACCTAACCTAACCTCGCCTAAACCTCACCTAACCTAACCTAACCTAACCTAACCTCGCCTAAACCTCACCTAACCTAACCTAACCTCGCCTAAACCTCACCTAACCTAACCTAACCTCGCCTAAACCTCACCTAACCTAACCTAACCTCGCCTAAACCTCACCTAACCTAACCTAACCTAACCTAACCTCGCCTAAACCTCACCTAACCTAACCTAACCTCGCCTAAACCTCACCTAACCTAACCTAACCTCGCCTAAACCTCACCTAACCTAACCTAACCTCGCCTAAACCTCACCTAACCTAACCTAACCTCGCCTAAACCTCACCTAACCTAACCTAACCTCGCCTAAACCTCACCTAACCTAACCTAACCTCGCCTAAACCTCACCTAACCTAACCTAACCTAACCTCGCCTAAACCTCACCTAACCTAACCTAACCTCGCCTAAACCTCACCTAACCTAACCTACCTCGCCTAAACGTCACCTAACCTAACCTAACCTCGCCTAACCTCGCCTAAACCTCACCTAACCTAACCTAACCTCGCCTAAACCTCACCTAACCTAACCTAACCTCGCCTAAACCTCACCTAACCTAACCTAACCTCGCCTAAACCTCACCTAACCTAACCTAACCTCGCCTAAACCTCACCTAACCTAACCTAACCTCGCCTAAACCTCACCTAACCTAACCTAACCTCGCCTAAACCTCACCTAACCTAACCTAACCTCGCCTAAACCTCACCTAACCTAACCTAACCTCGCCTAAACCTCACCTAACCTAACCTAACCTCGCCTAAACCTCACCTAACCTAACCTAACCTCGCCTAAACCTCACCTAACCTAACCTAACCTCGCCTAAACCTCACCTAACCTAACCTAACCTCGCCTAAACCTCACCTAACCTAACCTAACCTCGCCTAAACCTCACCTAACCTAACCTAACCTCGCCTAAACCTCACCTAACCTAACCTAACCTCGCCTAAACCTCACCTAACCTAACCTAACCTCGCCTAAACCTCACCTAACCTAACCTAACCTCGCCTAAACCTCACCTAACCTAACCTAACCTCGCCTAAACCTCACCTAACCTAACCTAACCTCGCCTAAACCTCACCTAACCTAACCTAACCTCGCCTAAACCTCACCTAACCTAACCTAACCTCGCCTAAACCTCACCTAACCTAACCTAACCTCGCCTAAACCTCACCTAACCTAACCTAACCTCACCTAAACCTCACCTAACCTAACCTAACCTCGCCTAAACCTCACCTAACCTAACCTAACCTCGCCTAAACCTCACCTAACCTAACCTAACCTCGCCTAAACCTCACCTAACCTAACCTAACCTCGCCTAAACCTCACCTAACCTAACCTAACCTCGCCTAAACCTCACCTAACCTAACCTAACCTCGCCTAAACCTCACCTAACCTAACCTAACCTCGCCTAAACCTCACCTAACCTAACCTACCTCGCCTAAACGTCACCTAACCTAACCTAACCTCGCCTAAACCTCACCTAACCTAACCTAACCTCGCCTAAACCTCACCTAACCTAACCTAACCTCGCCTAAACCTCACCTAACCTAACCTAACCTCGCCTAAACCTCACCTAACCTAACCTAACCTCGCCTAAACCTCACCTAACCTAACCTAACCTCGCCTAAACCTCACCTAACCTAACCTCGCCTAAACCTCACCTAACCTAACCTAACCTCGCCTAAACCTCACCTAACCTAACCTAACCTCGCCTAAACCTCACCTAACCTAACCTAACCTCGCCTAAACCTCACCTAACCTAACCTAACCTCGCCTAAACCTCACCTAACCTAACCTAACCTCGCCTAAACCTCACCTAACCTAACCTAACCTCGCCTAAACCTCACCTAACCTAACCTAACCTCGCCTAAACCTCACCTAACCTAACCTAACCTCGCCTAAACCTCACCTAACCTAACCTAACCTCTCCTAAACCTCACCTAACCTAACCTAACCTTGCCTAAACCTCACCTAACCTAACCTCACCTAACCTCGCCTAAACCTTGCCTAACCTACCCTAACCTCGCCTAAACCTCACCTAACCTAACCTAACCTAACCTAACCTCCCCTAAACCTCACCTAACCTAACCAACCTCGCCTAAACCTCACCTAACCTAACCTAACCTGCCTAAACCTCACCTAACCTAACCTAACCTCGCCTAAACCTCACCTAACCTCACCTAACCCAACCTAACCTCGCCTAAACCTCACCTAACCTAACCTAACCTCACCTAAACCTCACCTAACCTAACCTAACCTCGCCTAAACCTCACCTAACCTAACCTAACCTCGCCTAAACCTCACCTAACCTAACCTAACCTCGCCTAAACCTCACCTAACCTAACCTAACCTCGCCTAAACCTCACCTAACCTAACCTAACCTCGCCTAAACCTCACCTAACCTAACCTAACCTCGCCTAAACCTCACCTAACCTAACCTAACCTCGCCTAAACCTCACCTAACCTAACCTAACCTCGCCTAAACCTCACCTAACCTAACCTAACCTCGCCTAAACCTCACCTAACCTAACCTAACCTCGCCTAAACCTCACCTAACCTAACCTAACCTAACCTAACCTAACCTAGCCTCGCCTAAACCTCACCTAACCTAACCTAACCTCGCCTAAACCTCACCTAACCTAACCTAACCTCGCCTAAACCTCACCTAACCTAACCTAACCTCGCCTAAACCTCACCTAACCTAACCTAACCTCGCCTAAACCTCACCTAACCTAACCTAACCTCGCCTAAACCTCACCTAACCTAACCTAACCTCGCCTAAACCTCACCTAACCTAACCTAACCTCGCCTAAACCTCACCTAACCTAACCTAACCTCGCCTAAACCTCACCTAACCTAACCTAACCTCGCCTAAACCTCACCTAACCTAACCTAACCTCGCCTAAACCTCACCTAACCTAACCTAACCTCGCCTAAACCTCACCTAACCTAACCTAACCTCGCCTAAACCTCACCTAACCTAACCTAACCTCGCCTAAACCTCACCTAACCTAACCTAACCTCGCCTAAACCTCACCTCGTCATGGTGCTGAAGGGGTTAACTAAATACCTCAACCCCACCCCGCCACCCCAGCAACGAAAATCGGCCATTTTGTTGCCTCTGGTAGCATTGAGGGGGGTGGGGTAGGGGGGAATCGGAGGTGGGGGGTAGGGGATGGGGGGGGGTAGGACAGGGGATGGGTTTCAGTCTGTGCTGGAACTCAGTGGGGGTGGGACGTGTGCTCGTGTTCTTAAAAGGGGGTAGGGTGTATTTATTGGTTTATTCATGCCAGACCCCATTTAGTTTTTCGGTAGAAAATTGTGCCGGCTGCAGGCTGGGTTTCCCCATATGTGGCCAGGACATCTAAAGAGCACGAAAGGTCTAAATATAGACAAAGAAATGGGGAGAAAGGTCTTAAAACATGCAGAGAGACGATTGGCCCCCATGCAACAGATCCCTTTCAAACCCAACCTGTGGTGCATACTTACTTTGTATTGATTGGTTGGGCCGAATGGATACAAGCCAGGGAAAGAGAGAATAGGAGAGCAAGATAAACAAAAGCCGGTGACCCCCCTTAATGAACGAATTTATTGGGATAGTTTGTAGCCTTCTAATGTCTAGAGATCCTTCTCAAACTAAATAAAATAGATTGGCATTGGAATAAAAAAAAAAAAATAGACGCCATCGGTACAGAAAGGGTTAAGGGGGGTCACCTGCATTTTGATCTCCTTTTCTCTCTTTCTCTGGCTTCTATCCGGACATTCGGCCCCATTCAGACTACTGTTAAGCCATAGAAAGAGAGAAAAGGAGATAACAAAAAGCAGGTCACCAGTAATTCTAGAGGGAACCAGCCCGGGACATTTTTCGCCATTAGACGACCTTTAGCGACTCAAATGGGAAAATACGCATCCTCTTAGGTCCTTCTGCATAAAATCATTTAATTTTAGCGCAAGAATCAAAGTTAAAAAAAAATTATTGGTGGTACTACTACTACTACCACTTTTTAGCACCCAGCACCCAGCACCCAGACCCCCCCCCCCCCCCCCCATCAAGCTAAATTTGTACATTTTATGATAGAATTTTAAAAGCATCTTAAAATCTCCAAAGTGAAAAAGGGGAGATTCAAAAAGGACCGCGGACCAGATAGTGTTAACCCGATGTACTTTTCATATTCTGGCATTAGAAGATTTTTATTCTTTCTAAGCAAAAGACGTCGCCGGTACAGAAGGTTGAATATGACATTAAAGTATAAGGAAGTTATTTTAGGTATGATTAAACAACAGAAATCACTTTCCAATATGCATTGGTAGAAGGATTCACTTAAAAGTTAAATGCAGTAATAGAAACAAATCTAACCATCAAAGAGTAGAAGTAGAAGTAGAAGTGATTAGGACTCTTAGTTTGGGCTACAGAAGACTTTTAAAGTTGAAAAAGTGCTCATTTCGGGCATTTCTGGAGGTCAAATCAAAACTAAATCCTAAACTATTGGTCCGATTTTAATTATGTTTGTGGCATTGGATTCAGCGGGTGAAAGTGTACTTGTGGTAGAAATTTGAGCAAAAGCCATACATAAATAACCCGTCTATATAAATAGTAAAATAATAATCTATATAAATCACATAGTTACCCATATAATTTAATTCGTTTCTTAAGTGTAGCCATCTTAGTATGAAAACACGCGCAGAATCATAATAAATCGTAATAGGACCTTGGAAAAAAGAAGAAAGAAGTATTTATTTATTATGCATGTGGAAAATTGGGTATAGCCTATTAATAATATTGTTATTAAAAATAATATTATAATAATGACGCCTTTTGTTCAGTTTGTTTACAATCTGCGTCTCCAGTCTTATCTCATCTCGGGGACGGTCCTCCCAGCTAGCTAACACATGTAATTTCTTGTTATAAGGCCTAGTTAGGCTAGTAGTGCCTTTTAATAATTACTATTAATTATTATTACATCTATAGGCTATATTATTATAGGACTAGGCTACTCTGGACTGATGGGGCCCTTATCCATCCAGCACTCAAGGTCGCTCACTGCGCTCAGTGATATTTTTTTAGCCCTACCTAGGCCTACTAATTTTGTGTCTTGCTTATTTTATCCTAGCCTAAACTTAAAAGCGGCTAATTTTGATGGTGCTGTGCATAGGCTAGGTCAAATCTTTTTTAGTCATAGCAGGCTAAGAGAAAATTTCAAAATTCATACCAGTTTGGCTGCCTAACCAAAAAAAATCCCTCGATTGGCCTGGGGACTGAGGCAGACTGTCAAAAAGTCCGCAAAGCTCGAAATGTCTCGCTATCCTAAGCGGTCATCATTTGTCTCATTGTTCTAATAAGGTTCAAGGTATTAAAGATAGGGAAGATGCAAACAAATGTTAAATATAAACTAGCTAATTTAGAATTAGAAAATTCAGACTGCGAGAAAGATCTAGGTGTGTTTGTTAGCAATGATTTGAAGCCTAGAAAACAGTGTATAAGCGTTCGTAATAAGGCAAACAGGATTCTCGGGTTCATCTCTAGGAGTGTGAGTAACAGAACTGCTGATGTTATCTTAAAACTTTACTTGTCATTAGTGAGACCCCACATGGATTATGCTGTCCAATTTTGGTGTCCTTATTACAGAATGGACATAGATTCATTGGAGAGAGTACAGCGTAGAATGACAAAAATGATCCATAATATTAGAAATTTTAGTATAACTAAATAAGTTGGTCACCAATTATTTTGCAATATTTGAACACGCATATGGATTTTATATGCTCTAAACATAATATGAAAATGTGTTTTAAGCCTGCCTCGGGCAAAAACCTAATAAAAATATATAAGTAGCTAAAAATGGAAGAATTTTTGTCGAAACCATGGGTGTCAAGACCTTCCTATAGAAAGACGGGGGGCAACGGTCAAAAAACCGATTCGTACACATACAAAACACTACAAAGAGAACGCTATTTTCCCCACATTTCACCTGTCCCTCCTCTCCCTCGGTCCCTCTCATCTCTCAGAGGTCTGTCCACACTCAGCCTTTTTTTTAAGGGGTCCAACTGACCTCCACCTCGCCCATCTCTGTCTTTTTTTTTTTTTTTTTTTCGATAGGTTGGGTTGTTTGGTTAGGTTAATAAACCTAGGTTTGAGAAACAAAAGATTCGTATTTGCATGTTCGTATTTACGGTATCTGTACACTTCGAGCGAATTCATATTCGAGCGGAGGCGCATTCCTAGGGCGCATTTAGGTTAGGTTAGGTTAGGTTAGGTTTAGGTTAGTTAGGTTAGATTAGATTAGATTAGATTAGATTAGGTTATTTAGGATTAGGTTAATTAGCTTAGATTGTGCATCCCGCTTGATCAGGAATTTCGCTCGAAGTTCCTCGCATATCGTATTTACAGACACGGGCCGAATAACGGTAGGCTACTAAAATGGGCGGCCGGCCCGCCCAAACCGCCATGTTGTATCCCATGTAGGCCTACTAGGGTACTACGGACACATTGGTAGGTTGTTAGTGGTGTGGATTAGGCTTGTATCCAATGTAGCTAGGTCCTATGTTACTGGATTATTTTATGAATTTAAATAAGTGCTACGGTTTTGATTAAATCTGGTTATATGGCTTTTGCACAAAGTAGGGAAAATCATGAGCCGATTTTCCGACCATGGTAGTGAAGTCGTTTTTTCCGATTCGCAAAATCGGGAGCCAAGTTTTTGCCAAAACTTGGCTCGG